>BSBK01001787.1:407500-945000 GCA_027943335.1 Chamaecyparis obtusa
TAACTTTAACAAATGCAAGTGATAATCATTTGGAAGTTGTCACTTCCTCATGATTTGCACAGGACCCAAAAGGTATTCATGATTCCTAATGCTTTGACAATTATAGTTTCTTGATCATTAGAGTATCCATCTCAGTATGGACTACTCCCTCTGAATCAATATGATCAAGATTATCATAAGTCGATTTAACCATATCCTCTTGTCTTCTTTTGAAATGTCAGACTTCCTTTGCATCTAGTCTCAATCATCAATTCATTTGCAAGCATTAAGTTCTTTCTCCCTTGAATGCAATTTTCTTGTGCTTCCATCCTGAAGGTATGCCAGAGAGAGATTAAAATAGCTCACTAAACTATCTTGACTAAAAATACCAATGATATAAGCATACAATATTTTACTAACCAATAGTATAGAATGAATTACAAACCTAAAAATTATGTGCATTAATAAAACATGGAATACTTATCTTTTATAAATTTCAAGTATTTCATTCTATAAGGTGAGCCCATATAGAAAATATATGCAGACTCACAAATGATGTCACCCGCTCTTGAACATTACCATAATTCTCCACATGACCTGTCTTGAATATCCAAAGGTTATATACACTATGACAACCTTCAATATGATTGGATCTTCTTTCAAGAGGTTAGGTTTTTAAAGAAAGAACCTCACTCTTTTACAAATTTGTTTTGTGTAGACCTGTACACAGTCAGTCATAACTTTTGAACCTAACATTTTCTCTTCAATCTCTCCAGTGAGATTCTTCTAAAAAAATTTATCACCAACATATCCAAAATTTATAAAATCTCACAGTGCATTTATGAGATATGGTCCTCGTACTCAGACTATATTTTCTAAGACAGAAAACACATTCACCATCAACAAACTACTCTATTACATTTGCAACTTGGCTCTGATACCATGTTAAAGTTTTAGGATCATTGCAAATGTAATAGCACTATCTGATTGTATGTGTTTTCCAAATGAAAAGAATCTCTTTCATTTATATTGAGAATGAGCCAAGAAGAGACATGTACCTTCATGGGACATGTCTATTCATTATTATGTAATTAATATAATGACAATATGATTATTTATATAAATATATATATATACAAATACATATACATATACAAATACATACATACATAATGTTACATACATACATACATATCATATACATATACATATAAATATATATATATATGTATATGTTATGTATGTATGTATGTATGTATGTATGTATGTATGTATGTATGTATATGTATATGTATGTATTGTATGTATGTATGTATGTATGTATGTACATCTCATATATGCTAAATATATATATACATATCTTCACTAGTATTGACTCATAGTGTTTATTCAACTAAAGCTAAAAAACATCAATAGTTTTGATTTTGGGATTCTCCCTTATGCAAGAGGTTTGAATCCTTGATCACAACCTCTCTCTTATTTGTCAAAGTTTTGTTAATCCTACACAATTTCCTTACTTGAGTGCTTAAAGTGTGTTATCTTTCATTAAGAATCTCATTTTCACCTAGCAATCAGGGGTTTAAAAAGGTTGCATTCTTTTTCTCCTTCCATCTTTGTCTCAAAGATGTTATCTTTGTTCAAGAACTCCTCTTTAAGGTAGATGTCTTGTAGCTTAGGTCTCTTCCTTTCAAGGCTCTCTTCCGAATTTTGAATATCCTTTCATGATTATCTATTCCTTAGCTAACAATAGCCTTCCTTCTTTGCTAAGGTTATGTTATACATTTTTTTTAAGAATATCCTCTTGTTGTTGGAAGTAGGAATCCTTATTCTCTTTTCCTTATGATGCCCACATATTCCTATTTTGCAATCATATGGAGGAGGCATACATAAGGCCTCCTTTGTACATTATGCATCTTTTATCAATCCTTTCATTGACCACTTTTTCATGGATCTACATGGAGACAATTCCTTTTGTACGATTGATATCATAACCTACCCTAGATGTGCAAAGTTTTAATAAGTCACCTCATGCGTAACATTTCCATAATCTTCCCTGTACACAACATTTAGTAAACCACCCCATGCGCAAAGTTTTTGCATGTTTCCTCGTCTACAAAGTTTACATAAATTTTCATGTGCGCAAAGTTTTTATAAGTTATACCATGCGCAAAATTTCAAAGCCACCATATGTGAAATTTTTTTAAGATAGAATTGACTAGCATCGCATATGTTTCTAGGCCATCAATTCTCCTATTTGGTATGAGTGGAACTATCATAATACAACTTTCTACTCTTTCTACTCTTTCCTTCTTCTCTTATTTCTTATGAATTGCCTCTCATAATACAACATGTTAGACTATTGGATTCATGGTTTTCTTCTCTTTATTCCATTATCCCATAATTTTTTAAGTGAGTTAGATCTTAGAATATTGTTGTCCCTAGAATCATTTGTGCTCTTGCAATAGCTTTCCAGACATGATGCTAGTGGATGGGACATTTCCAATCGAGGTCTCTTTAGCTATTTGATTGGAGTTATTTTTTAGTATTAGCCCCTTTTGTTTGTGTATTTTTTCTTTTTTTGTTTTCTTTTATATATTTTTTTCATTTTGCGCCCTTGTGCATGGATGTTTGAGCTAAGATCCTTCATTTTGGAGCTCGTGTCCTTGAACTTAGTGGTATCTTATCTCTTTGTAATTTTCCCATGATCATCTCTCTCTTTCTTTTTCTTCTCTCTTGTTTCCTTTACCGTGAGCATAAATTTAGATCCTACCCCTACTAAAGTGGGGGATAAATGTACTATCCTAAATAGTAAGCACTTAGTTAGTATACAATTTCTAGATTTATTTAGCGCCCACCCTAGTGTGTTTCTCATAGTAGGGCTACATATGAAACTTAATGAATACCTAAATTTAAATATGGGTCCTCTATCATTTCAATCCTACTTAAAATCAAGGTAAAGTTCTTATTTTTAAGTGTGCTCCTCTTTCTTTCTTCTAATCACCTAATTTATTTCATCACCTAGGCCATGTATTACCATTTGTGACCTTCATATTTTATCTTGACCCCAAAATCAATTGTGCTATGTTTATCTTTCATTCCCTAGCTCTTTGGGACATGTGGTCTTGATCTGAGATCTAATTAGCCAGAGCATAGCACATAGGAATTTTTTTCCTGAGAACAAAACAACTAGGGAATATTGTTCCCTAGGGATCAACCCCAGGTTCCCAAAATTGAATTTGGGGTCTCATCTTAGAGGTTTGGTGGGATATTTGATCTACAATTGACCTTCTTGTGTTTTAAACCCTGAGATGTTGTGAGAGGTATTATGGTATATAAATGCCCTATCCCTCCTCATTTTGGTAACCATGATCAATATTATCAAGCATCCATAATCATTTTCAAGTATCCACATTCATGCGTTGAATTTCAAGAAATCAAGACAGGCATTCAAGCATTAAAGGTCTAAATCTCTTCTCAAGAATTCAAAGTATTCTTCTTTATGGATCAAGCTTATTTCCCTCATTGAAGGAAAATCAAATGAGATATCTATTTAGGAAAAAGATACACCGACATCCATATCTTATTTTCTTCTTCTCAATCAAACATTGGGGTAAATCATAATATTCCACTACATAAGGTTTTGTCTTGTGTGAGTTCCTTTTTTATTTATTTGTTAATTCAAAGATATTGCATCAACATATTTGGTCACATTCAAAGAAGCATTTGAGTTATTATGGTATGACACATTCTATTTTTAGATTTAACCTATGTTATATGACAACTTGATTTTGTTTCTTTCATTTCATTTCAAGGTTGATTCTAGACATGGGTTTGACTAAGGAAAACCCCTCTATCAAACCTTCTTCCTTTATTTTTATGTGCAATTGCAGGTAGAGCGGTTGTCAGGACCAGATCTGATAAATACATATTATGCTAGAAATTTTACTTGGCCTTGGAGCTTCTTCATCTACAAATTCTACATCTGTAAAGTCCTCCCCTTTCTCATCTTGAAGTGAGCCAATTTCATTTGATGAGTCTTTTCTTTTTTTCCATTCTTAGATGTTTCTAATATCAATCCCACTCTTAACAAGAGTTGAGTGTATCCCTGTATTATCAAACTCGCTAGTAATAAGGATGGAGTCTATCTTTGTTCCCCCTTGTTCACCTTGTTACTTTCTTATTCCTTATCACTATCCAACCACCAACTTGCTTAGTAATATAAGTTGTGTGAACATTAGGAAAGCTTAGAAAATTTATTGATATAGGAACCTCCTTTAAACTATCATCCTTTTCGATTCACCATCCATCCTTCCTCCAATACTTCTTCATCCACTGCTAGTAATTTCATATCCCTTGACAATTTGTTTTCCCCATTAGTTATTATATAATCTGAGACTTTTACTATGATAATGATAGGATACATATTGTTGTTTTAACAGTTTATTCTCTACAAATTTAAATTCAAAAACAAATATATAGATAGATAGATATACGTATGCATATACATATACATATAGATCTACATATACATATTTATACACATATGCAAGTTCAACTCTTCAAAGGGGAAAACTGATAATGTGAGATTATTTTATAAACTAGGAAGTTCAATTCTACAAATAAAAGGAAAACTGATAATAGTTTATTCTCTATACTCTTCTTTATGTTAATTGTAATAAACCTTTATTATTGTTTTAATAGTTCTTAACACATATATATATCACAAAGGGAAACTGTAGATCGTAAGATTATATTACAAACCAAGAAGTTCAACTGTACGAACAAAGGGAAAACTGATAGTGTAAGATGTTTTCAAAAGAAAAATGGCAAGGAATAAAGGTCGAGGGCGGCTGGGGGCATGTTTTTTTTTCTTAATTGCTTATTTGTGAACTTGGATAAACATTCCAAATATATATTGTTTTGAAGGCAAGGATATATGCTGACATAATTCCAATGCAATGAATATGCAGATGCTTCCATTTGACGTCGAAACATTTAGAACATCCTCAGGCCAGGTGTTGATATTGACGCTTCAATAAGATTCCCCTTATTTTTAGATGCCTCCAAATCGTCTGGGCGGTGACCGTACTGATTCACTCCAATCTCTCTGGATCATTTACACCTCAATATTGATTCCTTATGCTACTTTTCTAACAGCTACAGAAGTTAATAGTATTAATAATGCGTCATACCCTCTGAGAAAATGAAGAATACTAAAAATTAAGAATCTTCTTTTTAATCTTTTGCTTTGATTTGCAGGAAACACGGCATATGCTTTCTGATTTGACCAAGGAATGTTTCTTTTTCTTTTGTTTAGTTAGCCATGATTTATCTGTAGAGATAAGATTTCATAATATAGGACGTAAGGAATCCATCTAGGTTTTGTTGTCTATTTAAGTTAGACGTCAAAAGGGCGTAGATAATACAACTGATCTCAGTTTTGCAATGGCAAACAAGAATGGCATAGATGTTACAGAGCTTACCCACCTCGCAATTCCAAACTGGTAAAACTCACTCTTTCAGCTATGTGATTTTGCTATTTTGGGATTTCAATTCTTTGGTTTTAACTTTTGAATAACGATACACTTTTTTTGGGGGGGGGGTGGGGGGGACTCTTCTGAAATTATACATATAGATAGATAGATTTTACTGTACTATTGTTTGAATGTTCTTCCTAATTATATAGGAAAATCACCACCGGATTATTTTATATTTTGTAAGTTTATATAATTCTTAACTATATCTTTTTGCATTGGCACATATGTTTAACCATGGGTACAGCTGGGTTTTATCATCTTGTTTGAAGTTGGACCTCTTTCATTATTTTTTAAATTTTTAAATTTGATATAAATTAAACGAGGTACAAATCTTGAATTTGAAAAAAAAGTTGAAAGGAAAAAATTTTAGCGAAGTGTATTAGTAATTGTAGATTAATTATGCATTCATAAAATCTAAATTATATATCAGATTTTAATAATTGTTTATTGTTGTCACACACACACACACACATATATATATATAATCTAATTTAAAAAAATAAAAATTAAATATAAAGTTATGCTCTCTCTGACTTGTATCAAAGGCTTGAGTATATTTTAATAAGTTTGAGGAAAGACAGTTAAACTAAACATATATCTTCAAAAGTAAAATAGAGATAGTCAAACTAAAATATTAGTCTGGATAAATGACTTATTATGAGAGATAAGATATTACGATTAGAGTGCAAATATTCAAATGTTGGATTCTCACAATAGATTATAACACAAAAATTTTGTTATTATTTTATTGAAATCTTGGCACAATCCAGGAGGCTTTGGGAGTCAAAATGGAATAGTAAAATTTTTATAAATGAAATTAGTTTATTATTTTTTATTAAAATGTAACTAAATTGTTAGTTTAAATTTTAAGCATATTTTTTATGGTGTTTTTTATTTAGATATTGAATTTTTTTTTAATATTAAATCTGAATTGTCAATAATTCATATATGTGATAGTCTTCAATTTTTTAAAATCTTGAAACAAAATAATCATGATAATTGTAGATCTAATATCCAAAAAAATTAAATTGTAAATCTTTATACTAAAATATATTACTACATTTTAAAAGTAAAAAATATCATCTTTTACCCAACAACATGATTATTAATTTATATTTAAAAATTTTAAAATATTTATTCTAAAATATCTTAATATATTCTTAATATTATAGAAGTCTTATCTTACAACATTATTTTATATTTTATATTTTAATAAATTCATCTAATTGGTAGACCGCTCCTATAAAATAGGATATAAATTTTAATAATAAAAATAATATTATTAATAAGTTTTCCAATATGTAACCTTATCTATTTTAAAAGATTTTTTATTGATACAACATTTTAATTGATGAGGCTTAAAAGCAATAGAAATATTATGCTATAACTTGACAACAATAAAGTATCTCTTACTCGATTATTCTTTTGAAGGAAATAAAATGTCTATATGCATCCACTCTGTATCATTATCTTCATTATAATAGCATAGTTTCTTTAAAATTGTATTGGGGATGTACTGGTGACCCTATAATTTGAACACTGTTTGTGTTCAGAATTTCCTAATCTGTCTTTATATTATGCTTAAATTGTTGACATTAAGTAATTCCGAACACTGTTTGTGTTCCGAATTTCCTAATCTGTTTTTATATTATGCTTAAATTGTTGACATTAAGTAAATCCTTTTGGTTTAGCTTTTAATTTTAGTTTTAAATTTTTTAAATATGTAAGTATTTTTTATACTTCTAGATGTTTTGGATGTATCTAGAATTTCTATACAATGAAACAAATTGAATTCAGTCTGTATCAGTCAAAAAGTTACTTTAATCTTTTAAATGGATAAAACAATTTATTTATGTTTTAATTATGTAATTTTTTAAATGTTCCAAATTTTAGAGAAATTCACACTTTCATTAAATGTAAAGTACCATGTTCTAAAAAGTCTTTGGGATGAAATTGTTTTTACTCACCATAGTATAAAATGTCAGATATGTGAAGTTCAACTTGTTTTGTCGTTACATATTCCATGTCTCTTCATTTTTATTATTTTTAAAACTGTTCTTCTATATATATTGGGTTATTTTCTAATTTGCTCTTATATATATATATATATATATTTTGGAGACTATTAATTGTAATTTATGAAATGAAGAACTTGTATTAGATGTTGTTCAATAGAAATGATATTATTCTCTTTTGTGAATGTAGTCAACTGGGGAAACCACATAATCTCTATGTAATTTATTATGTGTTCTCTGTGATGTTTAATTCTTTTCAAATCTACTCAATTTCTCAAAATAATGGAGTGTGTGCAGGGAAGATCCAGTGCATAGGAGATGTATTGCTGCGGGCCTAGTGCATATTGTATACCTGCTCGAAACCAATGAAAATCAAGCTAATCAATTGTGTTGCTTGATTCAATTTGAAGTAAAGGAAATTTTAGTTGATGACCATGACAAATCTATATATGGGGTTATTTTTTCTTGGCGTGGAAGAGCGAAAGCAGGTCCAAATGGGCCTCCCTCTGAAGTGGTTGCTTTCAGAGGTACGCTTCTTCGACCTAAGAATATTATAGAGGACTTGATACTAGATTTGAAGGTAGCCACTGCACACTTGGACTCCATAGGCAGGGTTGATAAGGGCTTATCATTTGTAAAAGAATGTCTTAAGAGAAATGGATGCCAAAATATCTGGATAGTAGGGCATTCGTTGGGAGCTGCCATTGCACTAGCTACTGCAAGAAAATTAGAAAGGAAAGAACGTCATGAACTTGAAGCACATCTTTTCAATCCTCCATTCTTTTCTCCTACATTTCCTCAGTTGAAAGTGTTTGAGAAGATTGCAAAGATTTTAGTATCCACAAGTAAACGTGCTTCTTCCTTTCAATGTACTCATTTGGAAGAAATTAACAAATATATTCAAGGTACTTCTGAAGCTTTGGCTTTCAAGATGGGATTGAAAGATGAGAGCAAATTGCTTGAGTTGTACAGTGATTTCCTTGGCTATAGTGATTGGGTCCCAAATTTATATGTGAATGAAAAGGATCCCATTTGTCTCACTTACCTTCACTATTTTAAGGTATGGAAGGGTATATATAGCAAAAAAGTCATCTGGTCCATGAAAGCATGAAGTACCTCTTTTGTTTCGAAGTGATGACAAAGAAAACCCCTTGGCATATACTTCCATCTGCAAAGGTGGTTATGGTAGCTAAACATTTGTTCAGTAACCACCATGGTATTCGTCAGTGGTGGTCTAAGAATCTTCAATTTCAGAACATTGAATATGTTCCTCCAGATGAAATCACTCAATGCAATTTTAATCTTCTTCAAAAGAGTGTACCTCCCCATGTTGTCGACACAAAACGAGATGATAAAGATGGTGATGCAACAAGTCATTAGAATGATTAAAATGTCTGTAGCAATGCCAATTTTGTGATGTATATATGTAAATATATTTGAATAAAAACTTTTCCTACATATTTGGAAAATAAAGATTATCGATATTTTTTCAAGTTTGTATAAAAAAATATCGGCACGTCATTGAAGTGAGGAGATAGGAAGGACATGGAGTGTAGAGCCCTCCGCTTTTTCTTTCTACTTTGTGCCCTTTGGGATGTAGATCCTTGCATTCCATATATGGTATTGGGTGTTTTTATGATTGCTCCATCTAATTCTATCTGTAAATTGTACATTAGATGGATATATGTTGTTGATTATGTAAATCCATGATGTGTTGATATCTTTCGATGTTATGGATTATGCAGATGTATTTATTCATTTGTTATTATCTAATTTGGCCATGTTGTATGCTTACTATGTGAGTGTAATAAGGCTATTCTTTGGTGCTAGTATTTTGTGTGGTGTGACTAGAATTATACTCTTTGGTTTGGGTGATACCATGGCTATTGTGACTACAATTTTACTTGTATTTCATTGGTGATTGTGATTGTGTAATATCTATGTAATGATATATTATTGCATCAAGATGCGTAGATGGTATTGTTGTTTTATGGTTTTTTGTTGATTTCATATGTAATACAACGTAGTAACCATGACTCTGTGTATTAAGGAATTATGGATTTAGTGACTTATGATATGCTATTTTCATGTTACAATAATTCATGCTAGGAATTTAGTGTATGTTGTAATAATGATTAGATTATGATGTTGTTAGTTAATGATTTCACTGAATATGGTGTCCTTAATGATACTACTTATTACTTATCCTATATAATATTTTTGTATGAAGAGGGATGAAGTCATAGTTACTCACTCATGAAGCCCACATCATGTCTTGATCCCCTTCACTACTTGTCATTATCTGATAATATATATGTATATGTGCTTTGGTTATTACGCTAATATGACAAGTACTAGGCATCAACTTCACCTTAATTTTTTAGGTCTAAGCATGGTCAAAATAAAATACAATATAACCCTGACAGTGGTTAAATATGGAGGTAGTCATGTGGCCAAATGAAATTCAGTGAAGATTGTAATTCTGGCTTTTGGACGATAATTTTCCCTAATAAGCTTATTTACACATCTGTTGCATTGAGGCAACATTGGGCTATGGATGGTATGCTTAATTTAAGTGTAAATGTTGGTGTATCCGTGTGTTGCATCACAACCGTTTCCCTTGTTCATTGGTTCATGTTTCTCATTATAATCAGTTTATGAGTTGGGCACAATTGTGTTGCCAACTAGTTTTTGAGATAATTTTATTAAACTGTGGATTTGGTATTTTGAGTGGAGGGTTTTTGTGTTTATTTAATTGTTGATGAAATAATAGGGTTATTGAGGTTTTATATTTTTATGTTGATTTTTAGTTATTTTGGGCATGGGTAAGAAAGTGACTTTTTACTTCATTAAATTATAACTTGATTTTGTAAGAACTTTGGTTTTTTTTATCTTCAAAAACATTTATGAAATTTGAATTTGATCTATAGGATAATTTTTAGAGATAGAATTTTTTGTGGACACTTCTCCCTTGGATTCTTTGGGTTGAATTTTATCTTGCCTCCGAATTTCGTTGACTTTGATGGAGTGTGCTTTATTTTCTAGGTGTTTGGAGGATTTTCTTGGTATTTGGAAGGTATGCTTACTTACTCTCTTCAATTATTGGTTATAATCTATTTTACAATTCTTGAAATCAATTTTTAAGCTTGATTTGTGGTTTCTAAGGAAATAATTTAGAGATTTATGGAAAATATTTGGAGTTTGCTTGTTATCTTGTTGGAATTGATTGGAAATTAGGGGTTTTGCCTTAATTCATGCTAGAGATTTTTTATTTGTGTTTTTGGATGATTTGAATGTGTTTTTATCATGTGCATCACATGAGGTAAAATGGATTTTCATGCCTTTTTTATATATGAAAGTTGATTATTTTATGAATCTTGGCCTTGATATGTCCAAATTCAAGTTTTATGCACTTGCGGGACCTTGAATGATACTTCCAATGTTAATTTTCATTATTGGGTATATTTGAGGACTATATAAAGTCCATGAATGCATTTTGGTTTCAGTCCACCCATGTGAGGTCTCAATTGTGCAATAAGCATGCTTGAATTGTGGGAAATTGGCTCGTGTGTGTGCGTGTGTATTCTTTTTTATCACACTACCTGGATGAGATGGTTGTATCACTACCAAGTGATATGTCAGAAACTTGTCATGTTGATTGGATGTGACAAGAGCTATTGTGTGCCATGTTTGTTTGCATGAGTAGGTGTTAAGCCTATCTTGGGAGTGGCTCTCAATGGGGGAACCAGGGCACAATGGGGCTACTAGGGTAACCCATTGTGGAGTACTTAATCAAGTGAGGAAATAAATAAAATTAATGGGGTAAAAAACTTAATCAAGATAAGGATATGTGGGCCTCAGTGTACCAACCACAATGGAATTAAGTGTACCGACCACCGAGATTCCTTGCATGCGCATGTGGGCGCTCATTAGCCAAGGACATATTAGAGAAAGTCTAGAGATATCGGCCATAGAGGGCCTATAGTTAGCGATGCGTCAAGATCCTCATCTTGGAAATAGATTTCTTTCCACAAAATGAGTCACAGTATGATAAAGTGATGTGTTATTTCATTCTCCACTAGGGATAGGTGATGACACTTCCATTCATAGACTCTGCACCCACTTGGGTTGATCAGTGAGTCAGTGGTCATGTGATGGTGAGTTCTTGTATCTTTCTTGGTGTTGATACCTTGACCTTGCTTGTGTATGTACTTAGATGTGAGTGTGTGATGCCTTGTATTTTGTATGATCATATCTCTTGTAGATTATGTGGTGTTATGGAATTGCATATGTGTATACCTTGTGTGGTTTTTTGGCTTGTATTGTATGTGCCACATGTTTATCTTTGTGAGCATGGTGGGAGAGGGTGTGAGGCTTCCTCATGGTCAAGTGGCATGACCAACCATCATTGTGTTGGAAACTACAATTGAAATAATTGTTATATTGTCATTGATGTCAAACCTTAACTAGTAAGATAGTTGCTATCTAGGATAGTACCATATCTTTTAAATGATGAAGAGGATTTGAAAAGAGGAGATAACAAGAAGACCTAAGGAAAGGTTGAGTTATGTGATACTTCAATGGGTACTTTAGTTGGCACATTGACAAGGTAATGTGTTGTTTATCGAGTAAGAAAAAAGACTAGAAATGTAGGCTTAACCAAGCAAAAGTGAATAAATCTAGTTTAAGCCAAGTGATATTGGTGTTGACTGAGCACTAGAATATGTCGAGTAATTCTAGTGTTGACCAAACATCAGTAATTTTTGAGTGAGAGGAAATTACCGAGAAAAGATAGTCTTTTCTGAGGAAGATAATTTTTAGTATGACCAAGATACACAGTGATGAATGAGGAGATGAACACAGTATTGATCGAGTGTCAGTATTTTACATTTAGAGAAACAATTGAGGATCCCAGCCAACATAGTTGAATTCTTGGGATATGTAAAACATGTTGACATTATTAATGAATTGTATAGAGCATTTAATGCATGGAAAATCATTTTCTTATGGATTCAAATAGAAGTTTGGAGATGTATCTAGAAGGAAAAGATGGAAAACATAATGATGGAAGGATTTGATAAATTTGACCTAATTAAACCTAAGATCTACATAGGAGATTAAGCGGCAAAAGATTGATCTGCCTGATCAAGGATGTATAAAGGATAACCTAATTGTGGGGTTACAGATGGTGAGATGTGAAGAAGTTGGTGATGTTATTGACTGATAAGTCTAGGAAGAAGGCTGAAGGTGAAAATGTGAAGAGATAAATAGATTTGTGGTGATTTCTTGAAGTGAATTTCAAGAAGATCAGAGATGGAGATGGAAATGTTCAAGGTCAGTAGTAAATCAACATATGTGCAAATTGGATCTTTATTTGCAAAGTGAGTTGTATATTTTTCATATCATAGCCTACTATTACTTTCTAACCATTGTATCAGTCTAAATCCTTTAATCAAGATTGATCTAACAGTCATTGTATAAATTCTTTAATCAAGGTGACATTCTAATGGAATGTTCTTAAGTCCTCTAACCATGCCACTTTTGACAGAGTGTTTTGAACATTTTAACAGGTTCACACCTAACAGTGTGTATGTAAACCTTTAACCAGGTTGGCTTCACACATAGCTTACTTCAGAAGAGTGAAAATCAGTAGCATGTTACAAAGTGGTTTTTCCCAAATTGGGTTTCCACTATAAATCCTGGTGTTATACTTGTGTGAATTATTTTGATGTGAATGTTGTTGAAAGCTTTATATTCTACAAGTTAATTACTTTTTGACAGTGTGTTTCATGTTATATGCTTCTGATATATGCTATAGAGACCGAGTTGAATTTTTTATTAGATCTGAGTTTTTTGAAGAATTGAAAAGTTCAATTGGTACATATGGACCTAAGGATAACTGATTTACCCCCCCCCCCCCCCCCCCCCCCGGGCTTAATTATTCTAAAATCATTCTAACAATTGGTATTAGAGTTGTTGGTGCTTTCTTATAGAGAAAAGTTTAAAGGTACTTGAAGCTAATGATCAAGATGTACAAAAAGGAGGTACCAAAGCTTAACAAAGAGAACTTCCCTGCATGGCAGAGTTTGATGAAATTACACCTGGCTAATATTGGTTATTCAGTGAAGTACTATGTTGAAAAATGACTATGTTATACCTACTGCACCTTTGACTGTCAAGGATATGAAAGCAAAACAAGAACACAATCAAGAAATGGTGGAGATTGCATCTGTCCTAAGCTATCCTGAATTTGAAGATATCAAAAATTGTACTAATGCAAAGAAAATGTGGGACACTCTTGCAACTATCTATGGTGGAAATACAAATGTACTGAGAGCCAAATCTGAAAGTTTGAGAGGTAAGTTTGATGAAATGAAAATGCAAGAAGGTGAAAATATTTCTCAGTATTATGGTAGAATTAAGGAGGTAGTGAATGTCATTAGAGGAGCTAATGGGAACATTGATGATAAATTTTTTATTGGTAAATTATTAATGACTTTTCTTTCTATCTATGCTATCATAATTTCTGCAATACAAGAATCAAGATGTAACCCTGGTAATGTTCTAACTCTGGAAAGTCTTGTTGGTAAGCTTACTACTTTTGAGCTATCTAACTATGATAACTACACTATTCCTAATGTTGAATTTGCATTCAAGTCTCAAATGGTTCTACATAAGTCTAAGAAGGAAAAATAAAAATGTGGGAAAAGTGATAGTGATAGCGACACTTATGATGAAGATCTAGATGATCTTGAGGCACTTATGGCTAGAAGGATAAAGAGAGGAAAAGGGAAATATAAAGGTAAACTTCCTATAATCTATTTTTCATGTAACAAAGTTGGTCATATTGCAGCAAGATGCCCTGACAGGACTGACAAGGATGAGATAAGAGAAAGCAAGTACAAAGACAAGAGAAATGACATAGATCACTGAAGCTACAGAGACTACAAAGACAAAGGTAAGAAACCTTGTTATATTGCTTAAGCAGAAAGTGATAGTGAAACTAGTGAATCTAATGAATGTGATATACAAGTTGTTTATGTTGCTATGAAAAATGATTCTAATGAAGATGAGAAAACTACACTTATTTCTTATGTGAGTAAAGGTGATAAATGGATTATTGATAGTGGTTTCTCACATCACATGACTGGTGATAAAAGTAAGTTTGAGACCCTAGATCACTACAAAGGTAGAATTTTTAAGTTTGATAATGATGCACCATGTCCTGTGAGAGGAAAATGATCAATTAGATTGACTGATAAGATTAAATGTGAAAATGCTTATTGGGTTGAAGGTCTTAATTATAATTTTTTGAGTGTTGCATAGTTGAACTACACTAGTTACCGATTGGAATTTCATTACAGAAAGGCTAAAATATTTGATGCCACTGGTGAACTAATTAGAACTGGAGAACATACAAGAGGTAATTTGTTCTATCTAGACCTATCTGAAGAAACATGTTTGTTTGCACAATTTGATGATGTATGGTTATGGCATAAGAGGTTGTATCATCTGAATTTTGACAATTTGGTAAATATTAGTAAAAAGAAGAAAGTTAGAGGTTTGCCGAGATTGAAGAAATCTGATAATGTGATGTGTAAAGAATGTCAATTGGGAAAATCTTTAAAGTCTAGTTTTAAGAGCAAGACATATACTTTTGTAAATATTTTGGAATTGGTTCATACTGACCTTTGTGGACTTATCGGTGTACAAAGTTATTGTGGTGATAAGTATTTCATTATGTTTGTTGATGCTTATTATATAGAATGATGATTGTTATGTTTTTAAAGGAGAAATCTGATGTATTTCAATTGTTTAAGTGGTATTTGGAAAAATTTGAAAAAGAAACAAGTAAAAGCTTGAAATATTTGAGATCTGACAGAGTTGGAGAGTTTATATCAAATGAGTTCAATCTATTTTGCAATGATAGAGGAATAAAGAGACATATGTCTGCACCGAGGACACCTCCATAGAATGGTATAGCAGAAAGGAGAAATAGGTCAATTATGGATTCTGCTAAAACACTGATGATAGAAAAGAATGTTGCACAAAATTTTTGGAGATAAGCTATAAGTATAGCTATTTATACCTTGAACTGAGTACAAATCAAGAAAGGTACAAATGCTACACCTTTTGAGTTATGGCATGGATATGCACCTAATGTGAAATAATTTAGAGTCTTTGGGAGTAAATGCTATGTACTAAAAGACAATAGGAATGGAAAATTTGATGCAAAAAGAGATGAAGGCATATTCCTAGGATATTCCACTAAAATAAAAGGTTATAAGTGTTTGAATTCTAACACTAACAAAATTGTGGAAAGTGAAAATGTTAGAGTTGATGAATATGTAGAAAGAAATGAAGTTGAGTGCAAGAAAGAACCTGAAGATTATAGATCTTTTGTATACATGGAAGAAAGTGAGATAGGTAATACACCTAAACCAGATGTAGAGTCACATGTCGAGCATCAAGAGGATGTTGCCAAGAAATTAGAAGAAGAAGCAAATAATTTGCAAGATGAACCTAAAGATCCAGAACTGGGAGAAAAGAAATCTAAACCTACATTGGCACAGTATGTGAGAAGACATCATAAGCCTGAGCAATCATTGGAGATAAAGAGTCTAGAGTCATGACAAGAAGTAAGTTGAAAGATCATACATGCTTACTATGTGAGTTTGAACCTAAAACAATAAAAGATGCTTTAGAGAATGATGATTGGATACAAACCATGAATGAAGAAATAGAGAAGATAGAAAAGAATAATACATGGACTCTAGTGCCGAGACCAGAAGACAAGAATGTTATTAGAACAAAATGGTTATTCATAAATAAGCTCAATGAACATGAAGCAGTCACTAGAAACAAAGCTAGATTGGTATGCAAGGGGTATGGACAAGAATAAGGAATTGACTATGGGGAGACATTCACCCATGTTGCAAGATTAGGAGTAAGGACTCTACTTGCATATGCAGCTTATAAAGGATTCAAAGTATATCAGATGGATGTCAAGTCTGCATTTCTGAATGGGATATTATAAGAAGAAGTATGCATTGAACAGCCAAGAGGATTTGTTGACCCAAACAAGAAGAATATGGTTTGCAAGTTGCACAAGGCACTATATGGATTGAAACAAGCCCCTAGAGCATGGTATGAGAGGCGAGATCAAATTCTTTGTTGCTTTGCAAGTTTATCAGATGAAGAAAGGTATCTATATTACTCAATCTAAATGTCAAAGAGATACTGAAAAATTTTGGTATGGAGGATTCCAGACTAGTAAGTACTCCTATGGCTACTGGATAGAAACTATCTGAAATTGATGATACAGCTAAAGTGAATCAAACCTTGTATAGATCTATGATTGGAAAGTTACAATATCTTGTTCACAGTAGGCCGGATATTGCCCTAGTAGTGGCAAGATTCTTTGGTAATCCTAAGGAAAATCGTGTGATGGTAGTGAAAAGAATATTGAGATATCTGAAAGGAATAGAGGATTATGGATTATATTACAACAAGAATGACATGTTTGAACTAAGAGTTTACACTTATGCAGATTCAGATGGAAATGTTGATGACAGAAAAAGAACAAGTGGTGGAGCATTCTTTCTAGGAAAGAGATTAGTCTCCTAGACAAGTAAGAAACAAAACTACACTTCCCAATCTATAGCAGAAGATAAGTATGTAGCAACACTAGTAAATTGTTCAAATCTAGTGTGGATTAAGAAATTGTTAAAGGAATGAAGGAGGAAATCACTGAGCCGATTGTCATTTTCTATGACAACACAAGTGCTATTAATATATCAGAGAATCCATTCATTCACATTAAGACTAAGCATATTGCTATCAAGTATCATTACTTGAGAGAGCTAGTTCAAGACAAAGAAGTGAGATTGGAATATGTCAATACAAAGGAATAATTAGCAGATATATTCACAAAATCTTTACCTAAAGATTCTCATGAATATCTTAGAGGTAAACTAGGGGTGATTCCCCTAACTGAGGCTACCTAATAAAATAGGAAAACTGCATCAAATGTGCTAAACAAAATATTTGACAAATTGATCCAGAAAAGGTCACACTTTAGGAGTTGCCTAGAGTTGTGAGAAGTAAAACAAAGATGATAATCAGTCATAAGAAAGATGACAAAGGCAGTATACAACATATAGAACTGACATGAAGACACCTACATGGTAAATATGTAAGTGATAGATACAATCTTTTCCATTGTTGTCAAATAAGGAGAAGATTCAATGAAACAAATGGAGTGATACAACACTGAGGGAGAAAATTCAATGAAACTTGAGGGAAAGAAACAAAAAAGATTTAGAGGGACTAATTGAGTAAGTGGTTAGGCAAAGAAAAAGTTGTGAATCAGAATGAAGCTAAGGATATTAATTAAAATCTGATACACGGAGATTTTGGATTGTTTGTTAAATCATGTGTTATTTATGTGGTGTTTCCATCAATGCCAAAGAGGGAGATTGTTGGAAACTACAATTAAAACAATTATTATATTGTCATTGATGTCAAACCTTAACTAGTAAGATAGTTGCTATCTAGGATAGTTCCATATCTTTTGATTAATGAAGAGGATTTGAAAAGAGGAGATAATAAGAGGACCTAAGGAAAGGTTGAGTTATGTGATACTTCACTAGGTACTTGATTAGTTGATACATTGACAAGGTAATGTGTTGTTTATCTAGTAAGAAGAAAGACTGGAAACATAGGCTTAACTGAGAAAAAGTGAAGAAATCTAGTTTAAGCTGAGTGATGTTAGTGTTGACCGAGTGCTAGAATATGTCGAGTAAATCTAGCATTGACCAAACATCAGTAATTGTCAAGCAATAGAAAATTATCGAGAAAAGGCAATGTTTGTTGAGGAAGACAATTTTTAGTGATGACCAAGGAGATGAACATAGTATTGGCCGAGTGTCGGTAATTTACATTTAAAGAAATAATTGAGGATCCCAATTGACATAGTTGAATTCTTGGGATATGTAAAACATGTTGACATTATTAATGAATTATTTGGAGCATTTAATGCATGGTAAATCATTTTCTTATGGATTCAAAGAGAAGTTTGGAGATGTATCTAGAAGGAAAAGATGGAGAACATAATGATGGAAGGAATCAATGTATCTAACCTAAACCTAAGATCTATGGAGGAGATTAAGCGGAAAAAGATTGATCTACCTAATCAAGGAGGTATAAGGATAACCTAATTGTGAGGTTATAGATGGTGAGATGTGAAGAAGTGGTTGATGTTATTTACTGATAAATCTAAGCAGAAGGCTGAAGGTGAAGTTGTGAAGAGCTAAACAGAGTTATGGTGATTTCTTGAAGTAAATTCTAAGAAGATCAGAGATGGAGATAGAAATGAAGGTCAATCAGTAAATCAACATACATGCAAAGTGGATATGTATTTGCAAAGTGAGTTGTATATTTTTCAAATCGGAACCTACTGTTACTTTCTAACCATTGTATCAGTCTAAATCCTTTAATCAAGGTTGACCTAACAGTCATTGTATAAATCCTTTAATCAAGGTGACATTCTAATAGAATTTTTTTAAGTCCTCTAACCAGACCACTTTTGATAGAGTATTTTAAATCCTTTAACAAGGTCACACCTAACAGTTTGTGTATATAAACCTTTAACTGGGTTGGTTTCTCATAGAGCTCACTTCAAAAGAGTGAAAATCAGTAGCATGTTTCAAAGTGGTTTTTTCCAAATTGGGTTTCCACTATAAATCTTGGTGTTACACTTGTGTGAATGATGCTGATGTGAATATTGTTGAAAGCTTTATATTCTACAAGTTAATTACTTTTGGATAGTGGACTACACATTATATGTTTTTGATATATGCTATAGAGACCAAGTTGAATTGGTGATTAGATTTGAATTTGTGGAAGTATTGAAAAGTTCAATTGGTACATCTAGACCTGTGGATAACTGATTCACTCCCCCCCCCCCCCTCATTTATTCTAAAATCATTCTAATACATTGGGGATTGGTGTATGGGTGAGGAACAATCCCAGATTGTACTTACACACCTTTTGAATTTGTGACACCGTGATGATAGATTCTTGCATTGTATCCTTGTATAATTGTTTGTTGGATTTAGTTCTCAATTTGATAGCATAGATTTATGGTCCTCTGAAGGTGTACTTGGTAAATGGTTATGTTATGGATTGTATGTATGTATCTCTCAAGATTTGGTGATTCCATGATATTGTATTCATGTAATCTTGTATCTTGTATTTAGTTGGATATTGAGTACCAGAGTTTCATGCTTGTATATTGATGTAATTTCATATGTGTCACTCTTATTGGATGTATATTTAGCTGGAATTATATGGTTCTTGCAGTGCCTTGTAAATATAAAGAAATAAAATCAAAAGTTGGCCTTTTGTAGGAACCTTGTGTTCGTAATGACATTAATTATTATATTTATGATAGAATTAATTAAATAAACTATATGGTAGAGTAATTGGCCTTTAATTATGCTTAAAATCCTTTATTTTGAGGCTAATAATATAGATTGGTGTCTTTTCCTATCCCTTGTGCCTTCACTTCACCAAACTGAGGTTGTCTAGACCTTGAAAATCTTTAACTCTAGATTGGCACCTCTACTTGCCAATCAACATTTAAACTTTCTAGTACCTCTACATCAACATCTAAGCACTTTGGCATCTTTGCATTGGCATTTAAGATTTTCAACACCTCCACTTTCTCAATTGACACCTTTATCTCTCTGGACTTATACTTTTTTGTCTTACTAGGGAATTTACTAGCAATAGGTGTCTTCTTATTGGAGATTGGTGTCTACGTTGATCAGCACATGTGCCTACCTTGGGGTCTCCTTTAAATTAGTTTGATAATTTTGTTTGTGAATTCCAAATTGGTTGATCTTCCATCTCTAGTATTTCTTAGTATCTCTAGTATTTCCAAGACTAATACCCTAAACAATGGTTTGTGTATGGCCAATTAGTGTAAAGCCTCATGACTTGGTATTCTATTGGATTCTATATATTAGTTGTCATTAGACCCTTTGATATTTTGATTTGGTGTTTCTTATCTCATGTGTGTGGGTGAGTCATGAGTTAACCTTGTTATTGATTATGTTAAATTAAAGTTACATGATGTATGTCTAATGTATTTGATACTTTTTATATATATTATGACATAGTTGTTAGTACATATTGGTTTTAGTCCAAGGGTTTCTTGGCAGGACATTACATGGAAGATTAGATGTGAGTGGTGTAGAGATTAGTCATAATAAAGTGGTATATACCATATCTAATTATATAAGGGGTGAACTTTATTTTTAGTTTTATTATAGTATTTTATATAATAGAGTGTTAGCTTGATTCATAATAGCAGTGACAGTTGGAGCCTATATTGTTCATAGTTATAGCTCTAAGAGAATGAAGGAAGAGAAGTAAGTCATCATTGTCAGAAATATGTCACACATGGATCAAAGATGGGCTAGCTAGGAAAGGATAGTACCTCAATTGGTAGAGCACTCTAGAAACAAATGAAAAGTTCCTAGATTCAAGTCCTAGCTAGTCCAAATGAGCAATTTCTCTAACAAGCGATATCATATTCAAGCTAAGAGTCGCAAGCACCAACATTATGGATTAAGTGGGGTGTTGAAAATAAGCTACACCTAGATCAAAGATGGTCTCACTAGGATAGGCTAGTAGCTCAATTGGTAGAGTACTCTGGCAATAATTGGAAGGTCATAGGTTCAAGTCATGGCTGGTCCAAATGACTAGTAGATCTAAGGGTAAACGTTGGGAGTTGGGGGCCAATTTCATGGAAGTGCGCAGAGTTGGAAAATCCTCAAATGAAACGAGCACCTGATTTTTAAAAATCGGGCACCCGTTTAGGTTCAGGTGCCCGACCCTTTTTCAAAAATTGGGTGCCCATTTTCAAAATCAGGCACCCGTTTAGGATGGGGCACCCAAAGCAAAATGGGTGCCCGATTTGTTCAAAACGGGTGCCCATTTTGAAAATGTATATATTTTTCTTTTTAAAAGAAAAACTTGTCATTTTCATCAGCGCGAAAATGGGTTCCTATTTTGGAGAGCTCGGGTGCCCGATTTAGTTGCCCTTTCTGACCCCATTTGCCATTTTTTTCGTCTCTCAGGTATGTACTATTCTTTTTTAATTTATTTTTATGATTTTTGTCATTAAAAAATATAGTTTCAATTGTTTCTAATTTAAAAATGTATAGTTTAATATTATTTTCAGCATTATCGCATTTAAATTTAATTATATTTTATCGTTCTTGATTGTAATTTTTTTTATTTCAATTTAATTTCTAAATTACCGTACGAGTGTAGAAAATTGATAAAATTTCTAGGTATATGTACATTTCATACATTAGAAAACCCTACATAGAAAAACAAAACCCTAGGTAACAAAACAAAAACATAAACCTACATACAAAACTAATTTACAAAACCCTAAACTTAGAAAATCAAAATATAAATTTAGAAAATGAAAACATAAATTTAGTTCTTGAACCACAACATAAACTTAAAAACGTTCACTCTCTCTCTCTCCTCTCTCTCTCTCTCTCTCTCTCTCCCTCTCTATTTCTCTCTCCCTCTCTCTCTCTCCTCTTTCTCTCTCTCCTCTCTCTCCCTCTTTCTCTCTCTCCTCTCCTCTCCTCTCCTCTCTCTCTCTCCTCTTTCTCTTTCTCCTCTCTCTCTCTTTCTCTCTCCTATCTCTCCTCTCCTCTCTCTCTCTCTCTCTCTCTCTCTCTCTCTCTCTCTCTCATTGTTGAAGTATGCTAATTGTAAATTATTCATGTTTTTATTTGTATGCAGATTTACTTGATATGGATGATTTTCAGATAGATGATCTTATAGGTCAGGATGCACCACCTCCTCAACCTCCCCCTCCCCCTCCACCTCCACCCAGAGAACTTAGAGATAATATCAGGCGCAATGTTGAGAAGATTGTGGCAAACATAAATATTATTAGGAATGATCCATATCCGTCTATCCACCTACTACGCCTTGCAGATAGCATGCAAGGCATAGTAGATTCCATACATACATTAGACTATGAGATTGATAGTTTTGAGTCGTGGAGAGAGAATATGCATGCATATTATTCTGATGGCCTCTCTTATAAAGAGATTAATAAGTTAAAAATTACAAAACATGATATGGCACGCTATTTTGAGAACCCTAAAATGGGTGAGCAGATACTTGGTAGGAAGCCGCGTATCTTGATTAGATGGTGTAGACACCCCACCATAGCGGCACATTTTTGGGAGCAGTGGTGGATTGTTTTTGACACTCCACCACACACTAATCATGAGGTCCCACTTTATTTTTTGAAGAAATTGTGGGCTGAGTTTGAATTGGGTAAGAAACCCAATTATTTTGACATGAGAGCATTTCAGGGGGTTGGCCGGGGCATGCCACAGGATAGGCCAGGGGCCAAATTGAGTGACAGAACTAGAAACCATGTGCACACTGAGCCCCTTGTTCCTCTCCCATCTCCTGTACTTCCTCAACCCATCTATCATCGAGTAGTGCAGTCATCTCTTCGGTCTTTGAGTGCCCTTATGGGTAATTTGTTACAGCACATGACCCAGGCGAGGACTACCCCCAGCATGGCACATGTTTGCACTAGTTGTGGGGGTATATGTAGGGGTCCCCAGCCTGATCCTAATGCTGCCCATGGTGCATATGTTGATGATGCTGGTGGCGCGCATGGTGGATACGCCGATGATGATGTTGATGGTGCACATGGTGGATACATCGATGATGATGATGGTGCACATGGTGATGTCAGATATGATATCTCATCATATGTTGATTTTCTCAATGCAGATGATGAGCATCCCACATAGGTAAATTTAATTATAATTTAAATATATAGTGCAATAAATTAAATTTCTTATTTATATACAATTATGAGCCATAATACATGTGGATTTTTTTGTGAATAGAGGAGGGTTGACCCTCATTAGCCGTCATCATATGACATCGACACCTCAACATCTCGGTGCTCCATTCACAGTATGCACTTTGACCTTGATACATTTAAACTTTAAACAAAATAAACTTTAATTGATAATGTGTTTGACGTATTTTTTTTTATTTTGTAGGGTCTTTCATGTACCACTCAGTTTGACAATCCTTCATCCTCTACCCCATCGATCACTGAGAGTCAGCCACATATACCTAACTCATCGGTGACATTAGCTACATGTCACATAAAGGTAATGTGTACACATGTTTTTATTTCATATTTATATATAATCAAGTTATATATATACTTTATAATTTATGTATATATATGTACTATAAGTTTATTTAATTCATGCTTTAAATATATATATTGTTCAGGTCGACACCACCATGACTCTTGCATGGCTACAAGATTAAGCCAAATGCATCCATCGACACTATCCTTTGAGGTGATAATTAATTTATGTAAATTTTCAATGTCCTGTGTGTATCTAGATATTTTTTAATGTCCTATGTGTATCTAGATCTTAGATGATTAATTTAAGTAATTTTTAATTTGTACTTTAAATGTTTTTATAGGATTTGGCTTCATCCACTTTTCATGTAGTTGAGGATGAGGGTACTCGAGACCACACAGAGTAGGATGGGGGTACTTAGGACCAGACAAAGTAGGATGACGGCAGTCGGGACCAGACAGAGCATGTTGATGCATCATAGTCCTCTCCACGTGGAGTGAAGAGGACTGTAGATCAGCTAGATGAATAGAGACTTTAGATTATGATGGTCCTATTTAAACAGGACTTATTTTATGCTGACTATTTGGACTTGATCATGTTATTTTTTCTGACTATTTGGACTTGTTTAGACTTGTTCTGACTATTTGGGCTTGTTTAGACTTGTTCATATTATGTTTACTTGTTGTTAGATTAGGACTTGCATTATATACTAGTCTACTTGTTATCATATATTCTACTTGGACTTATTTTTAGAGTACGACTTTGTTTTGTCATATTTATGATGGACATTTCAAGACTTGTTATGTTATTTATCTTAATCATGAGTTGTTATATAATTTATCAATTTATCTTAATCAAGACTTGTTAAGTAATTTATCAATTTAAATCCTTGAAAAAACTTCTATCTAACAATGAGTTGATATGATGGACATTATGATACATGTAAATTATTTCAAGACAATGTTATGTTATTTATCTTAATCATGAGTTGTTATGTAATTTATCAATTTATCTTAATCAAGACTTGTTATGTTATTTATCTTAATCATGAGTTGTTATATAATTCATCAATTTATCTTAATCAAGACTTGTTAAGTAATTTATCAATTTAAATCCTTGAAAAAACTTCTATCTAACAATGAGTTGATATGATGGACATTATGATACATGTAAATTATTTCAAGACAATGTTATGTTATTTATCTTAATCATGAGTTGTTATGTAATTTATCAATTTATCTTAATCAAGACTTGTTATGTTATTTATCTTAATCATGAGTTGTTATATAATTTATCAATTTATCTTAATCAAGACTTGTTAAGTAATTTATCAATTTAAATCCTTGAAAAAACATCTATCTAACAATGAGTTGATATGATGGACATTATGATACATGTAAATTATTTCAAGACAATGTTATGTTATTTATTTTAATCATGAGTTGTTATGTAATTTATCAATTTATCTTAATCAGGACTTGTTATGTAATTTATCAATTTATCCTTAAAAAAAAGCTAGATCTAACAATGAGTTGATATTCAATGGACATTATTCAATACATGTAAATTATTTCAGGACTTGTAATATGTCATTTATCTTAACCATGAGTTGTTATGTGTAATTGATCTAAGTACTATATCTAGATACGTGTTACAAGTAATATGAACACTTTGATTAACTATAAAAAAAATCATCTAGATCTAACAATGACATCTATTAATACATGTAATTGACAAGAACAATATGGATGTTACAACCTTAATAACTAAATTAAGTAATGAGATCAATTAAGTGAACATAATCTAGAACCAATGTGCATAGTTTAATATCTACAACAAAATTAGGTGAATACAAAGTTATGAATTTACAACAAGAGTGCATTGTACTACATAAATAGTTCATGTAGATATGTTCTTCTAGGTCCATCCTGCATCACAAAAATAAACATGTTGAAATTATGTTAGAATTTATAAAAATTCATTTAAAGTTAAATTTAATTTTAATTTCAAATCTATATCTCTAAATTATAAATTATGTCACTTGAAAGAAGACATATAGAAAACATATATATACAAATATGATAATTGAACAAAAACTTACATCACATAAAATTGATTCAACCTAATGTACCATCAACATCCTCTATTTTCTGCAATGCAGATCTATGTTCTTCCTGACAATCTACATCATAAAAATAAACAAGTTAAAATGTTAGAATTTTTGTACTCAAGTTCATTTATTAAAGTTAATTTTAATTTGAAAGTTAATAAGACAATTGAATAAAAACTTACATGTATAAATTTCATTCAACCTAATGTACCATCAGCATCCTCTCTTTTCTGCAATGCGTCTATGATTGCCTCATGCTCTTCCATTGAAAGTGTCCATAAAATCTTATTAGCAGGTCTCCCTTTGTATCTTTCCAATTTGATATTTGTTGCCACTACCAAATGGGAATAGTGTATAATCTTCTTTTCTGATTTGTAGTCTTCAAAAGCTGGTAAACCATTCCTTCTTGTTAGGTATTTGCATAGCCATGTACCAACTACCATAGTAGACCCAATTGGATACTGAAAATTATCATCATCTACTTGATGACATATCAACTTTTTCTTGGGTTCTACACATCGAGCTAACCAATACTCTGTCTGCTCTTCATTATCCTCAGGTGCAACAACAGCATACACATGTCCTGCAAAACAAAATTTTAAGTACATGTACACTGTAAATAAAACTTGTTTAAAAGTTTATAATTCAAATATATATAATCATAAATTCCTCTACATACAAATGTAACTAATGTATAATTTAAAGTTTTACATTAAATTGTATTAAATTACTAGGTTGTATGAGATCTGAAAAATGATCATAATCTTCTGATGCAAAGGCATGATCCAGGTCTTCATTTATTATAACATCTTCATCTTGTCTCTCACTAGGTGTTAAGGATTTTTGTTTCCATTCTTCAACCCATTCTATATTCTCGCATTCTTCCCATTCACCTGCAACACAAAATTGACAAAAATATGCAAGCTCCCTAGTCCATATAGTCCAAGTGTTAGAATTAGAACTCCTAAATGAATGCCATTTAGCCAATCCACTGATTGTATTACAATCATATCTTGAAAGGATATCCTTCTCTTCAACTAGCCAGAAAAAACGTCTGATTGTAGAGTTCTGACTTGATCCTGTAGACAAACTTATTTTACACCATTCAACAATTGCACATGCATCTTTAAATTTTGATTTTTCCTCAAATTTGAGTTGCTCTCTACAAAGGGCTCTCTTAACACATGCACCGGCACCATCATGCTCTCCCTTCCCATGTCTAGCCTCAAAAAAACTCCAGATATGTTGGATATTTATTTTCTTGTGCATCCTACTCAACCAATAAAACATTCTAGCATTCTTGAATTGTCCTGTGCAATTATCTGACCATATTAGATGTTGTGTTATATGAATTTCTCTCTCCATTAAATTTTCATAAAAGGTATTAAAGCAATATTGGACAAACTCCGATGAGTGTAACTTATTATCACTCATATAGAAATGATACTCTCTCAATATTTTCCGATCCTCTTCTGTACTATCGGGTGAATGTCTATAGACAATATGAACAAAAATTGTCACTTGCACTGAATTATAATATTGTGGTTGGATCTCATCTTCTAGTGCAAGCGTGTAGTTTTCTGCAAAGTCAACAACTGATAGTATACTACCAATTAGAAATGTATTCTTGCATATCCGAAATTGTCCATCAAGCCATCTAGAATTGTGAGAGTGTTTCACATATTTAGGTATGACCTTACTCTTGAATTCATTCATAAAAGCATTAACACTAATTTTTTCAGTTATTAGGTCGCACCGTTTTCCAACTTTTCCATCCTTCAATGGATACTCAATAGTTTTAAATCTTTATACATCAACTAATTGTTGTCCAAAATCAAATGAAATATTCTCATGCAAACATTCATCTAATAATGTAAGATTGCCACATAAATCACATACACCAAAAACACATGCATTCAAAAGATAAAATTGCTCATTAGGTGGGTTACAAAATAAATTTGATATAAACTCTTTTACAGTTTCAGGTGGTATATTTATACCACATTCCTGCAACATTTCATTAGTATGCATAGTAGAACGTATAGATTGAAAAACATCATAATGATAACGAAATTGAACATGAGTTTTACAACAACAGGTGATTCTTTCTTTGTTAATCCTTACATACCATGGTTTACATTTTTCAAAATATCTTTGACTAATACTAATAGTTAACACCTTATCATCCAAAAAAAATTTATACAGTTCAATTTGAGTCATATCTAAAAGGCATTTTGGATGTGGATCACGAACTTTTGAACCGACTCTTAATTTAAGAACATCTCTTGCATCAGGGGATACTCTTGTATTATCGTGCCAAAAATTTTCAATCAAATTTTTGACTTCACCAGTAAGTTTCATGTCAGACCTTGGGAGTCTACCACTAAAGGTTCATAAATGGTTTGCCGAATCACTCTCAAAGTTAACTCTTCTCTTTATAGCTCTTGCTAAAGTTTTACGATTAATATTAAGATATCCACTTATGTTTAAAATCATTCTTTTATCAGTAGTACTTTTGTTTACTAAAGCTATTGTTATTGCTCATCGTGCCGCATTACTATCTTTAGAATGACTTTTTTTTCCAATTGTGTCAAAAGCACTAGCAATAGTTGATACAACTTGTTTTAGAGACTCATCCTTCTTCTTACTTTTCACATAAATGCCTAACCTCTTCATTACTTTTCGCATTTTAGACATTTTAATTAATTGTAACATTAATTGACATTGAAACCCAAATTTCTTATTATAAAAAAATTGTCTAAACAATCTACTCGTGTGTGTCCTAATCTGTCTCGATGAAACCAAACCACGCAAATTGTCTAACACAACAGTTTTTAATTGAAATTGTTCATTTATTTCATTATCATTTAAATGAGTTTCTTTTTCAATTGGTGTTTCTATGTCTACATTTTCATTGTTGATTTCAATCTGAATTGGTGTTTCATTTTCAGTTTCAATTGGGGTTTGACTTTTAGTTCCTTTATCATTATGATAAACATTACTAATTTCTGAAATTAAACGTGTTAATCTATTTTCAATAATAAAATTTAAATCATTTCTATTATAACCCACTTCTAGAAAAGCATGAATATCTTTATCAGAATAAGTTGTAACAATTGGATCCGAAGACATACCCATATCCAATACTGGATTCGAAGATGCACCTGATTTTGCTTCTTCAACCTCTACATCCATTATGATGTCTTCATTATCCTCCTTTTCTGAAACAATTGTTGAACTCGATGCTCCAACATTATTTGCATTTCAAAGTCTCTCTCTTCTTTCTCGTTGTAGATTTGCCTCCTCTCTATTTTGTGCAATCTCCTCAGGTGTTAGAACCTTCATTGACCTCTTTCTACGTCGGTTTGATCCCATTTTTGCACCAAAATTTGAATTCAAACAATCTTTTATGAATGTGAGATCTAATGTAAGACAAAAAAAAGGAATGATGGCAAAAATATTCTGTTTGTCTGCTGCAAATCGATAGAATACAACATCAAAAGTCGCCAATGATTAGATCAGGCCCACAGTCTGGGTTTTTTTTGCTGCAACGGTTATTTAAGAAACGGGCGCCCATTCTTAATTTACAAAATGGGCACCCATTTTTTGAATCTAATAACGGGCGCCCAATTTGTAAATCTATGGACCATTCTTAGATTTACAAAATGGGTGCCCATTTTTTAAATTTAAATAACGAGCACCCGATTTGTAAATCTATAGACGGGAACCTTACCTCCTGCCTTGGGTTTTGGTTTGGGACAGGCTTGGTGGGACCAAGCCTATGCTTCAACCTGCAAAAAAATGGCTAAGGCATTACATAGAAAAATTTCTGCCTTGCCATAATTTTTAGAACAACTTCCCAGATGAATTTTTTTATAAAATGAAAACCCATTTTAGCTCTTATTGTGCAGATTATAAAAATATAAATTTTATAGTGATATGATAAAATTTAATATTTATACAATATTTATTAAGCCAAAGTGGTACCTAAGTTTGAAATACCAAGGTTAACTAAAACTTTAATAACTTTTTTAATTTTTGGTTTTTTGAAAAATGAGTTATATGTGACCAAACTAGATAGAATTCTTTTCAATTTTTAAAAAAAATTGAAAAAAGGTGAAGTTATCATCAAATTATGGTGTCCGTACACCAGAGGTTTCAAAAATGTACTTTATAGTCAATTAAAAATTAATAAATAAAAAAATATTCAATAAAAAAATAAGAAAAAATATCTTGACCAATCTTCAATGTTTTAGGTACCTTTTCCCAAAAGGATTCCCCAAAATACATTCATTTACTTCAAAAAAGGGTGTCCGTACATGCATAAGGTGTGGTCCTGAAGCAAGCATTTTGAAAAAGTGGTTTTTAGACATGCATACTAAAATTCAATTTATACCATGTGGGTATTAAAAAAAATTACATATTTGAAAACTAGATTCTGAACACTAAATTTGATATTACTAAAGTTTTTCAAGATTCAATCTTTAAGTGCTTCAAATTTGGACATCAATTGATAGAAATTTTGAAAAACAGGAAAAACACTTCCACTTTTTGGCCAAAAGTGGGACTCAACTTCTTGCAGCCACCCCTAACAATCACAACTCTAGTTGATCTAAAAATGATTTGTATATTTCTTTAAATAATATTGTCACATATTATGTTTATTTATCAAGTTCAAACTTCTTATTTTAATAAGTGATTAATTAAGAAAAAAAGTATAAAGTACAAGTCTTAAACCTTTTTAATTATTTCAACTATCAACATTCATTTAATAAATATTAGATTATTTTAATAATAAGTTTCAATATAAACCTATTTATATATTGAAGTCTGAAGATTGATTTCTTTAAAGGTCCAAATTAATTTTACATAGACTACAAGAAAGAAATACAATGATGGATAGACAAAAGAGTTCATCCACACAATTGTTGTTACTCAATGGTAAAATAAATTCATCCAACAACAAAGATACAACAAGATTATAATCACAATCAAGATATTGGGACAATACACTTGTAAGATAGCTTGGAGTCACTAAGATCTGAAGTGTATTAGCGACCATCATCCTAACTTTATTATGTTTCCATAGTGTAATTTCTTTCTTATTTGGTCTCCTTATGTTTTTTTTCTTTATATTAAGTTTATTTAAGCTCTCATTTTAGGAATCGAACACAAGATCTTGCTATTACAAAGAAAAGAGGCAACCATTGTACTGCAGGCCAATGCCTGGTCTCCTTATGTTTCAACCATTCCTAGGTGGATAATTATTCTAGAGCTTCAACTCTAGTGAATAGCTAGATTTGAATAGACTATAGAGGAAGGTGCAAGAGACTCTAGTTAAAGGCCATGAGAACAAGGGGAGAATTCTACCTCATACAAAACTAAATATTAGAAACTTTACCTTTTACAATTATTGATTTCAGAGTTTGATTCCAATATTTAAATTATGAAAAGATACTTGTAGAAAGAGACTACCAAGATGTGTGATTTTACCCTTAAACAATACAATAGCCTTAACCTAGGATAGGGATAACAAAATATTTACTTATAGTGCATTATTTACTACAAGTGAACCTTTTATGACTTATTGCACAACCACTTCCCTAGTTCATGGAATGTAGGACTATACAAAATTTTCTATGAACCCCCTGTCCTCAACCAAACCATGATTCTACTTTTTCGTAATATCTAGTGCTTGTTATTTGTTGACCAAGCAATCAAAAAAACCCATATTTGATTTCTATGTAAGTCATGTTCTATGTGTTAAGAACCTAGAAGCAAAGATGTAAGAAGTCAAATGTTAGGAAGATGAGGATCTTGGGGTGCTTGAATTTATCTTCTTCCCTTTTGTCCAAACTATTATTTGGTAGAAAAAAATGAAATATGAGGTATGATGTAGGCTACAATGTATACAATATGGAATTGCTATGTAAATCTCTTATATATCAATATAAATGATTAAACTTATATGTTGAAACCTTCTTATGTTTGCATAGAAAATTGGTGCAGTAATATATTTAGTTTGGATGAATTAATAAACTTAAAGCTACCAACCTACAATAATATATTTTGTAACTTCTAGGTGTCTAACCTACATTTATTTAGCAAAACATATGAAATAATATGATATGATATATTTATTTATTATCAATGAGTGCGAGATTTTTAGCCTAGTCCACACCAAGTGGGATCACAGTTGAGGGACCTCATCCTGACATGAACACATAGAACTGCCCAAACCCATGAGTATGATAGCCTAGTGGGGGCACAAATCCTACCAGTATACTAGCCTAGTGAAGTAATGGACCATAGGCACGAATTCTTTCTAAGTCCCCTAAAATTAATATGACCAGTATTAACATTAAGGTTCAAACTCACAAGCACACTAGATTAACAAAGGCACAAGCAACTAATCAGAATGGTCATGTGAGGGTTTGAACCTTGATGTCAACATTGATAATGTCACAACTTAACCATTACACTATGGAATTGTATGTTATATTAATATTATACTATATATGTACATTCTTATAATCTATAATAACATATTATATATATATATATATATATATATATAGAGAGAGAGAGAGAGAGAGAGAGAGAGAGAGAGAGAGAGAGAGAGAGAGAGAGAGAGAGAGAGAGAGAGAGAGAGAGAGTATTATTTTTTTACAATTTTTTTTTAAAAGCATACTTGACAGAGGTTATCACAATTTTGTTTAAAAGTAGTTCGATCAACTAAGGTGGAATCAAATGGGATTCAATTTCCTTTCTATAGGTGAAAGAAGTGTTCAATCAACTTAAAGTCGATCAAATAGTTCATTTCCATGTACTGATATGAAACATTTTGTTTAGTAGCAATCAGTAAAAATACATTACTTGATTAAATCCTAACAATTTTATTGTGACTCATTAATTTTGCATATGAATCAAGAGAAGAACACACTATTATGCTTTGATCTTATGAAGTATAAAATAGGTTGTACTATTATTTAGATTACAATAATATTTTTTAACATGCTAATTTTGTGAACCATTCTTATACATGTTTGTATACAAGTCTTCTCTATAAAAAATATATATACTATTGCATTCTTAAGATTGAATTAATGGTCCATTCAATTCAACAAATGATATGAAGAATTTATATTGCAAAATGTCTAAAACATGGTTGATAGAATTCCTAGGATTTAAATATTTTTAAAAGCCATTGTGAAATCAATCCAACTTTAACAATTTTTATGGTTGATATCTAGAAAATATCATCACATGAAAAATGGGATTGTGAAATAGTATTAGAAACTCAAGCACTCTAGGCCTTATGGCTCATCTTAGACTAATGTGAAAATAAAGTATATATGAGAGAAACTAATATTCACATAGCTTTAGGAATCTTTTAGGAATCATATGCCACCAAGAAAATGGAATAGTCAACCCAAGTAGGTTCCATCTAGCCATGATGTAGATGGTCAACCCAATGTGTATGTTCTTACTAAATTAACAACATACTTTAGATGCCTAGTGGAGCAAATAGATAACATGAGCATGCTAAAACGAAACTTAAATGACTTGCAAATGTAAAATGAAGTTATCCTTGATATAATGCATCTCAAAAAGGGACCTAATTTTAATGAAAAAAATCCACCTCTTGACTATGACACGTTGAACCCACACCCATCTAGTAATGAGAGAAATGAAGCAATGAGGGGTGTTGTCTAACTAAATGATTTAAAAAAATGTTTCAGAACTAAGAAAATAAGAGCTCTAGAAATCACAATGAAAAGTCTTATAGCTTACTAAAAATGCAATCTCTTGGTGGGATAACCGAAGACAAGAATGAGAACTCACACTCAAGGATATTATTGAGATACATATGCTTTTTGTTTTGTAGTTTTTAGTTGGCCCAATTATTCTACTATCAAAAGATGTCATATTTTCAAACTATGGTGATGGGATTATAATAGTTACACCAAACTAGGAAAAACATGCATGCTTGTTGAAATATGTAGCCCAATACCATGACTAATGGTTTCAAATACACTTCTAGTTTTGGTATCAATATCCAAACAGAAACAAAGGTAGACCTACATAACTTGGCTTTGTTGATGAAGGTGTTTAAGATGTCATTGGAACATGAACATAAGCTACAAGTGTTAACCAATTATAGGGAAATAAAGGAAGGATTAGCATCTAAGAAGCCTACACCCTACATCAAAAAATGTGATGAATTGACAATGGAATTACACATGGTAATAAAACACCTCATATAGTAGGATAAAGGAAAAGTCTCAAAGTTGTTTGTTTCATTTACCAAGAGAATCATTATGATAATCAATGCCCTAGGGGACAAGCAAACAAGTTAATACAAGTGACAAGTACAAAGGCACCTACTCAAAATTAGCTACCACCACCCTTACATCACATTTGCATAGGAGTAAACAATAGGCAAGTAAACAATGATTTCCACCTATGGAGATGTCAAATAAAATAATTAAGAGTAATGGCAATGAAACCTCCAAAAGTCCTTACGCATAAAGGAGTGCATATGCATAAAAAATCAATTGATCGATGTAAGGCCCAATATTACCAATGATCTAAAGTTAAAAGAAGTTAAAGTATACATAAGGGAAAGAAAAAACAATACATTTTGTAATTTATTTTAATTACATAGCTTCAAGAGTACGCTTAAATATTTTACATAAATGATATGTGCTACAAAAATTACTTTTGAATACTATTACTTTCATATTTTATATTGCAACTAATAAAGCTTGTCATTGATATGACTAGCAATCGCACCTTAGTGTGCAATGAGTACGCCGTAGAAATGTGGGATATCATTTAGGACTTATTCATACCATATAATATAAATGAAAAATTATATTGTGTTGAAATAAAATATTTATATTAAAATATTAAATGCAATTAGTAATGTAGTTGTTTTGTAAAATTATGTATTTAGGCAATAGATTCTTAAATATAGTTTAGTAATGTAAATGTTTTGTAAAATTATGTAATTAGTTAATGGATTTTTAATAAATTTATAAACTTGCTAGGAATCAAGTCTTTAGATTTACATGTCAATGATATAATAGTGGAGATGCTAAATTGGTGTCCACTTAGTAAATTTTTTAAATTCACAACTGTAATGCATATACACGACAATTGAAATCATTCTTACACTTCTCCAATATCTACTTCAAATATGAACAAAATGTGTTCTCCCCTCCCTTGCTAGTATTATATATTAAAATAGACTATTCATCATAAAATATACTTCCATTGTACTTTTAGTTTGATTTGCAAAAATAAAACTTCTTTTTGCAATGTTTGTTCATCTACGACTTTCTTCATAGCATTGACAAATGTAGTTTATATTGTTCATGAATTTTGTGCACTTTGAGTTTTCTTAATATCTTTTGTATGTGTTCTATGACTGTATTTTGCATACTTTGGAATTTAGTTTATCCTTTTATGTGAAAGATCCAAAATATGAATATGACCTAATTGTGAGGGGATTGTAATCATAGTTATTTGGAGATAATTCAATTTGGACTAATATGTAGCTTGTATCTTCCATGGACCATATCTCATTTGATTTGAGTTGGGAGACGTATCTTATGATATTTATGACTAGTGTTTGTATTTAAAGGAGGTGCAACGATTGTGTCAATAGGAAATTATATGTAAGTTAATATGTTAGAGTACAATTTTCTATGTGCGTGAAAAATAGATCAATTTAAATTGTAGAATAAAATCTTAAATCTCAAAAATTTATTGAAAATAAAGTGAATCGCAAAAAAAGTTACAAATATAAAGAAATAAGGTAAACTATATGGACAAATGTATAAGAGTAAACAAAGATAAATAAAGACTAAAAAATGAACCAAGCTTAACAAAGAGTATGTCTATTGTCAAATTTCACATTGAAGATACTTGTAGAAGTCAAGAGCACAAGAAGTAAAATTATGGTTGAAGTTAACCATTCTACATGATTCTAAAGGTTGTAATACCCCTCCCAAAGTTTTCTTTTAGTTTATATGACCCGACTTTTTTAGGTCAGTTTTCTTCTATGTATTAGATCCTCAAATAGATTTGATGTTATTTATGTTATGGTTTTTACTAACCTCGTACTTGCATGTGTATGATTAGCATGTATGTTGTACTTTTCTATTTGACGTACCTAATGTGGTTAAAGGACAGAGTTGTAATTACTAGACTGCATTTAACATTTTAATATAAATATTTTATTTCAACAAGATATAATTTTTCATTTATTTTATATGGTATGAATAAGTCCTAAATGATATCTCACAACGCATGACTCAATAAAATATAGATAAAAGGTCCCATTTCAAGATATGTATAGTTACTCATATTTATATAAAATTGTTATGTGTCATTACCATGCAGTACATTGATTTGGACTAAAAAGAGGGGTGGTTTGAAAAAAAGATAGAGATTTTTAATTGGACTCATAATGGAAGAAACAAGCTGAGTCGGTGGTTGTCACACTAATCAGAATCAATGTGCCTACCTATTTGTCAGTGACAGAGTGCCTGCCTATCAATGACACCAAATTTTCCACTAGCAAAACATTTGTAGAGACATCTTCTCCGCAACATTTTCTTCCCCCTTCTTCGAAGCAACGCGTAATAAATAAATAAAATAATATATTTGTTCTTTTACCAATTGTCCCCATGCCAACAAAGGAATTTGACAGGACACCCCATTGTAAATTGCTTAGTGGTATACAGTCCTATGATTGCCAATGATATAAGCTCTCTAGCTGATGGTTTTCATCTCGCATGCCTCTCTCTGCCTATTTAAGCCCCCTTCTTGTCTTTCTTTCCACACCACACTTATTCCCTGCATTCCACATCTTATCTGCAATATACACAACAAAAAATGGTTGTTTTATCTTCTGAAAAGATTAGAATTCACTTCTTGTTCATATTACCTTTTATGACAATGTCTTATAACATAAGTAGTTCATATTAGGAATGAATTTAATTCTAATGCTACTTAGTATAAATTTGAGTGATTATTTTAAGACTAACCCCATTGCAAGATAAGACACAATAGCATCGTAAAATGCATCCCTATGCAATTTCTTGCTCATAAAGGCCATATTTTAAAGTTTCTATCCTTTTGTGTCTAACATGCTTGATCCAGCGCAATTCCACATTCATTTTCAAGTTCTCTCCATTTACGACCTCATGTCCTAATTTGGAACCACATTGGGGGGAACAAGATGCCTTGGACAGCCCACTCCCAAAAGTGAGCCAATCAGGATGCCCCACTCCCTATTTTTTTGGTCCAAATTCAAACCGCTTGATGATCAACATGTTTGAGTGAGAATTTTAAATCGACATTGACATGCTTAGAGGTTTACACCCTAAAATGATTAGGAGATGTATATAAGCAAGGTATCCTCCCTCATTTTGATATACAAAAAGTTCTAGTCAAGATCCCAACTATAACTTCCCATTTCCAACTAGAGAAAAAACATCAAGGCATTGAAGAGTAGGTGTATTTGCATATTTATGCATTTGTGAAGGTCTCTGTGATCTTCTCTTTCTAAAGTCAACATCAAGCATCTTCATGAGCATTTTGAAATCAAGAAGGTTTATTAAGGTATAGGCACTCTATTTTCAGATCTAGCCACTATTATCTAACAAAGCACTTTCAATTCAAGTTCAATTTATTTTTATTTAAAGGTTGATTCCTAAATCATGAGTTAACCTAGGCAAACCCCTTTCTACACAACATTTCCCTTCTTTTTTGTGTGTAGGAACATGTTTTATCATGATAATCTCTATGATGCGCAAATGTCTTAGGATGAGAATTTTAAATACACACTTGAGATATAAGAAATTAAAATTTTGACACTTCTGCAAATAATGGTTAGACAAAATACCAACCTTTTCCATTCGAATAGTAAAAGAAAATCTGGTTGTGTCTTAATTTGTTTTGTCACTAGTTCATCATGATGTTGATATACTACATAAGAGATGGATTAGCTAAACTGAATGATCAATGGCCGATATCATCTATAGAGAGTGGAGGACCATACAAAATATCCCGACCATCTATTTTTTTCCATTTGTAGTCTTCTTCTATTTGTATCTTCACTTTTTTTACTATCATCTTGTTCGGAGGCATGGGAAATGATTGTTAGATGTGTTTTGAACAACGAGCATGGGTCCAAAGGGAAAGGCAAAAGGGTTTCAAAATGACAAGTTGTATATCTCAAAGAGATGTTCTCAAGATTCGATCGCAATGCCAACAACACCCTAATGGTGTTGGAGCTCGACACACTTATGTGGTATTTAGGGCTCAAAATGACCAACAAACAATTATATTTGGTGCTTGTGAGCATAGATGACAACAACAATGACTATATACCCGACAAATATGAAGATTTGCAATAACCAAGAAAATTTAAATCAATAAAACTACTAATATTACAGTCATATGTGAAATACCTTGCAATTGTTAAAGATTTCTTATATATATATATATATATATATATATATATATATATATATATATATATATATATATATATATATATATATATATATATATATATATATATATATATATATATATATATATATATAAGAATGCTATAAATGAGCTATAATGGTTTAAACTCTGTTAGAAATGACATCTAATTTAAAAATGTAATCTTTAAGACACTTATAATACTCCTTGAAATTGCTATTAATAATTATTTTAAACAAAATTTCACTTAATTTATTATAATCGTTAGAAATTCTTTTACATTGTATAACCACAGATGATATATAATATTATATTATTAATATTTAGTTTCTACTTCTATTCATGTTATCATTATTATTTGTTTATGACTATTTAAATTCTAATAAAATGTAAAATAATGAATTTTTAAATTTAATTATTTTTTATTGTGATTACTTTATTATTTATTAAGATTATTATTATTGTTATTTTTATTAACATTTAGGTTTTATATATTTAGACTTTTAAATTTAATTGTTTCTTTCATCAAAGATGCATATTTTTTAAGAGAAATTTTGATTTAAAATATTTTGGCGCACTGTGATTCACCCTGTATAAGGTTGCAGGATGTCAGGGAAGATATATATGTTCCCAATGTAAGAGAACGCACGTTCCTCGTGACATTGCTCTGGACTATGCAAGATTGCAGACATTTCTAGGTGAAGCTTATTAGCTAGTTTATCCAAGCATGACTAGTGCATTACAGGAGGTGCAGAATACATAAATTAGGTGGCAAATTAAGCATTGGTATTGCAGGTTGTTGCAGAGATCTCTACAACTACCAATGCAAGAGAACGCATGATTCCAAAGGCCATGGCGGAAAATTAAATAGATGTTGATCACACTTCGCGAGGATGTAGAGACATTGCAGAGCTATTGTAGGTTCCAATGTAAGAGAATGCAAAGAAATACAGAGCAAGGATTACAGAAGTAGAGCAGAAAAATAAAGGTCTTGGGGTTTTGGTTTCTCGACAGGAGGCTACATTCTAACACACAATTAATAGAGCTATAGGGTTTCCTAAAAACTAATTCAGTCAGTCGATTATCAAAAGTTCCAATATGTGTTGCATAGATTTCTCCTTGTTCAGTTTTAAAGCCCAAACTTGCCAAATTCGATTCATTCTATCAAGCGAGGGCTTTCTACATTTTTTAGACATTTTCCTAGGGAATCATGGAGGGCTCTACAGCCAATTCCCTGAAGGGAAGAATGTTTTTAATAGAGCTTTCTAGCGATGGTACAACATGCTTGTGCGACATTTTCTGGAGTGGCAGGCCTTCCCACTTTATACAGTATATGCTACAAAAACCAAATATTTGAATGTATGTGGGTATATCCTTGTACTGTGTAAGAAAGCTTCCTGAAAGCAAAAATGTACACTATAGGAGGCTCTGTTCTTAGCTTATAGGATTTAGCCATCATCGTCTCCTTAGTGGCTTCTCATATTTCTATTGTTGTCATCTCTGTTCTCATGGGAAATCAATTGGCAAAAGGTACAAATCCCTTGATTTTTGTGGCTTATACCAATGCCTTTGGGGGCCTGGTTCTCTGTCCTTTTGCCTTCTTCCTTGAAATATAAGTAGTCTTTTCCATCATAACTTCTCTTGAGGATATATTTGTACAAACAGTGTAATAGATGTGGGAATTCAATCTTGAACTAAACAATAAAATTCTCCCAAAAAGTGTTAAAGTATTTTGTTTCAATTGGGGTTTGCCTTTGAAATATTTCACAGGATGATAATATTGCTTGGAGATTTTTCAGGGGATGATATATACTTAATCTATTCAATTTTCTGTTGGAAAATTGCAGAAACAAGTAGTCAAAAGTGAATTTCTCTCTATTGGCTTGAGTAATTCTACTCTCTCTTAGCGGGTGATTCGATCTGTAGCTCAGGTTTCTCTACAAATTGATAAAAATTAATAGAGATATGAGTTTTAATGCCCTATTTTGTGTTTGTTATTGAAGTGTGTGTGCATTTCAAACGTTATTATTAATGGGCTTGAAAGAAACGTCTCCTTCCTACTCTTCAACAATGCCCAACTTGTCACCTGCAATTATTTTCGTCATGGCATGGGCTTTTGGGTGAGTAGTCTGCAATCATGTTTTCTGCTTCTTGAAAGATTGGATTTTTATACTCTGGGCTTTATGGTCTAATTGGTAGTTTTTTATTTTTTGCTTTGTAGAATGGAGAAAGTAGACATTAAGTTTGCTAGTAGCCAATGCAAGATTGTGGGTACAGTGCTTTGTGTGACTGGAGCAATGGCCATGAGTTTCCTGCGTGGTCCTGCTATAAGCGAGCTCTGGCCTTCATCAAACCCTCATTCAGAAGACACTATCCCTAACTTTCTACACGAGGGGAATTCAGACAAAATTGTCACAGGGTGCATTTACCTCTTAACAGCTGTGACAATCATGTCATCTGCCATGATAGTACAGGTTCTATTTGATTTTATCATTCTCTCTCCCTTTAGTCATGGCTTACTGAAACATAAACATTTGGCCACATTCATGAACCTCTTGTTATAATAGTTGTATTCTTAAGTTCTGACTAAAATTTGTGAGTATGCAAGCTGAGACAATGAAAAGCTTTCCAGCCCCATTATCCCTGTCAACTCTCACAGCACTTATGGGCTCCACTGAAACTGCTGCCTTAATAATATTTTTGGACAAGGGTGTTGATGCATGATCATGGTCTCTGGATTGGAGTGGGGTTGTGACTTTTATCCTTGGGGTGAGTGAAACAAACAGACTTCTCTTCTGATCCACCCATTCTCCATTCACTTGTGAATCAGCCCCACTATTTCTCCCTCCAGTTCCGCTACCTGTGAAACAAAAAACAAAAATAACAATCTGTTTAAAACAAACTCACAGATTCTGTTAGGATTCGAGAGACTCATTATGATATTTTATGAAGTGCATTTCAGATGGCGGTCTCCAGTAGTCTATTTGTTCATTGCAGTGACCACCATGGTGTTCATTGTTGCCTTTGCATCTCTCATTCTCGTCTGCACTTGGTGCAGGTTGTCTACTGCTAAGGCTAATGCTATTACTAATTCTATTTTGGGGGAAACTGAAAGTGCAACGTGGTCTGATTCTGATTCTGGGCCTATGAAACTTGAGGTCATAGTTGTTGATGATGAAGAATAGGGGGAATATGCTGGTTATTATGCTTGGTGAGCACAAACCAACTTTTCTAGCCACCCAGGTTACCTCTGCACCTCTTGCGCTAGAAAACAGGGGATAGTACTCTGTCTAGGAAAGACGCACTTTTCTATATTTGCGGCAACTGTGGCGAGCAGAATTGAAGATAATTCATTCACACTAGCATTCGGAGAGGGTTCCTTCAAATGCTTAAAATAAGGAATAGAGTAGGTAGGATTTGTGTAAATTTATGGAAATTTTAGCAGGTTATTTTATAGAAATGAGCTAGCCGCAAGAGAAATAAAAAATCGTAGTTTGCTTTGCCGTAAAGTTTCAATGTCGTGAGTTCAAAATATGTAGAGGATTGATTTTAGTGGGTGTAGAATTGAAATCTTGGCCAAAGCTTTCTCTTTGCACAAGAAGTTTTAGAGGAATTTGTTCAAAAGTTTTTAGAAATTTTTTAACAGATGCAAACTGTCAGACAAACCTAATCTGTGGGCGTAGTTGCAAATTCAACAATCATAGTCAGAATTTATAAAAATGAAATCTGAGAAATCAGTTATGAGGATTCATTAAAACAGTTTCGAGTGCATACCTTGAAGAAAAAAGGAAACTTGGATGCCTACAAGAAAAGGTCTCTTTGCCTCTGGTTTGCCTCCGATGAACCTAATATGGGGTATGTGTTATTTCTAGCCTATAAATATAAGTATTCAGAAGGCGGTGAAATCAAGGCAATTATGCAAGCAAATGTGAAGATTGAATCAGATTAATTGCACTGGACCTTTGAGATCTTTCCAAACATTTATAAACTTGCCGAATGTGATTTTACCGTGACGTCCATCTTCGGTTGGGAAAATACATGCGGCTTTGGGCTCATCCCCATTGTTGGCAAATAAAGATAAGTATCCTCTGCAAATAAAGATCTAAAATTGATCGACGTGTAAAGGGCAAAAATAGTGAAAATGATCAAATTGTCTGCTGCAAGATGGACGGCCAACAAACTCCCAATGTCCATCATTAGGCTCTCGACAATTTGTAACCATTGATCATACAAAATCAGCCCAGCCTTTCTCAGATGAAAACGCCTACGGTGTAATAAAAAAACATTTTGACTTATAGCTAGTTAAATAATTTAATCATTGTTATCATTTTTAGATTATAATTGTAATGATTTATAACTAATTTGACCAGTTATTTAATCATTTAATTAGTTATATTAGTCTCATATGAGACTTATTATGATTTATAGTCATGCAATTTATAGTTAATTTGCTAAATAAACATAGATATTGTTATGATTATTGTAGTAGACATGATGAATTTTAAATTGTCAATATAAACTAACAAAAATAAAAATAAAATAATTGCATTTTCTGAAATTCCGTTATGTACATCATATCTAAGAATATTTTAACTGTCCACACTTCACCATCAACAATCATTCTGCAACTTGTGGGTACCCTTCTTTTTTTACTATGTAAAGACATTTACTGTAAATTAGTTGCAATGTGCATCGTCTAGAGAGCTGTATTTTATTATTTCACCATTTTTTATTGGCGTCTAGTTGGTCTCTCATGATGTAAATCAAGACTATGAATTATGGTGTCACGAGGTCTTATTATCGGCATCATTGTGATAGTCTTTTTATTTGGCTTTTGTTGTTGACTTCTTAATTATTTATTTTGTAATCCCACAGCAGGGATATTGTATAATCAGTCCCCATTGTTGATATTGACATGATATTGATCATAATGGCTGAGAGAATGTAAAGGAATGTCACGAGACAAGAATTAAGGTTTTTCATTACCATATTTCATGTGGGATCAAACGATAATCATTCAACTCAATCCACGGCTACAATTCCAAATATTTCAAGCACCCCACTTTATGGGGGATCTCTACAAGATTACACATTACCCACCATTTTTCTTTTTTCAAATTATTATCATGCTTCAATATTATTGATTGGTACAATTTTTTACGATACCAGAGGAGTCTTCGATAAACAGAATCAAAGCTGTCTTCCCTTAACCCTTTAGCGCCAAACACAATCACATGGAAAATAATTCGGAAAAGACTAAAATAAAACGATATCCCGGAATGCCACGTTAAAGTTCTAATGTTTAGGTTAACACAAGAAATGTACTGTTTAATATTTACACAGCAAATAAAAATAATACTCGTGGTTCTACTTTGAATGTCATTGTAGTTCTTTCCCAAGTTTCTCGATGTTTTTCCTTTGGGAAACGTTGGTCACCACTAAACCCTTAGTTCAACTCTAAGGGCGCCATTTAAAACCTTCCCCTTGATATTCTTTACATTATTTTGTTCAGCCTAGAGAAAATATTCCATAAACTAGATGTGCTTTATACTTGCATTTAATTTGTACCATGAAATTGAAACATCATTATAAAATAAATTTTAATTTTAAATAGGAATTATGACGTGTTATCAGCATGTCAAAACTTACTGAACCATATTTCATGAGCCACCTAGATTGTGGATGTTGTTCTATTTTAATTAAGTGACCATTCATTATACATTTAAACATTTGCATAAACATTTGACATTTCTACCACACAATAAGAGACCAAATCTTTTTTGAAAAATGTCATCCTGCCAATGGCACCATCTTGAGCAAAGGCCTACATAAATTCCTACAACTGAGAGTTAGAGGCCTCCAAACAATTTATCCATGGAAGATAAACCCGATAAAGTGATGGTTACAATTCCTATGTATCAAAGATTCAAAGCCCAACATAAAAAAAAAAAACTATTTTCTAGAAGATGAACCATTCCCCTTGAGCCGATTGCATGGTGAAAATAAACGATGGCAAACACACTTATATCGGTACAAATATACCAAGAACTTTGGTCAAATAGCCTGAAATGTAGTATCATTTTAAACACACTTTTATTGGTACAAAGATGCCAAGCCAACCTTTAAACATATGTTATATAGCAATCTGACTTTATTATGTATTTAACTTGTAAACTGTACAAACTCTTTTTCAGACACTAATATTCATCTATCATCCCTATTAGCATTATTGAGTGCTTCTAATCTCAATGGCTTCTTTAGTTTGCTGTTGTTCTGTATATTGATCTGTTCTGGTAACATTGCTCTGTAGCAGATCTGCAGAGTGATATTTTACTCTGGTTTTGATTGAGCAGCCTGTTTTCCCAATATATTGTGCATATGCGTAAGAGATCAAATAATTCCTAAGATCTCCTCAGCTTGTTCTTCAAAAGTGGTAGTATTCCCATACATCTGTTTTTAATAAAGCAAAATTTGATACATGCTATAAAATAACCAGCTGAGTATACAGTACCTTTTTCTAATAATTGTACCTACTTAATTGACAACAAATACTTACTAAAGGCTTCTCGATAAATTTAATATAGCCTTAATTATCATGCTGTCCAACAACTACAGGCTTCATTGTAAAGTAATAACCTAGGTCCTAATTCAGTGCCCTGCCTACTAAATACAAGTGTCATGATCGGCTTTGGTTTATTTGATGCATCTCCAAATGAGCTCTATGATAAAGTCATACTGATTGTGTTATTCTTTGAATGCCATTTGTGGCCACAACGGTGTGTCTTACTTAGCTTTCCTTCATCCTTGAATACAAAAATTATAACCTTCAGCTAAAACGAAGGCAACACTTTTTAACATGATTAGGCGCAACAAACCTAAACAACTTCAACAAAAATAACTAATTATCTAAAATCCCTAGTAAATAAGATGCAGATTAGAGGATTTCACATTTCAGTAGAATTAACCAAGCAAAATACTATCACTTACCATCTCCCAAATTACATTTACCCAATATACAAATTGCCATTACTAAAGTATCCACACATTAGAAAACAAGAAAATTATACGACAGCAGGTATCTTTGAAAATTACATATCCATTTACATTACCTAGAACTTGCAGATAATATATAACATAAGAAGCCTCACAAAAACACACTTATAGGCAGCCAGCATAAGAGATTCAATAACACCTTTAAGTTACAAACCTTTTTTCATTAAATACAAATTGCTCGCTTAACTAAGTGGTATTTCCAGGTAGTTACATAAGATCCAACTGAACCCTATCAACAAGCCATCCTACTTGTCTGAAGCATTTCTTCCTGTCTGGATGCCGCAGAATGCTGTTTCCACTGTAAATCTCAACAAACAATAAAATCAGTAGCAATAAACAAATCCAAATCCATAAACTCTCTATTTCACATGGCTTCTATGACCATTACAATGAAGGTTTAGATCTGCTCGCAAAAACATTGAGACACAGACGAAATGACCGAATGGGGAAGAGAGGAAATGTGGCTGCTAAAAATGTGATGGACCAGACCAAGGCCCATCCAGGAAATTAGAATAATGGGATTATACTTGTAAAGTTTATAGTTCTCTTCAGTTTGATTGAATGGCATTTATACATGCAAAACTAAATGACTGGGTTTGGCTTACACCAAAAAGAAAAAGAACGGTACACAAACATCCCATTAACTGCAGGCAAGATTGCAGACTCCCATCTGTAATGAGATATTATTCTAAGCAGCAATTGTACCTAAAAGAACGGTTTGTACCTGTTAAAAATTCCTCTACACCATGGCAAACTGACTCTCATCTTAAGGATTCCTAAACTAGATAAAACTGAAAACCAATCAAAACTGCTGTACTTCAAATGAAAGAATTTACTAACACACACAGTAGAGAAATGCTAACTAATAAATACTCAGCTCTGATCCAAATCACATCACTGTTTTATTAATCAGAAAGCAGAAGTCACAAAAATTTCAAACACACACTAAACACTGAATAATTAGAACACCTACCCTAAGCCTACTTTTACAGCTGAAGAACAGACACTAAAGTACTCTGGATCCTAAAACTGGATACATCAACCCTTGATTTAAAGTTTGTCCTCCAAATTTGTGCCCTTAAATAGACAAAGTCAAACTTGTGAAAAGCAAACTGCTGAATATATAACTGCTATTGTAAAACAGAAAAACAAACTACACAAAAGAAACTGCTAAATCTGGAAAGCCATGAATAGAAATGCCAAGAATGGAACAGCCAAAGGAGAGAAAAGAGTAGAACTTCTGTTCTCTATGATTATACGCTCTGCTGAAATGCACAAAGGTTCCACACGTATCCCACTGGAGGAGACTTTCTTAGGTACCATAATCTAAGATTCTAACATTCCCTCTTACTGAGGAATGTGTTTTCCACCAAAACCAATCTCTCCCAGCACAAACCTTTTCCTTAGCTAGAGGCTTCATTAGAATGTCTGCAACATGCAACCTGCTAATTTGTTAAACATAGACTTGAGCAATTTTTCAATGTGCTTAGAGCAGTCATGAAATGCTTGTCAGAGTTTGATACACAACTCTAATTGTCAAAATAATGACTGGATGCCCCACCATCTCACCTGTCAGCTCTTCAACCAACTCGCAAAACCAGATAGCTTCACAACTAGTTGTGCTACTGCTCACTACCATGTACTCTGCCTCTGCTAAACCCAATACCACTGAAGTCTGCTTGCTGTTGAACCAGGATATGACTCCTGAACTCAAACTGAAGCAACATCCTGAAGTACTCTTCCAATGGTCTACATCTCCTTCCCAATCAAGAAACATGAATCCATATAGCATCAACTCTTATCCCCTGCATATCGTAGACCATAACATATCATACCCTTCAAGTTTCAAAGTAAATTCTTTGCGGCAACCCAATGAATTGTCCTTAGGTCAACCATGAACTGGTTCAAAGTGTTCACTGCAAAACATATATCTAGTCTGGTACTAACCATATACACAAGGATCCAATCAACTACTTGTACACTAAAGGATCTCATAGATCTAAATACAAGTCAGCATGCAACTTCACTTTATATATCATAGGATTGGCAATGGGTTTGCAATCCATCATCTAGAACCTCTTCAGAACATCAACTATATATTGTCCCTACCTGAGGAAAACCTCATCTATATTTTGCTACACCTCTCCATCATATTGAGCCTCTTCAGAACATCAAATATTTTGCTACACCTCTAGACACAAGAAATAGTGCCTCGGTCCAAAGTCCTTAGTGCAGCATTATTTGGCCAACTCTTCCATGCACCCTGCAATGAGCTTCTCTGAACTCCTTGTAAGCACTGCATCATCTACATACAAGACCAAAATCACACCTCAAATCCTTAAAAATAAGAAATACAAATTGGATTTCTAAAGCTATATTGGCAAAATCCAAACATCAGTTATCATCAGTCCTGGAGTAGCAAGCACAAGATGTCTGCTTCAGCCAAGAATGACCTTTTCTTCAATCTACATATATAGGTCTCTCATCTATGCACTTCAAATTCTCTTATCTCATAATTGTGCACTTCTTCCTAAATAAGGCCATTCAAGAAATTTGTAACATCCTTTTGGTATAACTGCCAGCCAATAATAGGTGTTAAAGACATAATGGTCCTGATATAAGTACACCGAACAACTATAAAAAAATTCTCATCATAGTCAACTCCCTCTCCCTAATAGAAACCTCTAGCTACATGGAAAGCCTTGTACTTCTCCATGCTACCATTAGCTGTATTCCCCACCTTATACAACCACATTGAATCCACCAATGATATCCCCACTGGTCTCAGCACTATCTCCCGCATATTGTGCTTCATTATGGAGTTGTACTCCACCATGGCATCCTACTACATCCTTCTCAATATTGGAAGGCTTTACATCACTGATGGAAGAAATCAAAGTAACATAACTCAAAAACTTCTTGGAAGAATGACTTGCCCAAAAGGAGGTCTTTCGAGCATCAACTTGTTCCTCTGCCTCCTAAAATGTTTGTTGAAGCCATTTTGGCTACCTAGCTATGCAGGGGAATTAGGTTGTCTCCTTAACAGTACTAGAACCTGCCTTATCAAAAAATGTACTTCCTAAAAGGCTAAAACCTATGGATCAACACTTCAAGTATTCTCCTCAACTACTGGAAGCTCTTGGGACATGGAAGACCCTACTTCTTCCTCCACCTTCACATCCCAACCCACTACTATCTTCCTGTAATATATAACATAGATCTTGCAAGTCTTAGAGCACTTACAGTAGCCAACCAAAATAGTCTTCAAACTGGAGGGTCCAAGCTTCATCTTCTTCTCTTCTAGAACATGAATGAAAACTGGACTCCCAAATGCTTTGAAATTGTAGATCATAGTACTGCAAGCTTCTACCTGAAGAAACATAGGCAGATCTAAGTCATCAACCATAGACTTAACAATCTCTATTATGGACTTATTCTTTCTTTGCAATCCCACTCTACTAAGGGTAGTATGTTATAAAAAACTCCCTCTTGATCCCTACTCTACGAAATGAACCAGTCATTGGAGGTATAATCTATTGCATTGTTTAGTCTTTAGTAGCCCTGATAATCCTAATTGTTCTCAGTAAGGAATTTAAATTCCTTAAACCTATTAAAGACTTCATCTTTAATCTTCACAAAACAAATCTTTCTGTAAGAATCGTCACTGAAAATAACATAATCAAAACTACCTATTAATGAAGCTAATGACACAAGTCCACAAAGGTCTAAATGAATCAGATCTAGAATCTCCCTCTACTATGCTCACTACTTGAAAAATAGGGCTTGGCATGCTTTCCAAATGCACATCCCTTACACACCCATCTCTTCTCCACCTTGAAGTCGAGGAATTGAACCATTATGTCTTTCGAAAAATGCCACAATCCACAGTCCAAGGCCCAAATTCTTCTTAGTAGAAGCTTGCAAAAATTATCTCTACTTCACTGGATCTACCAACAACCTATAAAGGCAACCCTTTTCAACGCACTTTGCCAAGATTTGTACAAGATTGAGGCTACAGTTCTTGATGAGTACTTGTTAATCATCAAACTCAACCCTAAAATTCAAATCTATTGGCAAAGAAATTGAAAAGAGATGTGTAGTCATACCAATCACATATAATAGCTCATGTAGCTCAAGAACTTCCCTTGCTCTCACACACAATGAGATAGACCCTATCCCAATCACTGAGTCCTATCCCAATCACTAAGCTTTTACTTGCATGCTAGTATCATATTCCTCCAATTTGATGAAGATGACATTCAAACTCATATCTCTCAAGCTTCCAATATCAACAAAGATTCCAACACCAGAGATTATATTGGTGGAAAGGCACAATACCATGGCAAAGGTTTATGCTATTTACAACACATCAATAATTTTTGATAAAAACAGGGAACCCCTTTTCATCTTTTGTCTTCTTCTTTGCCTTAACTTTGGATGCCCACCCTTGATATCTAGTTAGAAACAAACCCCTTCGTCAAATTTGTGCTTGAAGCCTCCTTGCCTCCCCTTATACTTCAATCATGTTCCCAAATTTCAAAAATCCCCAACATTTTCTAAGTTTGAGTGTGTTTGTGCATATTTCTAGCCTTTGGTGGGCTTTCAAACTTTTCTCCACTAGCATGCTTTTCCTCCAGTCCCCGCTTCCTAACATTTTTGGTTTTCTTCTAAGCCTTATGCACATTTTGGGTTTTTTAGCTTTGCCATTATTTCCCTAAGCTTCCATTCCCCACACCTACTTTTCCTTCACATTTTAGGCCTTCAAGATTTCACTTCTCATCTTGGCTTTTCTTCAAACCCCACTTTTCCTCTTTTTCAGCCCCAAGCTATCAAGAATGTGGTTAACTATATATTGCATAAATGGCCCATGCATGACCCCCAAGATCCTCCAACCTCCTTCCTTTTGTTCTTGTTCTAACATAACTTTTTGTCAATCCTTTCCATTCATCCATGGCACTTTTCTATTCACCATGGCTAATCAGCTTGCAAATATTCTTTCATTTCACCACCATGCACTAGGCATCAAGCATTAAATATTCCCCATCCTTGCAATCCTTTTACCTTGAAGTACCCAATCCAAGGCTTTCAAGATTTGTGTAATTGGTTTCCTCTCCGTCTACTTCTCCAAACTCGTAAGTCCCCACCATCTCAATTTCGTTTACCTTTAAACTTTCAAAGTTTATTGTCCTTCCTTGCCTCGCCAACTCAAGGATGACATAGCTCACATTATATTTCCTACAAAAGTTGCAGCACCAATTTTTCTTTGTGCAATTTGTTTGATCTTGCGAATAAGTCATATTCTTGAGCCCCAAGCCCCCTAGCAATCTGTTGACTTTTCATCATTCAGTATCAGATCTTCCACACTTCTCCTTGTTTGTCTTTTGATATTAAGTATGTGTGCATCTTGATCTGCAGTTTCCTTTTCCTTGAGAACTTCAAAGATAGTTTGTGCTCCACACTTGCAAGTATCAAGTACTCCATCTTCTTGATCCACACGTCCCATCTTTGGATCTTCAATATTTCACCTACTAGATTCCATTATGCCAAAGTTCATTTCATTGGCGTCTTGGCACTCCAATATCTAATTTCCCACAATTCTATGTCTTTGATGCTATCATCTTTGCCAAACTTTCAGAATTTTCACAAGTTGTCTCCCTTGGCATCATCATGTTCCAACCTCTACTTTCCTGATTACATGATTCTTTATCTCCTTCAGCCCTTTGAATCTTCTTCAACCTACCTTCTCTTGGCTCTTCGACCTTGACTCCAACCATCTCACCACTTCCCCTCAAGCCCATAGGCTTTTGCCTACATTCCACAAATTGTATAAGAGGACCTCAATCCTTGAGTCCCCATTGTGTCACCATTTTCCTTACTGTCCTGTGGACTCTATTCTTCACAATTCACTTGGCATCCTAGCATCCAAATCCTTGAAATCCCAACCTCTACTATCATTTGCACCTTTGAAATTTCATGCTACCTTGTCCCTACAGACATCTTCCTCCTTGAGCATCTAGCAATCTCACTCCTCTACACCTGTACTACTCTCGGACTATTCAGACTTTTAATAATCGCGTACCTTTTGAAACTATTAACCTCACATCCCTTTGGAATTAAAGTTCTCAAATTGCCAATGCTTTGACCAAGCTTCAAACCTGCCTCCAGGAAAGTCATGAGCTACAATTAATGCACTCCTTAGAGCTTGAAAAGACTAGTAAAGACCCCCCGTGTGATTTAGATAGTTGTGCACCCGACAAAGACAAAATTTTAGGTGATGGCTGAAAGAAAATTTGCAACCATAATGAAGTATTTCCACATAATCTCATGAAAGAAATATATAAAAACAATTATTCAGAATCCACAATGCAAAAGAACAGATATACATACCATCGAGATGACACAAGATGTACTCATAGGAAGACCCTCGTGACAGAAAAACCAACCTCTAAAAGCACTCACATAATAAATGCATTATCTCATGAATAAAAATTACAATACGCTTGCAAAGTCTCCATGCATAGCTTCTGAAACATCAAGCTCCTTAATTGCACTTCATGTGAACAAGCAAATGAGAATTATGTAGCCACACATCCCAATTCATGCTTCTTCTCTTCGCATATTCAACTTACAAGATATGATCAATCAACCTCAGTCAACAAGCCAAAAGTTACAATAGCCAACCTCAACAACTACTCATGTGCTTGTTTTATAGAAATAAGCTTGCAAAAAACGATCAAGTGGTATTACCCCAGAGCCCCTGTTATAACAGCATCTCATATGCCACTCAATGACCCTTGCAAAGACAAGGTCTAGCAACCCTATCACCTTGGGTAGGTTGCCAAATCTCCTTTCAAGAGAGGTATCATCCCCTTTGACTCCTGATCATCTATAATGCAGCCTATTGCTAATAAACACTTGGCAATCAATTCATCTACTCCTGAAGCTTCTGCACTCCTTGCTAACAGTTTCTGTTGTTGCTGCTTGCCCTTCCCTTTCTTCTTCCCTGGACACTACAAAGCATAGTGGCTATGCATATGGCAGTTGAAGCACCTGATATGACTTAAATCCTTCTTCTGGTAATTAGAAAACCATAATTCTTCTTTCTTCTTCTAAAGATCCCTTTATCCTTTGTCTCCTCCCTCCGTTGCCTTCCCAATCAAGGTCTGATCTGGAACATTATCCTGCAAACTGCTAGAGGTATTTTATCTCATTTCCTCCAATGAGAGCATCCCCTAACTTCTTAAATCAAGTAACTTCTATCAACCATTGATAATCTAAACAAACTTGTGCCACAGTGGATGGAACCATTCAGAGCAATCCAAAATAGCTCATTATCTTTGATTTAATTGTCAACTATGCCAATCTGAACTCTCAGCTCTGCTAGGTTCACAGATAGCTTTCAATTGTATTTGTCATGCTCATGTGAGTAGTGTTGAACTTGTTCCTTATATGCATCATCCTAGATGCATACACACTCTAGTACAAGGTTCCCTAGCCACCATGCATCTCCTTGGTAATCTTCTTGGTTGCAATATAGGTATCAAATGCTCCTCCACTAAATTCAACGCTATTTTACTTCACCTTCATTGCCTTCATGTTATGCTTGGACAAATCTTTGGGATCTGTGAGAAGCAAATCTTTCTTCTCTACAATGTACCATAACTCTGTTTCTTCTAGGATATTATGCATCTTAACTTCCATAGCACATAGAGGATCCCTTCAACAAGCAACTATCTTGCATACTAAGAGTTGCCATTGATGCAACTGTTTAAACAAGCTTCAATCGCCATCAAAGAGATCTCCAGCTCCACCAAGTCCTCCACCTCAGACCCATCCACCAAGTCCCCCACCTCAAAACAAGGAAAATATGACTGTCCAAGAAGGGACTACGCAACAAATGACTGCAGTGGACACAGGGACGCCCATATGGCTGGATTCAACTGTATAGGAGATAAAATATTAAAAAAGAATATGGACAAGCCACAAATGAAATCCAAGCAGTTGGAATTATTCAAGGCATCTCGAAAGCCCTAAGAGCAACAATCTCTAGATCAAATAGGGATTCACAGCCCAGAACTATTCATAGGTTCGTGTGCCAATTACTAACACAATTCTGCTTCAATCATCAAAGCTTTGGACATACTGCCCATTGAAATCCTTAGAATAGTCTTAGTCCAGAAAACTAGCCTCTCCATAAAAATAATCTGGAATGGAAAACTCGGTTCTAATACCACGTTGAAATTCCTTTAAACCATGGTAAGCAGACTCTACACTAAAGCTATTCAAAACTTCTAAAATTTCAATGGCAGAATCTACAAACACATACAACAAAAACAATAACTGATAAATACTCAGATCAGGTTCAAATCATGTAATTGTTTTATTTAGAAAACACAAGTTACAATGCTTTGGAACATACTCTAAAAACTGAATTATTAATAAACCCTAGGCCTCCTATTATGCCTAGAAAAAGAATCTTAAAACAAAGAATTAAGGCAAACCCATATAAAACTTCAAAATGAGATAAACTGCCCTCTTTGAGAAGGTCAAAGCAAATCCTAGATTCATATAGTTTACAGTCGTGTCCCTCCAAAATCAGCACATAAATTTAAAATTGAAAAAGATACTTGTAATAATGATAAAATTTTCCAGCACCCTGTACTAATGATAAAATTTACCAGCACCTAAAGTATGATAATCCCAATTCAGCAGAGCTATTACTATAACAATTGAACTCTGTGTCATTCTGACATATAAAAAGCAATGAACATTAATACAGTAGCAATCAAAAGAAGACAACTTACCGTGGATCGTACCAAAAACAAAGAATTAGGCTAGTAGCCTAATCACTGTCATCATCATTTTCATCATCACTTGACACATCATACTGGTATATAGTGGGCTGTAACGTTTGTCTGCGAGATCTATCAGGGATAATATTGTTAGGATCAACCCCGTGCAAGGATTCATCAGAAAGATCCCCCTCATCATCTTCATCACTAATTTCTATTGCCTTTGATTTTGGCTTTCCCTTGCCCTTCAGGAACCCTTTTTCTTTTTCATCTTTCACCTTGATATCCTGACCAGAACCCAAGCCTTTTACAGGAGCTCTCCCCTTAGATTGAAGAACAGGCTTTTTCATAGGCTTCTTCTTTTGAAATGTCTCTTCATCTTCAGAATCTTCCTCATCATCACCAGACTCAGATGTGGTATCTTCTTCTTCCTCTTCCTCCTCTTCAGATACTTCCTCTTCATCAGTCTCATACTTGTCCATCTTTGATACACGCTTTGGCTTTGGTTTTGGATTCTTTTTCTCTTTCAACTTTTCTTTTTTCTTCAAGGGACTGACCTTTCTTTTCTCTCCTATTGCTGGCTTTTTAGAGGGGAAGGTCATTGACGATATGCTCTTCCTTTTATGTTTTTCCCCACTTTCTGCTTCAGCCTTTCTCTTGGCTACTAGAGCTTCCAACACCTTCCTCCGGTCTGACATGACTGGCCAAGCAACTCAAGCACTGCAGCCAATAGCAGACTTTAGTCTGTATTATTCATCTTTTCAGTTCATGAGGAAAAAGAGAACTTGGAAATGACTTCTTTTAATAGGAAAAGAGCTATTTACAGACATACTACATTAGCAGAACTGAACAGAAAAAAATTTATACATTCAAATTTCTGGCATAGTAAACAGCATTTAGGCTCCAGCATGTGATGAGATGAATCAAAAGTCAAATATGAGAAGATAAGTCACCAGGAGACTAATCTTACTGTGCAGAATTTAAATTCAACCATTGCAAAGACAATATCAGCAGGAGATTTGAAACAGACATCATTTTGAAACAACTTAAGGTCCTTGAGTGCTCAGTGTATGGACAATACCATGGCTATATTAGAATTTAAAATGGTCAACAACATCTCTTACAAGGATGGGAGCTTAGTTTCCTTGTTACATGTAGCCAGAAAGAGGCGTTAGAAATGCAGGTGCAGATCCCAAATAAATACTCCAACATGTGAAGATCAGTAGCTCAGTGATAAGAGCATAGAAAGGGTCATATGAGTGGTCCCGGATTCTAATCCTATACAATCCATGTTTTCCAGTGTAAAACTAAGCTTCCAGAAAATAAACAGAATGCTAATGGTGAATGATTGAGCAATACACGTCTGCAGCAACCCAAAATCTAGCAAATTTGAAGATTTCAAGATGAATTTACAAAGTAAGTTGTAAGACACATGATCACACCTGATAGTAAATTTTTTTCTCAAAAGAAACCAACCCTAAAAATTTTAAAACTCAGCTTCCACCTAAATTCAAAAGGTGAAATAGACATGGAAAATCACAAAAATATGTTCTCTCACTTGTCAGGAAAGAATATGAAAACAAAATTTTCTCTGTCAAAGTCAGTGATCAAATATCCTACTCAAATCAATAGACAAAAAGGGACCCTGGTCAGTAAGGGCCAACAGGCAATGTAACATTTCTGCTGGATAACAGAAAAATTTAAAACTCAGAGGGAGGCTTTATACTTAAATTCAAAACGTGAAATAGCGAAGAAAAATATGTATTCGCACACTTCTTGTCAGAGACAGGTAACACAAAAGGTTTTGGAGTCAACATCACTGGTGGGTATGCGCTGCTAAACTTAATAGACAAAACATAAATACCTTTTTAAAGTCGAGAGGACCACCTCAACAAAAATTTTATGCTGAACCTTCCATTAAAGCTTCATTCTGAAATAGGTAGATTTGAACTTCTTAATCTTCACAAATTAGAAGGTAAAATTTTAAGAAATTCTCAAATTAAGCAGACAACTGAGATTAAAACCTAAGATTTGCCTCAAAAATGCAAATATTTTGTTACTTCATCAGAATCACAAGAACCTGATTTCCTCCCACTTGGTGTTTGCTTCAAATGAAAAGAAGACTTACTCCAAATTTTTGACTTATAAAACTAGATTTGACAGACTATCTAATTATGCAAACAGAAAATGCTCTCAACAGTTGAATTTGCCTATTGCAAACAGTTAAGCTCCAAACAATCAAATTTACCTCAAAAAGTACATAGTTAATATTTTGTCAAAACAAACCAGAACCTGCCCTTAGAAATTAAAATCTCATACTTACGTGTTTATTTCAAGGAAAAGTAAATTTTGACTTAGAATGACAGAAAATAAACAAGGCATTTGATAGAATTAGCTAGCCACAAACATAGTTAAACCCACACCCTCACATTTTTGCATCAAAATGTAAACGCTTGCTATCAATTTCCAGATAAACCAAATTTAAACTACACATTTTCAAAAGAAAACATTGGATTTGACCAAACTAGCCAATTATATGCACATTATTAAGCTCCAAATAAACATCTGAAAATTTTCCATACCTAACTAGATCTGCCTTTAAATCGTCATACTTGGTATTTGTTTCCAGAAGAATGCAAATTTCTAATCAGCGTTCTATTAAACAACAATATAATTGACAGACTAAGCCAATTATGCAGATGGTAAAGCTTCAAAACCTCTGATTTGCAACAGAATGTAAATTTTCCGACATTTTACGAGAAACTAACTAAAGCTTGCCTTTAAAGAATCAGCATCAGTGTTTGCTTCGAGAAAAAGCAAAATGAAAGAACAAATAAACACCTGGTTTAAGAAAATTGGCTGAAATTATGCACACGTTTAGGCTCCAAACCCTCAAATTTTCCTCAAAATAATCATTTCAACGGTATTCTAAAAGCTAATGCAAACAAGTCTTTAAAACCTTGTACTTAATGCTTGATTCCAGAAAAACATCGATGTACTCAAAATTTTCAAGAGTGCAGCGTATTTAGCACAGATAATTGAGTGCTTGCCTCAATGAAAGCTTAAATTCATCCAATTTTCAAAACGGTGTCACTGTATTTGATATAAATAGCTAATTGTGATGCATACAGTGAAGCTTCAAACTCTCTAATTAACCTGAAAAAGTAAATTTCAATAGTTTACTAGAAACTAAAAGAAACTGTCATAAATATATTATATTGAACATTTGCTTCAAGGAAAAAGTAAATCAACTCCGAAGTTTCACATGGTGTTTTGACGAACTGCATATAGTAAAGCTTCAAAGCCTTAAATTTGATTCAAACAGTAAATATTTCAATATTTTGACAGAAGCTATCCATAATGTATACCTTTAAAAAAACATCATTCCTATAGTTCGCTTTTTCAGAAGAAAACAAAATTCCTATAAATTTTCCAACATAAACACCGTATAGTTTACATATCAGAAATAGTTAAGCATGCAGACAATGAAGCTCGAAACCCTTGCAGTGCAAATATTTTGAGCTTGTCGACAAAAACACCGCAGAATCTGCCTTTCAAACATCCCATTAAATGTTTCTTTTGGGATAAAGGACAAATTTGAACAGAAAATTTTCACAAATCGAGCGTAACTGATATGATTAGCTAAGTATGTACATAATGAAGTTTGAAACCCTCAAAAGGTCCATATTCCAAACTATTGTCAGAAACAAACAGAAGCTTCCTTTGAAACCTAGACTTGAAGTTTTCTATCGCAGAAAAAATTCTTTGAACTTGAAATTTTCCCAATTAGAAGTGTCTTTCACATATTTAGCAAGCAATTAAGCTTCAAACCTTTAAAACTCTGCCACAGCCCAATACTTATGCTCCAAACCAAGCTCAGCTCCTACAGCCGTCAAGCACCACAAAACAAGCATCAGAACACTAGGAAACCACTACATATAGACACACACAGTTCTTTACCCAGCACTGTACAGTACGGATTTTTACTCACGCAAAAGGAAAAATTGAAAGAAATCTTTCATAATGAAAATTTAGAAGGGCGTTTTGTAAGGTAAAATTCAAGCTTTAGTTAATACGTGTCGGTAAAATGACGGAGCTTGCCTAATACGCATTTTCCGCTGAGAATTATGAGAGAGGTGTTCAAAAACGCCGTTTTTGACTCCGTATTGAGTGATAAAAATCATACTCATAGCTCAAAAGATTCTCCTCAATCCACCGATATTTCCACGCGTGTGTACTTGTCAATTCAGCATTCAGCGGAACGGAAAGCGTTTTCCCAGAGTCATAGCGTGTGGAATTTGAAGTTGTAGAATCGAAATGGGCATTTTATGATCGATATGGCCCCATGAGAGGACCCTATGTGTTTTTTTTTCTTTTTTAATGAATAAAGTCGGGGAAATCCGAACCGGATGTGACGGTAGTCCCCCTAACTCAAATTAATTCAGCTATCAGCGATGGTAGGGGACGACCCACGGGTACTTAGAACTCTTAAATTGTAAGTTGAATTGCAGCAATTTCTTCGATGTATTTCTGTATGTGACTAATTAGCTTAAAATTAAGGTTTCGGCTTCTGGGTATTCACGGATCTCTCTATAGAGATTGTCGAACACCAAGTGGTCAAAAAATGTTATTTTCAAAGTGTCACCCAATACCCTCTATGTTTTTGCACCAATAGCCATTCACTCAAAAATGTTACTTGTGGCCAAATTTATCACTAGTCTTTATGAAATGTCCCAATAGTGGTGCACAAATGGGCCAATCACCAGCCAAAAATGCTAAAAAATGATCGACTATTAGTACATCTTGTTATATTGTGGTGATTGATCAGGGATGTTTTTCGGCTATTTTTGGGTCAACATGTTGTAACTGATTCTAACCCTAAAGCGGCAAAATAAGCTTGTATAAAATATCTTAGGATTAGGGATTTCATGATGAAGTATATTTTAGTAGCTTCTTGCAACGGTATTGAGTTGTAAGGGATTGTGGATTGTAACTAAGTTGTAATCACTGGATAATAATAATAATATTGGACTCGTTGTTGGTGGACGTAGCCCAGAGATTAAGTGAACTACGTTAAATCTGTGTGTCTTGTGTTCTCTTTTGTATGGATTATTATTTTCTAATATTGATTATATTTGCATGTAACTGTTATTTATGTCTTGTTAATTCTAACACATATGTGATCGACTATTGGTACATGTGTTATCATTTGTGGGGCTCCTTTAATAGTAGTAATTGGGGGGTCAACATGACAAAATGATCACGATTATTGGACCCCCTACTAGTTACTAGGTCACTTCCCCTAAGTGGAAGTACATTGATTATTTTTTGGTCGTTTATATTTGTAAGTGTGAATTTTTTTTTTTATTATTATTATTTTTATTTAGCTGATAGGCTATTCGTGTGTGTTTTTAGCATCGAAAAGTTGTTAGATTTTGGCACATGTCCAAATCGAATAATTTATTGGAAGAAATTTTCCATGAAAAATTGTGAGAACATTTATGCGATGCTGTGAAAAATGTCGTGAAAAGAACATTTGACACTGACTTCAATCACTCATAAAGGACAAAATGCATTTGATTTCTCAGGACAAACTCATTGATGGCATCAAAATTGGAAGTTGTTTAAGGTTTCTTGTTAATAATTTTTGTTATGAATATCCGACCTGTATAATCTTTTTTCTTCAAAGAAGCTTGCAAACCCTAAAACAAAGGATGTGACATGTGTAATGTTTTGTTTTCTTTGAGTCTTCTAAACCCTAGAACAAAGGAGGTGATGCAGAGGCATTGTTTCCCCTTAAACTTTGGTCTATTGATTATTGTGGCAAATATTTGGTTGTTTGTACCATGTCGCTTGTTTGCCTCCAATAAAGGAAACAGTGGAAGTTACCAATTATTGGAATTTGTTGTTAACTTCCAAAAGGAAGTCAATAATGGAGAGGAATCAGTTTTATAGGGGTCAATTTATGCAGACAAAGTGGGGGTCAAAAGACAAAAAAAAAAAAAAAAAGAATGATCGAGAGGGCAAAGACACGGGAAGGCGTGTTTTGGTTCGCATAAGAGAGGGACTACAATGACTTCATCCTATCTAGAAGAGATCGATTTGGGGAAGGAATAGAGCACTAACTTGAAAGAAAAGTTTGTATGCGTGGAATAATTCAAAGGTCACTATTGTGTAATTTTCTCCTTGCAATTTGTAGTGAATAGAATGAATTGTTGAGCATTGGTTACATGTTATCATCAAATGACTTTGTAGTAGTAAAGCTTGGGTCAAGAAATGAATAAACAAAGTAATGTATAGGACAGTTCATTTGTCTTTCCCTAGTCTTTGTGATATCGTTTGTAAATTTTAACAACCCATGTATCTTCTATTATTAAGTTAGTTTCTACATTTGTATCTAGTCGAGCTTGTCGCTTGAAAATTCAAGAGAGGCTTTCATCAAGTTCGTATCAACAAAATGAATCCCAGTCACTTTAATTAGTTATTTACATATATAGTTCATGTCACTTAGAGGGTAGTGGTAGTTTGCATTGTTGTTGTTTGTGGAAGTTTGCTGACATCAATTGGTAATAGAGCTAGGGGTTTTGAGAGCATAAGTAGAGCATTGAAAGGGAGGCAACCTATGCAAAGACCAGAGGGTGGATAGAGAGTGAAATAGTTTTTTATGAAGAAGCTTTGTGGATTTTTGCAAGTGTGTGTGTGTGTGTGAGACAGAGACAGAGGTCCTTGGTAGGAAGAGCTTGAAACTATTGATTGAAAGAGTATTGAAGATGTCGCCTTGAAGAGGAATGTCGAGAATAGAGGAGCTATTGGAGAGATTTTGAGAGTTGATAAGAAACGATCTCATGGAGGATATACAAAATGAGGTGAGATTGGCTACCAAAAGTGCAATATTTTTTGTGAGTGGAGAAGAAACTGATATGGAGGAACATGAAAGAGAAGAAGAACAATTGATAGAAATCGGTGAAGACCTATTTTTTAGGGCTCTTTCAAGAATTGTAAAGAGCAATAAAATAGTTGTACCAAGTAATTCTGAAAGATTAAAACTAGATGATTTGATTGATTGGATGGGGGAGTTAGAAGAATATTTTGAAATGGAAGAAATTAAAGATCCACAAAAGATAACTTGAGAACTCAAACAAAATTGAAAGGACATGTTGCATTATGTTGGAAAGAATTGCAAAGGGATTGGACAATGAACAAAGACCCGAGAATAACAAGGTGGAGTCAAATTATGATCAAGTTGAAGAGGAAATTTATTCTTGGAGATTATTAAATAGAATTATTCAAGAAGTTGCAAAATCTGAAGCAGAAAGATATGAACATAAAATAATACATTAAGCATAAAATTGAAAAGGAGAAGGTAGTCAAGCATGTGAATGTTTTGTAATTCAATATACAAGATGAAATGAGTATGTTTTGAATTACTATGGTGGAGGAAGCATATCAATGTGCATTGAAGTTTGCAGAGAAAATGGTGAGAAGACAATTAAACAACTCCAAAATTTGTGTAAGATTTGCAATTGAGAAGGGACAAATGAACAACGACAAGGGAAAGTAGATTGAAGATGAAATCCAATCCATGTGGAGTAAGGAAACTGGCCAAACCACAAAAGAGAAAGAGATATCAATAAGAGGACGTGTAATACCCCAAAAATGGGCTATAGGTTCATTGACCTCCTATATCGACACATCGAATGAAATCGACATCAAAGTCCTAACCTAAGGCACCTCTAAACATCATCAAATCCTAATTGATTATCTTAAATTCTGCATTGGGGAATATTCCTAGTAATATTCTTAATTGTCTTAATTATCTTTATTTTAAATAATTATTTGGCGATAAATCCAATTTATCCTAAAGTTTGATTAATTGAATATTTTCATATTTAATTAATTAGATTTAATTCTGCCACTTAATTGTTTAATTAAATTTAATTCTATCTATTATAAATTGTATTATTTAAATTTTGATAATAAATCCAAAATCCTATGATTAATTGATTAAATTCAAAATTTAATTAATTAAAAAGTTGTCATTATTTAATAATATAGTTTTTAATAAAAGTTTGATTAAATGATTGATTAACCCATAAATTAATTATTTATTTTCAAAAATCAATTGAGTTGAGGATAAATCAAATTATTTATCTATTTAATTCTTAATTATTATGCATATTCAAAAGAAACAGTTAAACTCCAAATCAGAAAATCAATGCAAAGTGTTGACTTTTTGGAACTCAACATCCTTTTGGAGTTCAAAAAGCTGATCTAAACTCTAATTTGAGTTAAAAAGCTGTTTTTACATTTTTTTTGCATAAATTTGAGAATTGACTATCTTTCATGATCAGATAACTCAGAAATCAACTTGAGTAAATCTAAGTGATTTATGGCTTTTGCCATGCACCTCCAAAGCCCTAGATTTCTATAAATTAAGGCTTTGGCTCCTCATAATTCATCCACAATTTTGCATACCTACACTATCAAATTCGATTCAAGAGTTGCACAATCACGCTGGAGAATTGGAATTGAAAGAATCAAAGCCTCTTACGAATCAACATTATTGTGAGATCAATCTTGTTTTTGCATATCATTATTAGATAGATTTCATATCAAGTTTTTCATATAGATCAATTTCATATTAGTTTTCATTCATAATTGCATAGAAAATATAAAAAATATAGATTAATTGAATTCGTTTCATATCTAGATTTTGCATTCAAATCTTTCATTTAGGTGTCGTCAAGGTCACTGATCTTGATTTCAATCTGAGAGCATCATACTCGCATCTATTAGAAGGCAGTAAATTGCTTGGTTAGTTTAGCTTTCAATTCATTGCAAGATTTCGATTTTCACTAACCTCTAATGTTTTACTGAAGTGTTGTGTCCACAGATTAGGTACAAAATTCACACACACATTTCTGGTGCCCACCGTGGGGCCTTAAGCCTCATTCTCTTCATTTTTATCAAATTTTGTATATTTTCGGCGTCACTTATTCATCATTTTTGCGCAAACAGGAAAAATGTCACTTACGAGCAATTTGACGCCGCTTACGAATAATCGGATGCCACTTACGAGCAATCTAACGCCACTTATGAACAATCTGACGCCACTTACAAACAATCTGACATCGCTTACGAACAATATAATGCCGCTTACGAGCAATTTGATCACGCATGTGAGCAATTTGTTCACACCTACGACAAATTTGTTCACACCTGTGAGCAATTTGTTCACGCCTACAACAAATTTGATCATACCTATGAGCAATTTGTTCACGCCTGACTGCATTTTGATCACGCCTACGACAAATTTGATCATGTCTGTGCACATTTCAATCACGCCTATATACATTTCTTTCACGCCTGTGCACATTTCAGTCACGATTTTACACATTTTGGTCACGCTTGGGCACGTTTCAGTCACGCCTGTGCTTATTTAAGTCATGCCTATGCTCATTTCAGTCATGCCTATGCCTATTTTGATCACGCCTGCTTTCTATTTTCTAATTTGCTTTTTTTGAAAATTTTGGCATTTTCAAAATCTGTGCCACTCTAGAAAATTGGCACCCATTTTTGAGAAATTTTCACATATGGTATTGAAAATTTAAGTGTGATATATCGTTGGAAAGCTCTTTCCAAGCCAAATCCAAGCATGTTGGTTTCATTTTCAAATTTTGCCATTTGATCAGCTATTTGTAGATTTGTAATTTCAGATTATTGATTTCTAACGCTTACGGTTTGCTATTGATTTGTCTTGATTTTGTACTTTGGGATGTGTGCTAAATTATGGATTGCAGATCTTTGGACCTAAGGTGAGTTACTACAATCTCTATAACACTTGGTTTTGGGCATAAAATCAACCTCTCGTGTGTCTAGCTTGCGTGCTTCCTTTCATGCTTTTGTTTTACACACTTGCATAATTGATACTAGGTTGTGACACCTTAGGTATTCATTAAGTAGTCTTAGATACTTGTGATTGATCTAAATTGCTATATTGGGTTATTGAACTCGCTAATCTGTCGGCCCCTCGTTCCACCCCGTGGTTGCAATCTCAGGGCCATAAAGGGGAGGGGTCTAGAGGAAAGAAGCGTTAATTGTTCCACCAGGCAACCCTTTTTGTGCTTTTTGGAACTCACTTGTTTTCTAGGTTGTGGAATCATTTTTAGCTTGTGTGAGGTGTTAAGTGTTCCACCTTGTGGACTCATCTCATATTTTCTCTAAACGTTAAGTGTTCCTCTTTCTGCTTTTGGATACTTTCGGTAGATTTGCTTTTCGGAATATATATCTATGCTCACATAGTAATTAGGCCCTATGAACACTATTTGTGATTCTTGAGAGATTGGATTCCTAGTGAAGTCCTTCCTTGATGACATAATCCTTGTAGGTAGGGAGGATACTTAGTAGTGTGTTTCACATTCTACTTGGTTAGTGCGTCTTCTCTTATTGATCGATACATTCTCTCTCCAGAGGGGTTGATAGATCATGTGGAGTTGACATCACAGATCTTGGTGAAACAAACTTTGTCTTAGCATGTCAGATTAATCTGCTTGCTTTGTTTGGGTTAAAAGTGAAGACGCGTCAAAAACCTTGGATCTGGAGCCAAGTCCCCTTGTGGTATCATACTGTGAGTCATCTTTAGAGAGGGTTAACCGTAGTGGACGTTCCCTGAATTGGGCCAACCACGTTGATGGAACCTCAAGCAGTAATAGCCATTTTTGCCATGGTAGTGACAGCCGCTATATAAATATCCTTGTGGAAGAAATCTTCACAGGTGTGGTTCATTTTTGGGTTGTCAGATCTCCTTAGCAGCTCTTGATTGATTAAATTCTCAAACTGTGTCAAAACCCTAGTGTGCTAGGATTGGAGTTCACCCCTTTGGATCATAAAAGTTGCAGAGTCAAACCATTACTAAACACCTTAGAGAGGCCAAATTTTTATTTTTTCAGTCCAATATGTGTGTTATTGCAAAACTTTTCAGAACATACACAATTAGCACTCTCAGGGATTAGCACAATTTGGTCACTTGATTGTTCATGTGCAAGGTTGTTTTTTCCCTTGTTCATTGTTTTCAAACATGCTTGAAATCACTTGCCTACTATTTTGCATGCTTGGTTATTAAAAATGAACAAATCTGGTATTATCTTCAAATTTGGACAGGACAATTTGCAAATAATCCAAAACTGAAAACCCTAAAGTTGCAAAATTTTGAAGTGAAATTCCTTTCTAGAGTCAAAAGTCATTTCAGGAGGTTCAAAAGTCATACGATTTTTGTCAAGAGTCGTTTCACTGCTACCCAACTGTCGTATGATCCTAGACCCACTGTCGTACGAGTCTTGCTGTCAGAAAATTTGAAAAGAAGTCAAACTTGCTGTCAACTGTTGTTTGGTCTTAAACCCACTGTCGTACGAGCTTTACAACTATCGTTTCATAACATACCCACTATCGTACGAGTCTGCAAAGTGTCATTTGGAAATTTTTTGAAAGTTGTCAGAATTGCCAGATAACCAGCTTTTCCAGCCTAATTCTAAAATCTGTCAAAACACTGTTTCAGGAACAGAGCAATATCTATTGAGAATCCAATCATTTTCCAAAAGTGACCTTTTGAATCTGATTTAGCCTTCTATTTAATCGATTTGAGTCCTTTTCATCTCGTGTCAAAACCTTGTCATAACTATCAAATCTTCAATCAATCAATCCTCAAAATGACTAAGTGTTGTGATATTTGTCCGCTATCTTTTGGGCGTCTACCCATACATCCAGGGCATAGTATCCTTCACCCACATCTAATCGAATCTTCAAATCAATCATAATCTTGACAAGGTGGCGTCATCCGATTTTCTCGAATCAAATCATTCTTCAGTTGTCTTCATCATTTTCTTATTTTTCACCCAAGGTTAATGGTGGAAACCAGAGCTACCTGACACAAGAAATCAGGAGAAATGTCCCAGATCTTACCTTTGACTACTACCCAGGGTCCAACTTGTGAGCAACTCATTAATTCTGGTCTTTACGAAGATGATAGTCATGGCAACTTGCGATTAAAAACTGGTTATGTACCTCCTCCATCAACTCACGGAGGTAATCAACAAACTCCTCCTTGATCTATCCTAGGAAGTTTCAGAATTCCCACCATGTCTCAAGCAGGGATGAACCACGGCTCTCAAGGAGCTCAATCTCAACATTGCACAGATTAGGCACCCACACTTGAAGAAATTGCTCGATATCAAAATAACGATGAATTCAAGAAAATGATGAGGCATTTCTTGAAGGAAGATAGGGAAGCATACTTCCTATAATTAGCTCACCAAGGAGCTAAACTTCCTCCGAACTTCAATGTTGAAGATATCATCACACATGAGGAAGAAACTCCGATCACGGCAATGATGAAACAAATGCATGCTATGCAAGTCAAACTGAATAAGCTTGAAAAAGAGAAAGAACCCAAGGAGTTCTCCATGGAGGCCCTATGTCCCTTTCCGTTTGACAAAGACCTATACATGATGCCATTCCCAAAAAGAGTGGAGATGCCAAAGTATGATAAATATGACGGACACTTTGACCCTCAAGATCATGTCAGAGAGTTCTGTACGCAATCCATGGAGTTCATGCATGAACCAACCTATCTAATGCGTCTCTTTCCTAGATCTATGGGAGGAGCCTCTATTCATTGGTTTTCAAGATTACCTCCTATGATTACAAATTTTGAGGAGTTGATTAAATTGTTTTATCAACAATACTCCTACAATATTCAACACCCAGTCACCATGATTGATATCTGTAACCTCAAACAATATCTAGGAGAACCCTTCCTGACATTCCTCAAGAGGTGGCGAAAGAAGTTCTCTCTATATGCTAGACCAATTCCTGAAATGGAGAAACTTGAAATCTTTATCAATAATCTTGTTCCAAAGATCAACTACCCATTACAAATGCAAGATCATACATCTTTTGATAAAATGGTAGATAATGCGATCAAGATTGAGAAAGTACTTGTCAAGAAAGGAGACATCACGCTTCAAAAAGACAAATACGAATCTGGATCTAGTTCGAAGGATAAAACCAAAAACTGGAATAAGAATAAAGGCATCGTCACAAATGGCATTGTTGATACTGTTCGTGCCCCATCAAAGGCACCAGCCTACAATCTAACTCTTGGTTCACAAGCCATTAAAGCTTCAGAACAAAAGACATCCGAACCATTTCAAAAGAAGCCAGAATACAAATCTTGGGATAAAAAGCGAAAATTTACTCCTCTCGAAGAATCTTTAGAATCAGCTATGAGAACCTTATTGGCTGATAACATCATTTCTCTACTGGCAATCCGATAATTTGATCCAAACCCCAAGCTACATTGGTGGAAAGAAAATGAATTCTGTGATTTCCATCGAGGTAAAGGGCACAAAACTAATAACTACTTACGATTTAAACACACTATTCAAGATTTGATCGATAAGGGAGACATCATGATTGACAATCCTAAAAGCAATAATGATCACACAGCATTCACAAAACCATTTCCACAACATGGTCAAGGAGTTTCATCTTCCCAACCTAACATGGGGGCAAAAGTCAATTATGCTTACCTTGGAAATGATGCTATCATCAATATGGTTGAACCATGTCTCTCTGAAAGCTACAATGTCATCACTATTGTATGAAGAGAAAGAGATCATTCCTTAGCTAACACAGTTACTAGATCACAAGCTCAAGCCCATCTGAAAGGACAAACCCTAGATTCATCTAACGTCCCTAAGATACCCTTCAATCTTTCATCTGCTTCCAAACAGAAGGCTGCTTCAAAATCTTCCAATCCAAAGGATACAAGGCCTACATCTTATAGCATTGTCCAGCAACTTTAGCACACGAATGCCAAAATCTCTATGCTTGAATTACTTCAAATATCCCCAGCTCACAAAAATATCCTAGACAAAGCTTTGCTCATATCTAATGTTCCTGACGACCTAGATTTAGATAAATTCCAGACTATGGTTGGACATCTTACATCACCACAATATATCTCCTTCTCAGAGGAAGATGACAACTCCTTGAGTCACCTGCATAATCAACCTTTGCATATAGAGGTCTTGATCTAGAACCGTAGAGTCAAACGTGGGTTGATAGATGGGGGCACTGGCCTAAACATTTGTTCTTACAACTTAATCACACAGTTAGGATTCTCAAAAATGGCTATTGATCCTCGAAAGAAGATAACCATAAAAGCCTATGATGAACAGGAAAGATCTTCTAAAGGAACCATTGTCTTACCCATCAGAGATACCACATGTCAGGTGCTTGATCTACCATTGGCTTACAACATCCTTCTAGGGAGACCATGGATACATGAAATGCAAGCTATTCCTTCTACATACCATCAATGTTTAAAATTTCCCTATGTAGGAGTAGAGGTTACTATCCCAGCAGATCTGAGTACTACTTGCAATACACTGAAGGAAGGTGCTGATAAGCTTGTTCCAAATAACAAAGAATCTTCCATTGAGCAGCTAAATGTTGGTTCAACATCCAAAATGGAAGACATTGCTAAAGAGGTCAATATCAAAGAAAATGGGATGGGAGAATACACTATAGAACCAGTCTTGTCTTTGACATCTCTCCCTATCTCACCTAAGTCGTATGGACAATCTTTGAAGTAGCCCAAATCAAAACCTTAGGCACCTCAGGAAGCGTATAAAAGAAAATTTGTGGTGGAGCAAGTATCCAAGCAAGAATTTGAAGAGGATGAAGCCGTGCTCACATGGCTATACAAAGATGAATCTGAGTCTAAAATTGTTCAAACTAGTGACTCCATAGTGTCTGACATTCCTTCTAAGTCATATGGTCCAGGAGGCAAATTGATTACTAAAATGGGATATACAAGAAAAGGACCTCTAGGGTTACAAGGAAAAGGTCTTTTGTCACCTCTTGACCATCTGGGTCGTACAAACAAGAGCAAAATAGGCCTAGGCTTTAAGAAGAGACCCTATCACCTCAAAGGCAATTGTTCTTATGTCATAGAACAGATTGCACCAGGAGAACCCCTTCTCAAGAAGGAAGAGATAGAACCCTCTGATAGTGATTCAGATAGCTCAGAGCTCATCCCCTATAAATGTATTCCAAAGGAAATCAAAGACCTTCTTGATACAAAAAATGATCCCATAAAAAGAATCAACGTAGTAGAAACACAAGAACCTACTATAAAACAAGAGATAGTTGCAACACAAGAACTAGCTAATCTCAAAACTAATCAGGAGAGTCAAGAGGAAGGTGGTAGCTATTCTGATACGGATTCCCATGAATATGAATTCAAATCTAAAACTGAGGGTAACCTTTCTTGGGGCATTCATCCTAACTTTGCACATATTCTAAGCTTTCCTAGAGATCTTGATTTAGAAGCTAAATCAAATGACTGTGAATGGGGAGCCATTCCAGAGGAAGATGAGCTTATCACAGAGAAATATGTTGATACTATTCACCAATACGCACCTACTCCCAACATAAGTCAAGAGCGAAATAATGAACTTAATGTGTCTGGTCCACCTAGAGTTGAATTGGACTCCCACGATGACATTGAGCCTATTCACGAGTTAAACATTTTGAGCTGTAATATCACCTTTGAACTTGAGCATCAGGTTGGTACCAATGATGATAGATCCATATCCATTAACACCATTTCTCAAGCCTTTCCCACTTTGACTATCCAACATCCCGACCTTATTGACCAAACTTCCACGAATCCAAGCCATGGTGTTTACACCTTTCCCAATGACTATGCCCTTGCTTGCTACCTCAATACCATTGAACCTATGAGGACTTCCATCAGCGAATCAAGCGTCAGCATGACCGAGTCGGACATCAAATATCTTAGTCAAAAGAATAAAAGCAAAAATAAAAAGAAAAGGAGTTCTGAGGGTGAAAACCACTTTGTGGCAATCTCAGAACCAAAAATAGTAAAGAAAATAGACCTATCTGAAGGTGAAAACCTCTTTGAGGCACCTAAGGATGAGATATTTGATGTCCTTCCAAGTCATTTACAAGACAGATCTCCAGTTCTGATTGAGCCCACTCAATCCATCAATTTGGGTACAGCTGAGGAACCACAATTGGTACATGTAGCACAATCATTATCAAAAGAAGAGAAGAAAAAATTTACTGCATTCTTAACAGAAAAAAAAGATCAACTTTGCATGGAAATATTTAGATATGCTAGGGTTGGATCCAAATCTTATCATGCACCATCTATCTATTGCTCCTAGAGTAAAACCTGTGAAACAAAAATTAAGAAAGATGCATCCTTATGTTGCACTCTTGGTCAAGGTTGAATTAGAGAAACTCCTAAAAGCTGGATTTATCCATGTCATAGACTATGCAGAGTGGATCTCTAATATTGTACCTATTTCTAAACCAGATGGTTCAATCAGAGTGTGCACAGACTTTAGAGATGTGAATAGAGCATGCCCTAAGGATGATTTTCCACTACCTAACATTGATATGATAGTGGACATGACTACGAGTTTCGAGATGTATTCCTTAATGGATGGTTTCTCTGGATACAACCAAATAAAAATTACTCTAGAAGATCAAGAGAAAACTGCTTTCACATGTGCATGGGGTACCTTCTGTTGGAATGTCATGCCATTTGGACTTAAGAATGCTGGTGCTACATATCAAAGAGCAATGACATCTATTTTTCATGATATGATGCATAGAACTATGGAGGATTATGTGGATGATACATTAGAAAAATCTATGATCAGAACTAAACATCTAAAAGACTTGAGCATGATCCTAGATAGAATGGAAAATTTTAGTCTCCGACTAAATCCTAAGAAGTGTGCTTTTGGAGTCAGTTCTAGAAAGCTCTTGGGGTACATAGTCTCAAAGAAATGTATTGAAGTCAATCCAGCTAAGGTGAAAGCCATCATGGAGATGCAACCTCCCAAAAATATCAGTCAAATGAGAACCCTACAAGGGAGGGTACAATCTATCAGGAGATTCATATCACAGCTTGCTGACATATCACAACCTTTCACAAAGACATTACATAAAGGTGTGACCTTTGCATGGAATAATGAATGTGAAAAGAACTTTGACCATATCAAAGAATACTTATCCAATCCTCCAATTTTGATGCCTCCTATTCATGGGAAGCCTTTGATACTTTATGTCTCCACAACTAATACATCACTGGGTGCATTATTAGCTCAGCATGATGAAAATAAGAAGGAAAGAGCCATATACTACATCAGCAGAACTTTAGTGGCTTATGAGAATAACTACTCTATGATTGAAAAATCATGTCTAGTTGTGATCTTTGCATCACAAAAACTAAGACACTACATGTTAGCTCATACCACTCATTTGGTAGCTAAGATTGATCCACTCAAATACCTACTAAGTAAAGCTGCCCTTACAGGCAGACTAGCCAAATGGGTTATGCTGTTAAGTGAATTTGACATAGAATATGTTGAAAGAAAAGCTATTAAAGCTAGACATGATTTTTCAATCATAGAGTAGTTCTTCTCATAAGCCACTAAAGTTCTACTGATGTAGTATATGGCTCTTTCCTTCTTATTTTCATCATGCTAAGCTAATAATGCACCTAGTGATGTATCAGTTGCGGAGACATAAAGTATCAAAGGCTTCTCATGAATAGGAGGCATCAAAATTGTAGGATTGGATAAGTATTCTTTGATATGGTCAAAGTTCTTTTCACATTCATTATTCCATGCAAAGGTCACACCTTTATGTAATGTCTTTGTGAAAGGTTGTGATATGTCAGCAAGTTGTGATATGAATCTCCTAATAGATTGTACCCTCCCTTGTAGGGTTCTCATTTGACTGATATTTTTGGGAGGTTGCATCTCCATGATGGCTTTCACCTTAGCTGGATCAACTTCAATACCTTTCTTTGAGACTATGTACCCCAAGAGCTTTCCAAAAATGACTCCAAAAGCACACTTCTTAGGATTTAGTCAGAGACTAAACTTGACCTTTAATAGCTTTCCTTTCAATAGTTATTGTTTGATGATACACCAATGCAAATGGAATTTCCAGATTCCTCTATCATGAACATTTCTTCTAGAGAATGGCAATTATTCTTTGATGGCTCCTATACATAGAATGGATCTGGCACGGGTATATTGCTCATTACTCCTCAAGGATACTCCATCCCTAAAGCATTCAGATTAAAGTTTCCATGCACGAATAACATTGCTGAATATGAAGCCCTTCTTAATGGCATGAAACTGGCAATTTAGTGGAGGGTCATACAGATACACATTCATGGAGACTCACAACTTGTTATCCATCAAGTCAATGATGTGTACCAAACAAAATATGAAAATCTCATTCCATACAAAAGAATGGTAGATGATCTAAAGAAGTACTTCATCTCTATCACATTTGAGCAAATTCCTAGAATGGAGAACAAGGCTACTGATGCAATGGCAACACTATCTACTCTATTACAATAGCCTGAACATGAGCTACGCTACGAGTTCCTGGTGGAAGCCCTATCCTATCCTGCATATGACTCACCTGAAACCTGCATGATCTGCACTGTTGTAGGTTATGACTCATCCAGATACAAAAACCTCTTTTCCTATCTCAATGACCAAATCATTCCCCATTCCTTTAACCGGTTTGAGAAGTGAAACCTTATCCATACCGCATCCCGATATGTCATCATTAGCAACGATCTATACAAATGAGGTCTAGATGGTACGCTACTTAGATGTTTACAACGGGAAGAGTCTCAACATGCATTGGAAGAAGTCCATGAAGGTATATGTGGGTCACACTCGAACGGTTTAACACTAGCTCAAAAACTTATTAGGGCTGGGTACTATTGGCTAGACATGGAAAAAGAGGCTATCAAATTTGCTAAAAATTGTCAACAATGTCAAGTTCACAGCAACTTGATTCATGCTCTAGGGAGAGATCTAATTCCCTTTACTACACAATGGCCTTTTCAATAATGGGATTTTGATCTTATAGGTGTTATCCATCTGCACTCTTCTAATGGACATACTCATATAATCATAGCCACAGATTATTTTACAAAATGGGTAGAAGCAGTTCCCTTAACACAAGCAATGGGGAAACAGATCTCTATGTTCATCTTGAACTACATCATATGCAGATATGGGATCCCAAATGCCATAATCACAGATAATGGGGGACAATTCAAAAACAAGGACCTAGATGATTTATGTGCTAAATTCAAGATTACTCAACATTGGTCATCAATCTACTATCCTCAAGGGAACAAACAAGCTGAGGCTTCAAACAAAAATCTGCTGAAGATCTTACACAGAACAGTTAATAAAACAGGAAGAGACTAGCATCTCATGATCAATCTAGCTCTCTGGGCCTACAAAACAAGTATTAGAACACCTATTGAGGTTGAAATCCCATCATTAAGAATTAGAATGTAGGGTCTAGTAACTGATGATGACTACAGGTGTCTAGGTTATAAGAACTTGAACTACTAGATGAGTGTAGACAAGCAGCCTATGATCATCTTAGAGTGTATTAGAAGAGAATGTCTAGAGGCTACAACAAGAAAGTTAGACACAGAGAATTCCAGGTTGGTGATCTAGTCTTGAGAGAGAATCCTAAAAATCAATCACATCGAGAACACAAGGGGAAGTTTGAACCCAACTGGCTGGGTCCCTTTGTAATCACTGCTACTTTTGGCTCTGGAGCCTATCAAATCTCAATGACTGAAGGAGAACAGCTCTGAGAACCAATCAACGTTCTCCATCTAAAGAAATTCTACGCCTAAGGCATTCAGTCTATGGTAAAATGTCTTGAAAAAAAAAAAAATCTTAAAAATTGGAAAAAGTCCTGGAAAAATGAATATCTTGGTGAAAACCTAGCAATAGGTGCCTTGATGATTCACAAAAAAATAAAAAAATATGAAAAGTACAAAAAAAAGTGAAAAAATGAAAAATACAAAAAAATGAGAAAAAAAAAGTGCCTTGGTGAAAACCTGGAAACAGGCACCTTGGTAGCAAAAAATAGAATCTCTACCAAGATGGTGAAAACCTGGCAAATGGGTGCCACTTGTTCAAAATGCTCCATCTATCAGCGCAATCTTGGTCTTTCCTAGCTTTCAGTCTTGCTTTAATTTGTACGTATCTCCCAGTTTGTTTCAACATTTCCAGTTTTCAATAAGTCGGTCTGTACACCAATCAGCTCAAGCGTCTGTATCCTATCAATGTTCAAACTTGGGGGCAATCAATGTCATATCCTATGGTCTCCAGTACACCTCAGAAGAGTCATATCCAGTTAGAGTCTTTTGAAGCTTCCTTTGAGTCAGTCAATCTGTCTCGTCTCTAGAAAGGGATTTTGCATCTATAACAAATATCAAACAAAATGAAAACAATCTATGCTTATTCATGCTTTTATCTCCTTGTATGCTTACTGATTCACTTTGAGATTTTTGCATATTATGTTCTCTCAAGCTCTTTGATGATGTCCTTACAGGATTTTGAGAGTGATGAATGAGGAGCATAATCTTTTCTTTGTTTTCTGCTTGTATGTGAAAATCTAACAACTTTGGAAATTCTGGATTGAAATGGTGTCCATCTGTAAGAGCCTCTATCTTGAATTGGATGGCCATGAGTACCTTGACCATTGATGCCTGGAAAATTCAAGGAAGTTTGATCTCACTATTGTCTTTTTGAGTGAGTTCTTTCTCCTATTGTGAAACACGATCTTACCTAAGGATGTGAACGATAAAGGGTCACTACGGATAATTCACACTGAATTTAGAATGATCTCTTGACTGTTTGATGTGTATGTTAAATGCAAGGCATATTTAGCTCATCATGACATTTATGTTTTGATGCTTATACAAATTGCTATATCAAAATGGACATGATATTCAGGTCATCCTAGCGTTTGTGCCTTGGTGCTTATATCTAATCCTACATTCCGAAAACAAAATCAATATTCATATGTCCATGGTTATTTGACTAGTGGGTGTTGTATTGATCCTTGCGTATACAAATCGATATTCATATGTCTATGGTATCATAGCTAGTGGGCATTGTATTGATTTAACCGGTTACCTAAAAGTTTAATGATAACAACAAATCGACACATGATCAGTGACTAGGTCCTAGGTCTTAGGTGGCATTTCATCTTGCATCTTTGCATGATCTCACAATGGTTAAATAAATTCAAAGCTTAAATGATTCTTCAATCACCTATTCAAATCTAACAACAGCTGAATCTTACACGAAGGTTCCTCCAATGAAACATCAAGTAGAATCCTTTTTCAGGATCAAAATCAAAATCTAAGATTGTTCATATTATCAACTACTTGCACAATCAACCTTCAATCATCACCGAAATCCAGTATTCAACTTAACTGATTATCTTACATCAAACTATCAAAATTTCAACTTGGTCAACCATGGTCAACTCATGGTTTAACCCAGTCAAAATCAGTCTCCAGGACCTCCAAATGATGCAGAATACGTTCTTGAACGTGTATAACCACTTCTCAAATCAATTAACATGGTTTTGAACTATCAATGCTGACTTTTCTTGTCAGATTTCAATTTTAATCCCGAAGGGGGCATGGTATTGCACATCATTCAAAGTTTGTAAATCTAAATCTATGATCATATCTTTCATCAGCAATCAAGACAACAACCATGTCTAGTTGTTGATTCATCAAAAGTCCTCATCGCTCAGGGAAAAACTATCATCGCTTGGGGCATATCAGATTCATCGAAATCAATATCAATCCGGTATTCTCTTAATCTTGTAAACTGTATCAGTTTTTCATAACTATCAATTCATTAGTGTTATTTCCTTGGTTCTTCAGTAACTGAAGGGTTCAGATGTGATACCTATGTGATTCTTCTAAGGACAATCGAGTCTGGAATCGGTCACTCACTTCTTCGTAATCATAAGGTTCAAAATTAGGCATTTTGACACTTTTGTTTCATTGGTTCATCACTGTTATAGTTAACATTATCTTTGGTCATTCAGGACCTAATATCATCATATCTTTCAAATCAGTTTCATATCTTTATCCTACATAGACTATCTTTGAACCACTGTGCTTCGCACAGTAATTCAAAGAGGGGCAAAATGTAATACCCCAAAAATGGTCTATAGGTTCATTGACCTCCTATATCGACACATTGAATGAAATCGACATCAAAGTCCTAACCTAAGGCACCTCTGAACATCATCGAATCCTAATTGATTATCTTAAATTCTGCATCAGGGAATATTCCTAATTGTCTTAATTATCTTTATTTTAAATAATTATTTGGCGATAAATCTAATTTATCCTAAAGTTTGATTAATTGAATATTTTCATATTTAATTAATTAGATTTAATTCTGCCACTTAATTGTTTAATTAAATTTAATTCTATCTATTATAAATTGTATTATTTAAATTTTGACAATAAATCTAAAATCCTATGATTAATTGATTAAATTCAAAATTTAATTAATTAAAGCAAGTTGTCATTATTTAATAATATAGTTTTTAATAAAAGTTTGATTAAATGATTGATTAACCCATAAATTAATTATTTATTTTCAAAAATCAGTTGAGTTGAGGACAAATCAAATTATTTATCTATTTAATTCTTAATTATTATGCATATTCAAAAGAAACAGTTAAACTCCAAATCAGAAAATCAATGCAAAGTGTTGACTTTTTGGAACTCAACATCCTTTTGGAGTTCAAAAAGCTGATCTAAACTCTAATTTGAGTTAAAAAGCTATTTTTGCATGTTTTTTTGCATAAATTTAAGAATTAACTATCTTTCATGATCAGATAACTCAAAAATCAACTTGAGTTAATCTGAGTGATTTATGGCTTTTGCCATGCACCTCCAAAGCCCTAGATTTCTATAAATTAAAGCTTTGGCTCCTCATAATTCATCCACAATTTTGCATACCTACACTGTCAAATTTGATTCACGAGTTGCACAATCACGCTGGAGAGTTGGAATTGAAAGAATCAAAGCCTCTTACGAATCAACATTATTGTGAGATCAATCTTGTTTTTGCATATCATTGTTAGATAGATTTCATATCAAGTTTTTCATATAGATCTGTTTCATATCAGTTTTCATTCATAATTGCATAGAAAATATAAAAAATATAGATTAATTGAATTCATTTCATATCTAGATTTTGCATTCAAATCCTTCATTTAGGTGTCGTCAAGGTCACTGATCTCGATTTCAATCTGAGAGCATCATACTCGCATCTATTAGAAGGCAGTAAATCGCTTGGTTAGTTTAGCTTTCAATTCATTGCAAGATTTCAATTTTCACTAACCTCTAATGTTTTACTGAAGTTTTGTGTCCACAGATCAGGTACAAAATTCACACACATAAGACACAGTAACAAAAGCAGAGTTTTCCCTAGTAAATGTTTTAAGTGCAACCAATATACTGGTCATAACAGTTGGGAGAGTCCTGAGTTTTTGCAACAAGAACATCAAGGCTTGTAAGGAGTAGTCAAACTATGCAAGAAGATCAAGAAAGTGTAGGATCACCTCTCCCATCACAATGAGTAACTTGATTAAAGAGAGTCTTTGTTGTTCAAAAGAGTCTTGTGGAAGCCATTAGAGGAAAGTCAAGAATCGATACAAAGGAGAGCTTTATTTAAAACAAAGTGCAAGGAACACAATAAAAGTTGAAAATTTATTATAAACTATTATCCTTGACTTTATCTTGCTCAAACCATAAGATAAACCCTATGCCCAACATAGACAAAATTAGTACTAATAATCTAATGGTTGTTGAAATGGTAGATAAACTAGGCCTTAATGAATTAAGCATCCCACACCTTACAAATTTTATTGGTTGCAAAGGGGGCATCAATTGTTGGTAGATGATCAATATTTGGTTGAATTTCAAATAGGAAGATATAGGGAAAGTATCATGTGTGATATCTTGTCCATGGATGTGTGTCACGTGTTTCTTGGTGGACCTTGCCAATTTGACCAGAAGGCCATACACAATGGAAGAAATAACACTTATATTTTGGAGAAGGATGGTGTCAAACATACATTGTTGTCTTTGCAAGAGCCAAGAGAGGACATCCATAGTGGCAATAGTAAGGGATTTCTAGTAAGTAGGCAAGGGTCTATAGAAGGTTGGGAGAGAGAAGTGTGTTACAAGGATGTGAATGGTACTAACTTGCATGCTAGACAACCAATAGGTGAAGAGAATAACATAATTACAATGCATAAGAAGGAAGCACATATTGGGACAATAATGAAGATTAATCCCTATAAAATCCTTAAGAAGTTGCTTAATATTGAATGCATTCTTCATAAATAAATATCCATAAGAAATAATATTTCAAGTATTTAGATCAAATCAGAGGAATCGTCCTTTGGAGAATGATTCTTGGTTATCAGAACCTGAGATCTCAACATTGGGTCCTTTTGTGGATGAAAGTTAATGAGTTGGAGCTCATGAATTTATTTGTTCTAGGGGAGCCTGATGTAGGGGTGTCGATTCCCCTTAAACTTTGGTCTATTTATTTTTGTCTATATTTTTCTTTTTCTTTTTTTTTGAGGAAAATATCGGTTTGTTTGTATCTTGTCACTTGTTTGTCTCCTATGAAGGAGATTGTGGCAGTTACCAGTTATTGGAATTTGTTGCTAACTCCTAGAGGGAAGTCGATCTTGGAGGGGAATCAATTTAGAGGGGTCAATTTCTACAAACAAAAGGGGAGGTTAGAAGAAAATAAAAATAAAAAGAACTATTGAGAGGGCAAATACGCTAGAAGGCATGTTCTGGTTTGCATAAGAGAGGGACTAGAGCATCTTCATCTTGTCTAGCAGAGATAAATTTGGAGAAGGAAAAGGGTGCTAACTTGAATGAAAATTTTATGCACATGGAATAAGTTGAATCTCACTATTGTATAATTTTCTCTTTGCAATTTTCAATGAATGGAATGAACTGTTGAGCATTAGTTACATGTAATTATCAAATGTCTCTATAATAATAAAGCTTGGTCAAGAAATGAATAAACAAAGTAATTTTTAGGAGTGTTCATTTGTCTTTTCTTGATCTCAATAGTATCCTTGTAAATTTTTACAGACCCTATATCTTCTATTATTAAGTTAGTTTCTACATTTGTATCTATTGTGTAATTTTATCTTTGCAATTTGCAATGAATATAATGAATTATTGAGCATTGGTTACATGTAATTATCAAATGTCTCTATAATAATAAATCTTGGATCAAGAAATGAATAAACAAAGTAATTTTTGGGGGTTTTCATTTGTCTTTTCTTGATCTCAATAGTATCCTTTGTAAATTTTGGCAACTCCTATATTTTCTATTATTAAGTTAATTTCTACATTTGTATCTAGTCTCATGTCACCTAAAAAATTAGGAGAGGCTTTCACCAAGTTGGTATCAATGAAATGGATCCAAGTCTCTTTAGTTAGTTACTATCTATATATAGAGTTCTTGTTGTTTATAGGGTAGTGGTAGTTTCCATTTTTGTTGTTTGTGTAAGTGTAAAGGTGTGGAAACATGGCTTGAAATTAGGATGCACAAACAAAATAGGAAAATTAGGCCTATCTTCCTACTTATATTGTAAGTAAGATGATTTGGTAGGCCTCAAGATAGATGAAACACTAGGCAGATGCAATGATCCATCACTGTAAATGGAAGATGGTATGAAATTATGGATGGAAGAATATAAGATTTGATGTCAAAAGTAGCAGGAACAAGGTTCCCTGCTCAACTTGTTCCCAGGAACAAGGCACTTGGCTCAACTAGGTCCTAGTAGTTTTTTGACAAAACAACTTGTAGATTGTATCTCTTCTTGCACATTCATCACTAGTACCTACACATAGAAAAGAGGGAAAATATTGTGTAGAAAGGGGTTTGTTGGAAAAATGGTCAGTGCTCCCCTCAGGATTCATGACATGGCTTAACCGCCTCATGTATCTTCTATAAGTCTAGTGGTTGTATCGAGCATTAATAGGTCTATCTTTTGGTGCAACGACAACCACTAGTTGTAACAAGTGGTATCAGAGCCTAGTCACAGGTTCGAATCCCCTTGGGTAGCGCTGAGGGGGAGATTGTTGGAAAAATGGCCAGTGCTCCCCTTGGGATTCATGACATGGATTAACTGCCTCCTATGTCTTCTATAAGTCTAGTGGTTGTATCGAGCATTAACAGGTCGATCTTTTGGTGCAACGACAAACACTACTTGTAACAGGTTTTCCTAACCAAATCCCAATTTAGGAATTAAAATTGAAACTAAAATAAAATATGCTTCAAATCTAAAAATATAGATGTCTTATACCTTGATGATTCAATTCTCTTTGAATGTAATCACTAGCATTGATGAAATAAAATGGTTCCATAAACACCTAAAAGGAGATCATAAATACATACTTGCATGAAGGTTGTTGAAGCTTGCCACAATGGAGAATATGGTGGGATGAAATGCCTTGAATGCTAAAAACTTGCTCCTTGAATGCTTAGATGTAAAATTGTAGGTGAGAGCTTGATTTTTTACTTGATGATTAAATGTACATTGTCAAAATCAGGGAGAATAGCTTTCTTTTATACCTCTCACAATATTTCAGGGTGTAAAACTTAATGAAAGCCAACGTGGGATTAAAACCACATATAAACAAAATGTAACCACTACATGGTTTAAACTTGGGCCTGGTCATTGGGGAATGGGGCACCTTGATAACCCTATTCTTAGGATCATGGTGTCTTAGGTGCCTCGGTACACTCAATGCAACCAAAAATTTAAACCTGAGCTCCCATTTGGAGAAAGGAAGATGGAATTAAATGTGTAAATAAGTTGGACTAGATGAAAGAGAGCCATACATGCTAAAATAGGGCCTAAGGGAGCCATAAATTACATAGGGATGCAATTTATGATACTACAGTTAGCCCCCACTTTAGCAGTACTATGAATCCTACATGCATACTCAAGGTAAAGTATAAGAAATAGAGAGATAGCGAGAGAGATGACCATGGGAAAGATGATAAAAAAAATACAAATGACACACAAAAAAGGGGTTAATGATAAAAATAGAGACTCAAAATCAACTAGTTGAAAAGACCTCAATGAAAAAATGGTCTCAACCACTAGTATCATGCTCAAAATTCTATTGCAAGGGCACAAGTTGTCACATGGAAAGAGAAAGCACACACATCAAAGATGAGATGAGACTCTATGATCCAACTAGCTAGTGATGTGCTTTGCTTATGGGATCATGGAGGAAAAAGAGAAAGAAGAGAATCATGAATTACATAAGCTATCAAGTTGTGTTATTCTAGGTGATCCATGAAAGAGATGAGGAAGAGTATGAAATAGTCTAGCAAGCTATGTTATACTATTTCCACTCATCCCAAGAGGGAGTTTGGTATAAAGATAGATTTTATAGTCTAGGAAATTTTGTTATACTTGTCAACCCATCCCAAGGATAACTAAGCAAAGCATTGTATGCAAGGACATCCACTAAAAGAATTATTCAAGGAAAATATTGTATCAAAGTAAATCCACTAAAAAATTTGCAAAAGGATTACCCAAGGAAAGCATTATTTCCAAGGAAATCCACTAATAATTATGCAAAAGGGTTATTTGAGGAAAGCATTCTATCTAATGAAATCCACTAAAAAATATGTAAAAGGATTATCTAAAAAAATCTATTACTAAATACACAAAGAGGTGGCATGTATGTCCCCCTCCTTAAGATGGAAATATAAGTCTATGATAACATCTCAAGGAAAAGAAGAACAAGGTGTTGGCATAACTAATGAAAAGATGTTGCAGAAATTGTTGAGAATGTTGTGGTACAGGTTTGATCACAAGGAGATCAATTATTTTGTTGTCATTAATGTCAACTTAGTGATGTGTTGGTTGAAAGTGAGATGATAAATGTTTCTCTGATGAATCCAATGTGCGATGAGTTATGAAAGAATTAGAGTGTGTCGTTCTTATGGGAGACTCGGAGATGTCTCTAGATGCATTCGGCATGATCATGCATAATGGAAATAAGTATGGAGTAAGTTATTATCAATTGAAGAGTGGTAGAGGAATAGGAGAACAAACAGTGATAGAGGATGAATGATTTGATTATTTTATCAAATGGTTGTGGATCCAAGTAGTGTGTTCATGGTATGTTTATCTTGACTAGGATATGTTATTGAGGCTATGATCACAAATTGATTGGTGTACTAGAAGGCATAGTTTCAAGGGACAGAAGATTGTTCTATGGAAATGAAGAAATTATTTGAAGAGGTGATGTTAGATTGGTGACTGACGATGATGTAGTTAGTTGTGGTGGATCTAGTTGGTGTCAAGGTGACATGGCATAATAGATTTTTAATGATTATTTGATGTTACATTATTTGAGGTGATTGGATTTAATCAAGTGTTAGAAGAATGTTGAAGAAGCCATAAGGTTTGACTATTCTTGATTTAAATCTAATGTGAGATGGATCTAAAGGCTGACATAGACTTGAAATTATAGTTAACAATCGGTAATATGTTTTAGGGTTCAAGGATCAAGAGAGAATTATTGTAATTTAAATATAATAAATTGTGTAAGTCAGATAAGGCCCTAATGAGCATGTAATGTATATATATGATAATCAGTGAATTATGCAAGTGTAGATCATGGATGCAAAGGTGCGGTTGAGAGAATATTGAATATTGTCTACAAGAGGATCAATGTTTGTACTTAATTGGGTCTAAACATGCAAAGGAGAAGTACTACACCTAGATCATTGTACTTGTTGAATCCTAATAGGTTCTCCAAGAAAATCCCTTAACTGGGTAGACTTTAACAGGTCTGATTTGTAAATCCTTTAACATGATGACTCTTTAACTAGGGTTTGAAATCCTTTAGCAAGGTTATTCCTAACAAGGTAAAGTTCCTAATAGAGCTAGAGGTAAATCCCTTAACTAGGTGGCTCCTAACATGGTCTTCTCCTAACTAGGCATTTGTAAAGCTCCTAACATAGTTTTCACCCTTAATCAAGGTTTCCAAGATAAAATACTGGGGTCACTTTGTTTCTTCTTTTGGATGGTTGTATGGTTACTTTTTTTATTGCATGCATAAAGTGTAAATTTGATGAATGTGGTTAATGTTGGTAAATGTATTGTGAAAAGTTTTAGATCTATTTATTCACCCCACACCCCCCCTCTCAATAATCTTGGATCTTATAGTATTAACCATTGGTATCAAAGCTCTTGGTCCTCTTTGTGGTAAGCTTAACAGTTTGAGGAAAAGATCCAATGATGAAGAAGTAAGGTCCTAAGTTTACAAGGGATAACAACATAATATGGAGTGACTAGATGAAAATCTATCTAAAAGGTATAAAGCCACAATTCTAGAGTCATCTTTTGATCAAATATGTTGTTCTTGTTGGGACTCTTACTAAAGATCAATTGAAGGAGCAATGTGATAATATGTTAAAATTGGAGGCTATAGTAAGTAATTTATCTGAAACTAAATATATTGATGTGTATGGTTTAGAGACTCCTCATAAAGTTTGTGAAAATGATGGAGACAAGCATGTGCAAAAGGCCAGGGTAGATAGTCTAAAGGAAAATATGATGACATGAAAAATGGTTGAAGGAGAAAACATTTCTCAATATGGTCAAAGGATAAAATAAGTTTTTGGTGCTATCAAGAGTGTCAGTGGTACCATTCAAGAAGAAGATGTGGTAAGTAAAAGGATGAGGACTTTTCTACCTTCTTATGCCATTAGAGTTTATTCTATTCATGAGTTGAGGACAATATATAATATCTCTATTAATGGTTTGATTGGTAAGCTTACTGCTTTTGAGTTGAGTAACTTTGATAATAGTATTCCTAGAGTTGAAGCATAATTTAAGGCTCTTTTTTATTAGAATCAGAGAAGAAAGGAAAATAGATAAGTCATGAATTTGCCTATGCATGTCAAATTATTCTAGGGATTTTGAATCTGTCCTAGATTAGGAGAATAAGAAAGTGGAACTTCAAGCATTACTTGCAAGAAGACTACCTAGAGGTATTAGTAAGTACAAAGGAAAGTTACCTTTGAAGTTTTTCTCGCACAATAAGATTGGATATATTGCTGCTAGGTTTCCTCAAGGTGAGAAGAAGAAAAAGTTTAAAATATTCAAGGAAAAAGGAAAGAAACAATGTTATGTTACAGTAGATGAAGGTGTGATTGATGATGAATCAAAAGATAATTAAGAAGAAGAGATAGTATTTGTTGCAGTGAAAGAAGATGGTGCAAAAGGTGAAAAGGATTTAGTCTCTCACATGGATCAAGCCAATGAGTGGTTCATTGACAGTAGTTTCTCTCATCACATGACTGGTGATAATAGTAAGTTCATCAAGCTTGAAGAATTTGATGGTGGTGTGGTTAGATTTGGTAACAACATGCCCTACTTGGTTAAAGGGAAAGGTACAATTTCTTTGAGTGGTAAGAGTAATTTTGATTATATCTATTTTGTAGAAGGTCTAACACATAAATTCTTGAGTGTGGGTCGGTTGAATGAAAAAGGTTATAAACTTGAGGTCAAAGGAGGTGTATGCAGAATACTTGGAAGATTTGGTGATCTGATTTCTACCGATAGGAAGACTAGAGCTAACCACCTAAACAATATTGTTAATAGTTGTTTGGTTGCTAGAGTTGAGGATAGTTGGTTATGGCATAGAATGTTCTGTCATGTAAACTTTGATAGTTTCGTCACAGTTAGTAAGATGAATGTAGTTAGAGGTTCTCCATAGTTAGTTAAACCAAACAACATGATATCTAAGGAATGTTAGTTGGGTAAGTTAACTAGTTCTACATTCAATAGCAAGTCATTTTCATCAAAGAATATATTGGATTTAGTCCATATTGATTTGTGTGCTCCTATGAGGACAAGAAGCTATCACGATGATAAATATTTCATATTATTTACTAATGACTACTCAAGGATGATGTGGGTGACTTTCTTGAAGGAAAAAGCTGAAGCTTTCTACAAGTTAAAAGATTTTAGAGAACTTGTTGAGAAAGAAACATGTAACAGCTTGAAGTGCTTAAGGTCAGACAGAAGAGGATATTTTACTTCATCATAATTTGTTCAGTATTGTGAGGAGAATGGAATCAGGAGATAAATTTCTACAGCTAGAACTCCACAACATAATGGTGTTGATAAAAGGAGGAACAAAACTATAGTTGATGTTGCTAGGACTATGATGATTTGAGGTGATGTACCTAGTTCATATGAGAGAGAAGAAATTAGCACTGTAGTTTATACATTGAACTAGGTATTAGTGAAGAAAGGAACCAGTTAGACACCTTATGAATTATGGTATGGGCATTCACCTAGTGTTAAATATTTCAAAGTTTTGGGTTGTAAATGTTATATCAAAAGAGATGATTTCACTGGAAGGTTTGAACCTAAGAGTGATGAAGGCATTTTCTTGGGATATTCCACTAAGAGAAGGGATTATAAGTGTTTCAATAAAAGGATTAACAAGATGATTGAAAGTGAAAATGTGAAGATACATGAATATCTAGAGAAATCTGACGAAGCAAGCAAGACATAATCAGAGAATGATCAAGAATTTATGTATGTGCAATTGAAAGAGAAAGAAACTATTGAAAAGGGAAGAAGTGGTTCAATTGGTGGAACAAGAAGAAGAAGCACCTAGACCTGAACTAATTATTCGAAGGTATATTAAATTAAATCATTCTACTGATCAAATTATTAGTGATAAAGATGAAGGAGTACAAACTAGAAGGAGGATTAGAGAAAGTACATGTTTGATTTCAAAGTTTGTGCCTAAAATTGTGAAGGAAGTATTGAAAAATGATGATTGGGTAAATACCATGGAAGATGAACTTGATCATATTGAGAAGAATGACATGTGGACACTTGTTCCTGTAATCACCCAAAATTTGTCTAGTAGAACCTAAGCCCCCAATTTTTATCAAATTGACTCAAATTAAATCCTAAATCTCAAAGGTATGTTTACTAGACATAATTGTGCAGAGTAACCCTGAAAATCCCCTTTGCATAATTAAATCAAAAATAAAAAATCTTATACTATGGTCTAATATCTAAAGATTGCATATTTTTTTAATTTCTATAACATTGATTTTAATATAAAGTTTATACACTTTTTATTAAATGAATACATTCACATGTATGTACATACTTAATCCTGATTAATTAGCAATTAAAGGGGTTTTGTGCTTTCAAAATTGTTATTTTGTCTTATCTTACCTAACATCTCTTTTGTCTATTAATCCTCACCACTCATTTCTACCTAACCTTGTATCTCCTTCATTCTCCTTTTGCCTCTTCATCTTGGCCACTCATTCTTTTGCCTCTTAATCTCCACCCTCCATTCTTGAGGAAATTCCTTTAAAAGAAAGCTCTTCCTTGGCTTAAGGGTCCATTCTTTGGCATTCTAACATTCCATCTTAGCTTTTGGTGAATTTAGCTTTCTTGCATTCTTAGAGTACTCTTGCTAATTTGAATTATTTTTTCTTAGTAGATATCTTGCATTCTTAGTTTACTTCATTTCTTAGCTTAATCTTGCATTTGTTAATCTAAGTTTTCTTTCTTGCATTGTTAATCATAGCATGGTTCTTGCATTCTCATTTCAAAATACTAGTTGTTTGCATACATTCTAGCTTAAATCTCTCATTCTAGCTTTATTAATCTTGCATTCTAGTTTCTTTCTAGATTTGCATTGCATTTGAATCTTTCATTTTGGAGTAATCAAGTCACTAATCCTTGATGCAAATCTGATGAGCATTCAAAGAAGGATTAAAATCGCTTCAACTTGGAAACAATAAGCCACTTTTGAGAATTTAGTTGGTTCATTCGATATGGCCTCCTATAGCTAAATTCTTGAGCTAATGGTTTATTGATTGTTTGGTTTCTTTTAAGTTTTGATACCAATTTTTAACCACACTTTTTTGGCACCCATCGTGGGGCTTGAATTGAAAAATTGCCTCGTTTGCTTACAGGTTTTTTATTTATTTATTTTTTGGAACCGTGATAAAAATCATACCATGTGAGCCAGTTTATTGTATGATACCTGATTTCATCATATGCAATAGTGATAATTATCATACGATAATATGGTGGAGGGTATTTCATCATATATAGTACTGAATTTCATTGTACGATAGAAAATCCATGGATTTTATCATGTGACTCTCTAAGTTTCATCATACGATAGTATGGTGAGTGATTGTGTTTCATCGTATAAAAAATAGTGAGTGTTTTTTAGGGTCATACAATTAGATTTTTTGTATTTTGATGCTTGATTCAGATTTTTCTTGGCCTTGACCTTTTGTTTTGTAGGTTTTAATAGGTTTTTGCAGGGTATTTGGTGAAGAAATCACTTGTCAAAGATATCAACACTTTCTTATTTCAAGACTACTAATGCCTTGTGGATGTAGGACACTTGCCAAAGACATATTTTGGAAACTACTAAAGCTATGTGTGTTGCAGGTTGCCTTGGAGATACAAATCAACATTGTGTTTTCATAAATTTGGTTTTCTAGGCATATAGGTTAATTAGGAGGTTTCTTTTTCTTTTGATTAGTAGGAGAGTATGCTCTTTGATGGGCTTCTAAATTAGCCATCTTTCTCACCACTTTTTATCCTCTTTCTAAGACAATTGATTGCACATACACATACATTTATGGTTTTAGGCATATGAACTTATGGTTTCTATGTACATGATTATATATATGTGCGTGAACATAAGATGGAATGTGGATACTTCTAAAGACATAATATTTTCTTAATTTAATGGACAAGAATGGTGAATATAATAGTTATACATGATAATGGATGTTTTCTCTCCTAAGCTATGTTTTGGGTAGTTACCTCCTGTAGCCATAGGATTTGCAAGAGTGATAATTAAGACTAACATCTTTTTCTAATATTGATGATGTGGATATATATGTATATGGTTGGATATGTGTGCATTGATTGTTGTGTAGGAGTTGAACATGGATATTCAAGGACCAACATACTGGTGCGGGAGTCATCAAACCCAATCGTAGATTGCAGAATCTTTGCAAGCAAGTCAATACTTTTTGTTGCATGCAACACATAGATTTAGTGTGCGCTATATTTTGGGATTGTTCATGGTCAATAATGTTTCTATTGTGAAACTTTATGATTTGTAACTGATCCTCATTATGAAGTGATCATAGGTTTAGGAGTTAGTGGTAGTTTCCTTTTAAATAATCAACTATTGTGACTCTTTTGGAGTTAGTCGAACAAAACTAGTTTTTTAATAGAGAACTCTTGCATACTGTTTCAATCAAGTGTAATCATTTTATGGATGAATAGAATGATTAGTTCAAGTTTGCAACTTTCATCTTGATTGTACTTCTCATTCACTCATTCAAGGGGGCTCACTTGATGAGTGAATTGTTTTGTTAATGTAGAGTTCATTTTCCTATTCATTTATATGTTTTAGAACTTTACTATTCCTGCAGCTACTGATACCAGAATTAGTAGCCTGTTCCTGCAGCACAGTTAGTTGGAGTAGTTCCTAACTGTGATTTCCTATTTTGATTAGAATACATTTGCTTACTAGTTTTAGTTTAGTTTTCCTGAAGCATAAGCATTTGAATTCTTTAGATATGTTTAGAAGATGAGGTTTGAAACATATACTTTGCAGATACCATTCCAAGTTTACGTCCCTGGTCGATAATTAAATGAGACCAAATAATGCATTTAGGAATCATTTGGGGTGTCCAATCCTGAAATAGGTCATCCATTGCTTTGGGTTTCTGATACCATTGTTTGGCCAAGCATTTTTTGCACCGTTGCCAAGGATGGTGTTAATTCAAACTAATCCTTGTAGTTGCAGTCTTAGTTTTAATTTAGTACTTAAGTAAGCATTTTTATGCATAGAAGGAGAGATCACCTTGGGAGATTTCTTCCCCGTAACTACCAAGGAGAACCATTTGATTTATTTAATCCTCAAATTGAAGAACCTCAAAGTGAGAACGAAGAAGAAGAACCCTTTGAAAATCCATTTGCTGATGCTCAGGAACATATATCCTCTTCATCATCTGAAGAATCACTGCATTTAAACGACCTATTTGTTGAACCTGAATATCAAGATAATCCACTTGCTCTTGTTGTATATCAGCCAACACCACAAGGTCCTCCTCCTAGAATGGCTGCTCAAGCTCCTTTTCCTTTTCCTATACCTCAACAGCAAGGCAACCAAAATTTAAAAAATATACCTACTGTTGCACTTCCCAAATTTTATGGCCTCCTTATAGAAGACCCTGAGACCTTTCTCTTTGAATTTGATATTCTTTGCCAAAGTGTAGACACCTAAAAAATCCTTTAGAAAATAAAGTATTTTTTATTTTTTATTTTCTGAAAAATCCCTGATGACATCATCATTTGTTAATTAATTAATTATTTAATTAATTTATTTATTTTTATGTCATTAAATCCCTTTATCTTAATTAAAAATATTTAATTAAGAAATCCCTCCCAAAAATGTTTAAATCTTATTTAAACATCATTCCCCTATTTATTAATTATTTAATTAATAAATTGACTAAAAATTCCAAAATAAATAATTAATTTATTTTTTTCCCAAAACCTTGCCAAATTCCTAAAAACCACTAACCTCTTCCATAATCTTCTAATCCCTCTTTAATTTCGATTAAAGGCTAATCCCATCATTTCCTAACCCTAATCCCAACTCAAAATATTTAATTAAGATTAAATATCTAATCCTCCCTTTTTATTAAATTTATTTTAATAAATATCCTCAAACCTAAAACCCTTGGAAATAAATAAATCTTTATCTATTTCCTAAAATCCATATTTATCCCTAGAAAGTCATAGACCTTTCTAGAAAGTCTCCATCCTCATCCAAAAGCCTATACTCTTCTAGAAGTAGTCAATCCTTATCTTTGACCTTAACCCTAACCCTAACCTTACCCCAAACCCTAACCTATCCTCTTAACCCAACCTCTTCCAAAAGCCTATAAATACTCCTCATTTCTAAGAGCAAAAACCAATTCACCTTTTATTTCAAGCATTGTTATCATGCCAATTTAGCTCTAGATTTAGCATAATCATTCTAATTTAGCTTATTTTAAAGCATTTTTAGCTCATCTTAATATAGAACTAATGGATTAACTTAGTTTGATTCTTGTTTATGCATCATTCTCACATCTATTTTAGGTTCTAAAATATGTTTAATCATATTAGTTTGCATAAATCTTAAGTTTCTTGAAGCCTTAGGGGCAATTTTGGGTGTTCTACCCAATATTGTGCCATGTATGGGGTTTTCATGAATCTTAAATCCCTCCAAAATCTACATTAGGAACATGCTCCAAGTGCTTTGAGAGCATGCCCACATTCCTTTAAATGAGCAAATCAAACAGTGCATGGGCGCACCTGTTTAGGCTCAATCTGAGGTGGCTTAGCTTAGATGTTCTTGTTTTGAATTGATATGATGCTAGATTAGAACTTAACGTTTGATTGATTTGAGCCTTTCAAAATAGATATAGATAGCCTTGCTCACACGGAGTTATGATTATACCACGGATGCCCACAAGCTGAAGTTGTTTCCATCAACTCTAAAAGAAGCTGCTTTGAGATGGTTCATGGGGTTGGGTGCTAATGCTGTAGCAGATTGGAATGCCATGTGCATAATGTTTCTTACGAAATACAAAGAGTACTATAGAGGTCAAGATTTGAGAGGTGATGACATTTTTAAAATGTATCAGAAGGAGGACAAAACCTTGGAGGATTATGTATCTAGATTTATGTTCAACCTGCAACGTAATACTCAACACCAGCTAAATGAGGCATATTAGAAGAACCTTTTCCTAAAAGGTGTGAATGATGGAAGTATTGAGGCTCTAGACCTAATGGCAGGAGGTGATATCATGCAAAAAGCTTGGGTTGACATAAAGGATATATGTCAAAATTAATCAAGGGACACTTTGAAGAAGGGTAGGGGACTTAGAGACCTATCGCATAAGTCCAATGGTGGTTCAGGATTATCTAAAATGGAGCTATCTAATCTACTATCTAACTACAAGCAAGACATCATTAATGATGTCGCCACTCAACTAGATAGTATGCAAGAAAGGAGGAAGAAGGAAGCGTCAGATGTTGTGCTTGCCAAGTTCTATTCTCATTGCAGAGATAGGAAAAGAAACTATAAATGTAAGATGGTTGCATCTGTGGACGTTAACCCAATGCCCACCAAGTTCAAAGCCATAGACGAGGAGAATGGAGAAGTTTTCTACGTTGCTCAAGGGCATCCATGGGCTCAGAGACAAGGTATGCCTCTGGACCCACTGAATAATTTTGGTTATAATAATAATAATAATAATAGCTATTGGCCAAACCAAAACCCCTAAAACTCTACTCCTCAGGGTCAGAATTGGAATCACAATTGGTCCAATCAATAGCCATAGTATAACCAAGCCTATCCAAAACAACCGCCATTTAACCCATACCAATAGCAGTATAAATCCTATCAGCAGCCACAACAGAATAGCCAATGGCCACCTCATGGTAATTGGCAACCACAACCTCAGTGGGGACCTAATCAGCCTAATCAGCAACAAGCACTAATGCCCCCACCTTAGTAGCAAGCTATTATGCTATCACCTCCTGTAGCAAATAGAAATTCTCAAAAGACAACTCAACTTCTAGCTCAGCCCACTCCAAATCCTAATAATAAGCAGCAAGCTTATTCCTTGCACGTCAATGACATCCATCTTAGATCAGGAACTACACTGCCTGCACCCAAGGAGCCAATAATAACTGAAGTTGTTGATGCTGAGGACATACCCATAAACCATCCTATTGATGTTCCACCTATTGCTCAAACTGCACTAGTGCCTAAGAATCCTCCTTATCCGTAGAGACTGTCTCAGGTTGTTCCTCCAAAAGAAAATCTTATAGCCACTTATTTGATTGATTAGCCCAAAAAAATGACAATGCAGATTCCCTTGTTGGATGCCCTTAAAGAAATTCTACTCTATACCAAAGCAATTAAAGAAGCCTGTATCAAATAGCTTGGAAGGAAAAAGAAAGACCCTAATACTGTCCATGTCTTAGGCGAACTCTCTGATCTCATGCTAAGTAAAGTTGTCATGCCTAAGTATTCAGATCCAGGAAGTCTAGTGGTAACCATCTTCATTAATGGTACCCAAATTCAGAATGTTTTAATTGACTTAGGAGCATCAATTAATGTTATGACTAGAGAAGTTCTGCTAAAACTTAGTATCATTGGTTTGCGGGACACACCAACAATATTGTAGTTAGCTGATAATTCCACAGTCAAGCCTGATAGTATGGTTAAGGATATTATTGTTACTTTGGATTCTTTAGAGTACCCCTCAGATTTCATAGTCTTATCACCCAAAGCCACTCTTGGAGGATATCCATTAATCCTAGGAAGGCCTTGGTTAGCCATGACTAATGCTTGCATTGCATGATGTTCAGGGAAGATGACCATATCAGATGGAATAAGTACCAAGAAGTTAACTCTGTATTCTCCAGAAAAACCACAAAGTGGACTTGATCAAGTTGTCTGGCCTGACTTAGGAGATGTTTCCCTTGATGTAAGTTCTGTGCAAAAACTCATGGTCATTGAGAGGAATCCATTCATGGTATCCCAAGAAGAAGATGATATTCTAGCAGCAATCCTTACCAACCAGTATGGTTCCGAGGAGTCATCGTGTGATGATCCAAATTGTTCCCTTCAAACAATACTACCCAAGCAAACCACATCTCAATTTCCTATAGCACCTGATTACCTTCACACTTTGCTACCTCATGATATAAAGTCTCCATCCATAGCAGAAGTGTTGATGTTAGAAAAAGTTAAGAGAGTTGAAATTGCTTCAGGAAAGGAGCTGAACATTAATAAAAACCTCACTGAATCTCAGATGTCTAGCCTTCTTAAGCATTTACAAGATAGCCAACAAGCCTTTGCATGGGATTACACTGGCATGAAAGGTTTAGATCCTACACTCTGTACTCATAGAATATATATAAGCCCAGAATACAAGCCAGTAAGGCAAGCTCATAGAAGAATTAACCTTGCTTTAAGAGACATAGTCAAGACCGAGTTGCAAAAGCTTCTTAGTGCAGGTTTCATTTATCCTATCTCTGATAATCAGTGGGTTTCTCCTCTTGTCATTGTTCCAAAGAAAGGAGGAAAGTGGAGAGTTTATGTCGACTATAAAGAACTTAACAAAGCTACTAAGAAGGATCACTTTCCATTGCCTTTCATTGACCAAGTGCTTGATAATCTGGTAGGTAAAAAGTACTTCTCATTTCTAGATGGCTTCAGTGGATATAATCAGATACAAATATCACTAGAAGATCAGGACAAGACAATGTTTACCTATCCTTGGGGAACCTTTGCTTATTCAGTCTTGCCATTTGGATTGTGTAATGCCCCTACTACTTTCCAGAGAGAAGTACTGGGTATTTTCTCTGATATTGCTACTAATTGTGTTGAAATCTATATGGATGACTTTACAACTCACGGAGCAACATTTGAAGAAACACAAGCTAACTTGGAAAAGGTTCTTAAGAGATGTCAAGATTATAATCTCTCTCTCAATAGTGAAAAGTGCTACATGATGATGGAGGAAGGAGTAGTCCTGGGACACTATCTTTCATCTTTTGGACTTCAGGTTGATCCTGCAAAAATTGTAGTTATAAACATACTTCCCACACTAGCTAAGCAGAAGGATGTTAGAAGTTTCCTTGGCCATGTTGGTTACTACAGAAGGTTCATAAAAGATTTTAGCCAACTTGCAGCACCATTATATAAATTGTTGAAGAAAGAAGCGGAATTTGCATGGACAGAGGAATGTGAAGCATCATTCCAGAAGTTGAAGGATGTTCTAACAACAACACCTATTCTTAGAGGACCTGATTGGAAGCTTCCATTCCATATCCACACAGATGCATCTGACTATGCTATTGGAGCAGTTATGGGACAAAAGGAAGGTATTATTGAACATGTAATTTACTATATTAGTAAAAATTTGCAAGGAGTAGAATTGAATTATACTATTACTAAAAAAGAGTTGTTAGCAGTTGTTTATGCACTAAACAAATTTAGGCACTACATTACTATGTGCTATAAATGTGTCACACTTCTATGAATCATTACATACAAGAACACTCAAGAATGAGGTCTCAAAAATTGATCCATAGCTCCCTAGGCATGGAGTGCAAGGGTTTTTAAGAGTGCTCTCAGCTAGAGCTATTTAGCCTATAACCTTGCTAGTAAACCATGCAATGGGAGATTCAATAAAGACAAGGGCAAGAATGCCAATATCTCCAAGAACCAAATGAGAATGCAATGCAAGCTAGATTAATATGAGTATGCAAACTAAGCTATGAAAATGAAAGAACAACTAGTTAAGCTAAATGAATTAATCTAAAGCATAAAGGAATCTAAGCTAAGTATGAAGCTATGAATGCCATGACAATGCAAGAAATGAAACTATGATAGCATGTAGATGCAAAAGCCAAGAATGCTCCAAATATTCAAAAGCTCCAAATGTACCTAGAAAACTTGCAGCATAACATTAGCATAAAAGAGATTGATTTCTAAATGAGAAAGAGAGCTCTTCTTTTATAGGAAGTGAAAAATCAATGGACGATGGAGATTAAGAGGCAAAAGAATTAATCAATGATGGAGAAAAAAATGAAGCTCAATCCATGTGCACAAGATTCCTCCAATGAGAAAATTAGAGTTGACTTTTGTGTCCATATGAGACAAAAAGTACTTTTTCCCTTTTTTATAAAATAAGAATAATGCTTTATTTGTGCAACTTAGGATAAGAGGAAAAGTGGGGGCTTTTTATTTATTAAAAGGGGAGGAAGTATTCCTTTTAAATAAATAAAAATTTTAGGATAAAATGGTTAGCACATAGAAAATAATCGAATAAATGATAGAACTAGGATTTGATCAAGAATAAGCAATTGATGATTTTAGCAAAAGGGGCTAATAGTCTAGGTGACCATTTTTAGGTGTATACATTTGCCCCTCTTTGACTAATGTGTGATCAATCTGGGAACACATGTAGTCAAAGAATGAAGTTGCAATGTGAGATCAATTTGGGATCACAAAACAACTCAGATCAGCCAAGAAGGCAAGCAGATAGCCATCTGACTCCAAAGAATGAAGTACAGAGAGATAGCAAATCCTACATGGTCAGCCTGGTAGCGACAGTACTGAACACTTAGGAAAGAGATAGCCAATAAGATATGATGTGTCTTCCCCCTCAGGATCGAAAGTGAAATCCAGGTAGAGGGAATGCAGAAGCAAGAGAAACATGATCAAATCACTAGAAATCATAATCGAAGAAAGAGAACAGAATAACCATCAAGCAGTGAAGGGATGCCTCACACATGGGACACGGGGCATGAACCTGTCGGTCCCTCAACCCGTAAATGCCACGGAGGGGGAAATTTGAACTTGGGATTGGAAAGTGAATGAAAGATTGGAAGTGTGAAAGAGATGGGAATGAAGAGGTGAAGAGTGCCCCAGCGAAGATCGAAGGATCAAGCCTCAAAAGGTTAGCCAACTGCATGGAAGAAGGAGAAAGACAATTTGGGTGATGTAGAAGATCAAGGTGGATGTGGATTTCAGTTTCGATCCCGAAATGAATAGAAAATGATGTGATGTAAAAGACAAGAAGTGAAAGACATGATCGGGAAGAAGCGAAAGGTGAGCGTAGTTTGATTAATAAGTCTGCGAAAGATAAATGAGAGCTCTCTCCATATGCAAGATGCAAAACTAAACTAACATGAACCTAAAATGCAAGCTACATGAAAAGTGGTTTACTTGCAAGGTCACAATGCCAATAGACATCTAATAATCATCATCGAGCATTATTGGTAGCGTCGTAAGATCACACAATGCACACTAGCATAACTATGTGAATCTGAATATGATCTATATCAGATAGAAATGTAGAAATCTCACCTAGGCATCAAAGACATGTAGGTCAAGATGACTAGTGCAGTAAGATTACCTAAGTTTAATATAGCAAGATTATACTTGCATCGAGACACAAGGAAAGTCAAGGTGGCTAGAAGTATGCACTTGTGAAAACAGTCAAGGATAATACCTTTTAGATCCTAAGTGTCAAGTAAGACCAGCATAAATGCTCATGACAGTTAGGACCAACAAAATATACCCACAAGCAGAGAAAGCAATAAAACATGTTCTCATACCCTCAGTCTTCTAGCTATGCATCATCGAAAATGATCATAGGGGGAGAACACTCAGCAAAGAAATCATCATAGACAGCACACAAAAGAAAGAAAGTCAAACATATCTCAGCAAGTCAAGCATTTAAGTGCATGTGTGTAGGTCATAGAGTCAAACTTTGAGTACCACATCTGCGAGTGAGAAAATATTGCATCATACAGACTGCGGGTAGGATATTTGATAAGTGTTGAGAAACACTCGATGCTAGGGTAGTGTTGAAAAACACAGTTGGGGTGGTGTTGAAAAACACCATTTGCGAGGTGCCTAAGAAACCCAGATGCACAAAGAGACCCAAGATAAGCTAGAACAACATATGCCCCCTAGACTAAGACAAGAGTCAATTCCAGGCTAGGAGAGGCAAAGCGAGAAGTGGAGTGAAGGAGTGCCACGCAAGATTGATAGACATAGGTGCAGAGGGTCTCAAGCAACGCCTATTTCCAGGTTTTCACCACTTGATAGATTTTTTAATTTTTCAATTTTTTTGTATTTTTGCTACCAAGGCGCCTGTTTCTAGGTTTTCACCAAGGCACTTTTTTAATTTTTTTTAATTTTTTGCATTTTTAAATTTTTTTTGTGAGACATCAAAGTGCCTATTGCTAGGTTTTCACTAGGATGCTCTTTTTTTTGCAGTACTTTTTATGCTTTTTAGGATTTTTTCAGCATCATATATGAATTTTTTTGTAATTTTTTTCAGGATCATGAAGTATGTACAAAGAATGCCCCAGACAAAAATGAGCATCAAGAATATGCTTCCTCTGATGTAGAGAACTGATAGGCCCCAGCCCAAATGCTACAACTATGATGATAGGAGGTCTCAACCAGTTCGACCAATAATAACCAGCCCTAAGAAGTGTCTAAGCTAGCGGAGGATCGTTAGAATGTGATCCACATATGCCATCATGGATTTTAGCTAGCACTTTTTCTGACTCCTCTATTTTTAGACACTTAAGGAGAGTTTCGTCTAGACCCTTCCTATACAAGTCACCAGAGACAAAGGCAAAGTGTAAGGGATGGTAGGAAGAATGGTGTGGTGGATTGTCAGGGAGAATATGAGGTGGAAGACATGAAAAGATGGTAGGATTATAAGATTTGTGAGCAGGATAGCGTAGTTCATCCACTAGGAACTTGAAGCGAGATTTATGCCTTTTCATTCGTAAGATGGATGTTGAAGTAACCAAGGCATTAGCAACTTTGTTCTCAGCTTTAGGAATGGGCTGAAGTATACCAGATATGAGATCATGCTTGAAGTAGTGCACCATTTTTTTGTAGAGAATCAGCTTGTCATCTTGTATTTGATAATCATTATTTTTGAGCAGATTTTTATTTTTACTTTTCTTAGGTTCAGATACCACCACAATGTGGTTTTCAACATCTGACCATTGCTCTTTTCTTTTGACTTGATGACTGTGATACTTGATTGCTGATTCAATCTTTTTTGTTGCTAGTTCGCTGGTGGAAGAAGTAACAAGTGTTGATGTGAGATGAAATGAAGTGATTGGTTTAATAGCATTTATGTGAGAGGTGTCATCTCTGGTGACAAGAGAAGTTGAACCTATAGGGTAAGCTCCAAAAGTAGCTAGATCTAGATTTGTCATAGAAGGACCAACATAGTCTACTAAGGCAATACGGGGAACAAACCCATCAGACCCTTCGCGAGACTCATCAACTACATTGGGATGGTTATGAGAGGCATGAACTACATCAACATCCATATATATCATGGAAGAATCTTCTGGAAGAGGCTTAAGATGCCGAGGAGTAGAGATACTCATGTCATTATGTGACAGATCACCTCTTTGTAGCAGACTTGCAATGTTGCGACGTTGTCTATCATAGTGCAATGATTCTTTAGGCACATAGGTTCTAGACATAGAAGCCTCAACCATATCATCAGTAGATATACATTCTTCTCCCCAAAGAAGTGAAGTAGGAGGAAGATCATCTTCCATTTGAGCCATAGTGTGTTGTGGTGACTCATCTGTATCTGTATCTGAATCACTGATCAAGGGAGTATTTCTGGAATGATCAAGGAGGGCATTTGCCGTACTACCCTCATCTTCTCTATAGAGCCACTCTTGAATAGCTTGTTCTTCTCTTTTTGCTTCTAAAGGAATGGATGAAGGAACAAAAGTATCAAAGATCACCATAGCAGAAGTGGAAGGCTTCATCTGATCAGAAGGTTTCCCATATGACCTAGGAGAAATAGGTATAGAAGCAAAGGAATCCAGGGTATATTCACCCATACCAAGGCTCATTATCTTAAGTGATTTCTCAGTAGCAACTAGAGACGTACTAGGATCAACAGTAGGTTCATTGTGAGGAACAAATTTTTCAGCAGCAGCAAGAGTATTAATAGCAATAGTATGGTCTCCAAGAATCACAACTTTAGTGCCATTGTATGAAAATTTGACACACTGATGATAAGTGGAAGGAACAGCCTGCATGTCATGGATCCAAGGATGACCCAAAAGAATGTTATATGCGAGTGGGATGTCCAATACTTGGAAGTTAATATCTTTCGTGACAGGGCCGGCCCACTCAAGTAGGTAGCGTGACAAGACCTTTGGAAGATATTTCCACTTCATCATAAGCTTTTATAGTAATCTTCTTCTTAGAATCCACAGAAAATTCTGACAAACCCAACTGTTGTATGACATTGAAAGAAACAATATTTAACCCTGCACCATTGTCTATCAGGACTCAACGGACGTGGGTGTGATAGACTAGAACTTCGATGTGTAAAGCCAGATTATGTGGGTGAGCAATAGATATGTCATCTTCTGTGGAAAAGGAGAGGGATAGCGGAGATGAAATGTGGTTGACCATAGCCTGGAATCGATCTGGATCAATGTCATTGGGAACACATGTTGTACGTAGAGCCTCATCAAGAATCTCTCTATGCGAAGGGGATAATCGAAGCAACTCAAGGATAGATATCTGGGCTGGTGTCTTTTGCAAATGTTGGACAAGATCATAGCTAGGAATGGTCATAGGAGCTGCTTGTTTGGATAGCAAAGCTTGCTTGGGATCTTGCGCAGTTTTAAGGACAATCTTGGCTTGCCCCCTAGTAACAGCATTCAGTGTCTCACTTCGGGAAGATGAACTACCATGTGTTTGCAAGACCAACTTTGGCTTACCATGATTGGCTTTATTATCATCTTGAGACCTTATCATCAGAACACTCTCAACGGGCTCTACCATGTTGATCACAGGCGAATCAGAAGTATATGTATAGTTGATCTTAGCATCATGATTCTTCTTATTTGCTAGAGAGGTTTCCCCCTTATCATGCTTAGGTAGAGGATCTTTGAAAGCTATGTGATCAACATTTTTAGTTAAGCCATTAGTGGAGATTGTGCCATTATCAATGAGATCTTGAATATCATCCTTAAGCTTAAAACAATGGTCTATCGGATGTCCCTTATTTATGTGATAATGGCAATAAGAATCTTCTTGCCACCAAGTAGGCTTATTTAGCAGATCCCAGTTACCAAGTTTGTCAGGAAGCGTAAGATATCCATTGTCAACCAAAGTCTTAAGGATCACATTGTAAGGTTCTGCCAACTTGGTATATACTCGCTTTCGAAATGACTTCTTAGGCTTATCTGCATATTGAAGTTTAGGAGCACTGTGAGCATTGGTAGCTTCTTGTTGTTTTGCTGCATAGATAGCATTAGAGAGATTGAAAGTGGACTCTTTAGCTTTAGGAGCGTCAAGAACCCCATCATTAACAACATACTTGTTCTTATTCCAAGGTTTGTTCTTGTCTTTACCATTGCCTTTAGCATCTTTATTAATAACAATATCCCCTTTTCTTATGGCCACATCCTTAATTCGATATGCACTTTTGACCATGTCATTGAAAGAGGAGAATAGTTGTTTCCTTAGATCATAAAATAGGTCAGGCACAAGTGTGTTGATGAAAATGTCAATCTTTTCTCTTTCGGGTAGCTGATGAGGATATTGAGAATACAATGACCTCCAATGTTGTAAGTAAGTTGCAAATGGCTCACCTTGATATTGTCTTAGATTACCGAGATCTATCATGGTGACAGGTTGTTGGATGTTGTAAGAATAATGTTGGGTAAATCGCTGAGCCAACTCATCAAAAGTCTTAAGAGGTTGTGTCAATTTCGCAAATCATTCCAAAGCTTGTCCTCTTAAACTTCTAGGGAACAGTCGTAGAAGAAATGTGTCTTCATGAAGAAAGTCCATACTAAGAGCATAAAAGTGATGCACATGGTCTTGGGGATCACTATTTCCATCATACTTGTCGTATTTGGGAACCTCAATATCCCTAGGAAACGGGACCATGTATAGGCTCCTATCAAAGGGAAGAGCACAAATTGATTCTACAAAAGAGACCTTTGGAGGCTCTCTTTCTATTGCCATTTGGGTAAGGCATTGATTTGTCCGATGCAGTTCTTCCTGAAGGACTTCCAATTCAGTTGGTACTCTTTGTTGGACAATTTGTCTGACATCATAGCTAGGAGGAAGCTTGTATCCTCTAGAAGTCATATATTGAAAGTATTGGTCGCCATTACGCTCTAAAAGCTTATGCATCATTCGTTGGGAGACCACATCTTGTTCAAATCTCATAAGATCCTCACTAGAAATATCATCAACGACCTCTTCTTCATGTTGAGAGGGAGAGGGTCTAGCAGGTGAAGAAGGAATCTCAAAAGTCCATCTTGGAGGAGATCTAGGTGGCGTGTTGTTGCCATTGTTGTCATTAAAAAGAGGTTGATGCTCAAAGTTACTAGTCTCGGGTTGCTCATGAGATGTCCCTCTATAAGCCATGCGCCTAGCAGCATCCATCCTTTGTTGATTGTGTTCTTTGTCTAAGCGCGCTTGGTTATCCTTATGCTCAAAGTGTTCTTGCAAGCATTGAAATTTTTCTTGTTCAGTCAAAGTGAGTGAGACACTATCTGTGTTTTTGGGGGTCTTGAATGCGGAAAAGAGGAATCCTCCTTTGTACCATGGGGTAGCCTTAGAATCCTTAGATTGGTCAGAACTAGAACTGTCATTGTTAGCAGGCGCTTGTGAGCGTCTAGTTGGAGAAGGTAACTGAGTATAATTGAATGGAGGGTGATTCTCCTGCCCAAATTGAGACCGAGTTGTAACTGGCATGAAAAGAATTATTGATTGACTAATAGAATAAGACAAAGTTTCTCAGATATTGAGATAAGCAAAGCTAATAAAGATCACTTGTCAAAGTAGAACAATAGAGAGAGATGGCTCATCAAAAGTGCTCAAGCACTTACAACAATCAATTGACTAAAGCCAAGCAGCGAGCAAGAAGCACAATAAGCAAGTAGCTAGAGAGGTAACCGTGGTGTGACAAGTGATCAAGAGTAGCATTCGTTAAGCTCAAATCCAATAGTTTTAGCTCATTTGTTTCAGTCTAGAACAAGTCTAAGTATGCAGATAATAGATCATCTTCAAGTAAGAACAGAAAAAGACACTCTATGACAGGTTAAAATGCAAGTTTAGCAACTCTGGATTGCAATAGCAACAAGATAGCAAAATGTTCTGGGTGATACTTTCCAAGTAGACAGGGCGATACTTCTCAAGATAGAGGGCGACTCTTTGACCAGTGAACATAAAAATCTCATTTTTGAAGCATTTTAAAAGATCAAGTAAGTATATCAACAGATTTTTATCATTGATCAAGCACATAAGATAGCAATCAAGGAGTTCAAGCAAGCAATTGTCTTCAAATAATGAGCAAGGGGCAAAGCAACCTTGCACATGAACAAGAATAGTGACTTAGTATTTCTACTCCTTAAAGATTCTACTTGTGTATGTTCTTGAAAATGTTTTAGCAAGCACTTAAAACACAACAACACCCTATCAAGCTATCTACAAAGATGTACATAGCCTTCTAAGAGGAGTCCTTGATATACACAAGGTATGTGAGGCCCAAATCCGTAGATGAGAAGAATTCAAAATCACACAGCCAGGGGGAGACGGTAACCCAAATCTCCTCCTTCACTTCTCAAAGGTATAAAGTTCTTTGAGGCTTAGCCAAGAGTGATATCAAACTCAATTCTCAAGAGAGGTGTCTTTGGATTCACCTCCCGATATTTATACTCCGCCGGAACACAGGAGTTAAGGTCGTCTCTTGAGGTGGTGTGTCCCCGAGCAGGCCTTCTAGAAATAAAAACTAAGTAATTCACTATCAAAAGTATTTTCAAAGCACCAAAGGTGGAACACTTAACCCACCAAGTAAATATGAAGAGAGTCCAAAAATGTGAAACACTTAACCCTTCATATGAACTCAAAGTAAGTCAAGGTCTTAGAAAACTAGTGAGATCAAGAAAGCATAAAAGAGTGAAAATGTGGAACAATTAATGCTCTTTTCAAGTAGACCCCTCCCCCATGTATGAATGCTGACCTTGCATCCAAAGGGTGAGACCAAGGGGTGATTAGAAATAAGCAAGTCCAAACCCAATTTAGCTAACAAGCTCCATCACAAGTATTCATCAAGTTAATGTAAAGTGAGTCCAAAAGTGGAGCACTTAACCCCTCAAGTAAATATGAAGTGAGTCTAAAAGTGGAGCACTTAACCCCTCAAGTAATTATGAAGTGAGTCAAAAAGTGGAGCACTTAACCCTTCAAGTAAATGTGAAATGAGTCCAAAATGTGGAACATTTAACCCTTCACACAAGCTCAAAGAGAGTCCAAAAGTGGAACATTTAACTCTTCATACCAACTCAAAGAGAGTCCAAAAGTGGAACATTTAACCCTTCATACAAGCTCAAAGAGAGTCCAAAAGTGGAACATTTAACCCTTTACACAAACTTAAGACAAATCCACACCTTAGAAACTAATGAGATATTTGATATTGGAACCAAGAATTACTTAAGGTGTAAACACAAGCATTCACTTACACAAACTTGTATGAAAGCAAATCTATGTTCATTCATTTCCCTTTAAGAGCATCAATTGAAATGTGTTCTATGAAAGCATGTAAACACTCAAGCCAAACACATGAGAGGTTCACTTTTAATCCCAAAATCCAAATGTTGTAGAGATGTAACAAAATACCTCAAGTCCAAAGCAACGCGCTTAGTAGATCTTACCTTATTTTTTTTGTTTTAAGCATTTTCCATGAAAGCAAGAGCACCTACAAAACAACTTGTTAGACCCACAATGGTTAGCACATTAAAAATATGAAAATGAAACCATCATGGTTGGATTAGGCTTTGAAAAACCTTTCCAACAATATATCACACTTAAGATTTCGATACCATTTGCAAAAATTTCTCAAAAATGGGTGCCTGTTTTCCAGGGTGGCACGAATTTGAAAACTCTAAAATTTTCAGAAAATTTCAAAAAGTTAGCTAAGAACCCGAAACTTGCAAGATAGATAAAATAACTCAAAAATAGCTCACTGTCAGGTACAGACACCAGAATCGCACGATACAGTTCTCTGTAACTGGGCGATACTTCACCACCTGAGCGATATACTACAGAATAGTCGGGTGATACTTCGCTCGATGCCAGGCGATAAACCCGAACAAAGCCAGGCGATACTTTTCCCATGTGAAATGTTTCTCCAGTACTGCAAGGTATGTCGCATGATATTTCTGAGAAGTGTCGCTCGATACTCTGAGACAGAAAATAGAGAATGCAAAATTTTTTAAAAATAATCCGAAAAATGACGAAAATGCAAGAAAATAAAGGACAAAGTCTATCTACTCTGCCCCACGGTGGGCGCCAAAAATGTGTGCTATAAATGTGTCACACTTCTATGAATCATTACATTCAAGAACACTCAAGAATGAGGTCTCAAAAATCGATCCATAGCTCCCTAGGCATGGAGTGCAAGGGTTTTTAAGAATGCTCTCAGCTAGAGCTATTTAGCCTATAACCTTGCTAGTAAACCATGCAATGGGAGATTCAATGAAGACAAGTGAAAGAATGCCAATATCTCCAAGAACCAAATGAGAATGCAATGCAAGCTAGATTAATATGAGTATGCAAACTAAGCTATGAAAATGAAAGAACAACTAGTTAAGCTAAATGAATTAATCTAAAGCATAAATGAATCTAAGCTAAGTATGAAGCTATGAATGCCATGACAATGCAAGAAATGAAACTATGATAGCATGTAGATGCAAAAGCCAAGAATACTCCAAATCTTCAAAAGCTTCAAATGTACTTAGAAAACCTGCAACATAACATTAGCATAAAAGATATTTATTTCTAAATGAGAAAGAGAGCTCTTCTTTTATAGGAAGTGAAAAATCAATGGACGATGGAGATTAAGAGGCAAAAGATTTAATCAACGATGGAGAAAAAAATGAAGCTCAATCCATGTGCACAAGATTCCTCCAATGAGAAAATTAGAGTTGACTTTTGTGTCCATATGAGACAAAAAATACTTTTTCCCTTTTTTATAAAATAAGAATAATGCTTTATTTGTGCAACTTAGGATAAGATGAAAAGTGAGAGCCTTTTTTATTTAAATAAAAGGGGAAGAAATATTCCTTTTAATTAAATAAAAACTTTAGGATAAAATGGTTAGCCCATAGAAAATAATTGAATAAATGATAGAGCTAGGATTTGATCAAGAATAAGCAATTGATGATTTTAGCAAAAATGCTAGCAAGGGGCTAATAGTCTAGATGACCATTTTTAGGTGTATACAATTACAAGCTATGAAGTATTTGTTTATATTGATCATTCAACTATCAAGTACTTAATGAATAAACCTGCCATCAGTGGTAGATTAGCACGTTGGTTACTCCTCATGCAAGAGTTTGATGTAAAGATCATAGACAAACTAGGCAAGGCTAATGTAGTGGCTGATTTCTTGTCATGACTGCAAGTGTCAAATGATCCTGTAGCAATTGATGATAGTTTTCCTAATGAGCACTTGTTTTCTATTAATTCTTTTAATCCATGGTATGCAGACTTAGCCAACTACCTTGCTACATGGAGAATGCCACCTCACTTTTCTCCTAAACAGCGCCATCTATTAGTTGAGAAGAGTTTTAACTTCTCTTAGATCTCAGGCTTCATGTTTTATATAGGACCAGACTAGGTCACAAGGAGGTGCATTTGAGAAGATGAAACTTATGACATGCTTCAAGCATGCCATGATGAGCCATGTGGAGGACATTTTGTGCAAAGAGGACAACCTATAAAATCTTGACAACTGGGTACTACTAGCCTACTTTGCATAAGGATGCAACAGAACATACTCAACACTGTGATAGGTGTCAACGTATGGGATGTCCCACAAAGACTGATGAAATGCCTCTGTAGCTGTAGGTAGTTGTCACACCCTTTGACAAGTGGGGTATTGACTTCATTGGACCTATTGAGCCCTCTTCTCATGGAAAGTCTTACATCGTAGTATGTACAGATTATGCAACAAAATGGGTTGAAGCCAAAGCTATGAGACATGCCAAAGATTACAAAGTTGTTGAGTTTCTTTATGAATGCATATTCACCAGATTTGGAGTACCAAGGGAAATTTTAATAGATTAAGGGGCACAATTCACCTCTAACATTATTACCAAGTTGATGCAGGAGTACATGGTGCGTCATGGAAAATCTTCACCCTACCACCCTCAAGCCAATGGCCAGGCTGAAATCACAAACTGAGAGATAGAGTCTATTCTCACTAAAATAGTAGCAGTTCATAAAAAGGATTGGGCTACTCACCTTCCTGAAGCCATATGGGCTTACCACACCACATGGAAAACCACCACAGGGTTTTCTCCTTTTGAGTTGGTAAATGGAAAATCTGCCTCTATGTCGATTGAGTTCTAGCATAAAACACTTCACACTGCTTTAGATCTGGATATAGATATTACCAAAGCACAACAAGATAGGTTATTACAATTAAATGTATTGGATGAATACAAGAAGTCTACTCTCCACAATAGGAAGTTGATACAACAGCAAAGGAAAAAGTGGCATGATAAGTTCATTCATGATAAGAAATTTTCTGTCAAAGATTGGGCACTGTTATATGATTCAAGATACCAACATACACCAGGGAAATTTCATACCAAATGGCTTGGGCCTTATGAGATTATATCATTATTTGACAATGGAGATATCCAACTTTCAACAATAGATCCTGTTCAATTCAAGTTACTCGTCAATGGGCATCGTCTGAAACTTTACCACAAACCTATAAGCTGTGATGATTTCCTCAAGTAGTTCTAGAGCACAATTGAAGCAAGTGTTCCTGTAGCCGAAGAATCTGGGTCTTCCACCTAGGATTCTACTAATTCTTGATTCCATTCAAGACCACCATAATAAATATTTCACATTTCGTGGAATACTTTCTCCATAATAATTTTTCATCTCACCTTCTCTCTCTTCCACCCATCCACCCCATCCCATCACTTCACATATGTAGGTGCAGTTTTTTGGACAACTCTTCCTGCAGCGCCTCTAGGTTCATGCCACATATACTCATACATAGATTATTTTTATTCATTAATTTTTAGGATTTTGTGTCATTTTAATTTTTCACTCTTGCTTAACCTAGCTTGGTGGGACCCATTCCGTTACTTAGTTGGGGGAGGGGGGGAGCTATTCTATTTTCAAAATTTCAAATTAGCATGCAAAATTAAAGTTTGTGTCTTGAAATATGTCTGTGACATGATGTGATGATCTATCCTTTTGTGATTGCATCAACACATTTAAAGTGAATTAAAGATATTAAAATATGATCTTGATTTTTAATGATATGTTGTGACATGTTTAGGGTGTCAGTCTTTGCACACACAAGCTTTTATGAGATGTTATGTAAAACTCATATAATTAGATTTCATGCAAACAAATCTTTAATTTTATGAATCAAGTTGCAGTTTGTACGTCGTCTTTCTTCTGTAGCATTTTGTTCCATAATGCATTGAGGTCTGTGACTTGCCATCACTGAACTCTGTGAGAATTGTAGTTTTGCAAGTTAAAAATTTGTTTGAAATTAGCAATGGGAGGTGACCTTCAAAGGCATGAACCAGTGGACCACATGGTTTTGTTAAATGATGCGCCAACCTGTGAAATGTTTAGAAGGAGAGGATGGCTGGATTATTGTTTAAGCCTTAAAGGGTTTAATGAGGAAGTTTCTCTGTAATTTATGTCCACCTTGAAAGATGGGTTTGCAGAAGTTAAAGGCTTGAAAATTGAGTTCACAGAAGATGTAGTGGCTGAAGTGACTGGTTTGCCTCAGGAAGGAGAACAATGGGTGAAAGATTTCAACTTGTGTTCAACGAGAGCACAGTTCACTTTGCATGGTGATCCTTAGTTAGATATCGATAGGAAGCAAGGAACCTAGTGATTTTCTTTGCCTCTGGAGTTCATTCAGCCGACCGCATTTTTTATTTAGTACTTGACCTACGAGAGACACTACAAATACCTGCATGCTTTGCACTTCAAAATTCTCAGTCATCTCCACCATGATAACAGACTGGTAAATCTTCCCAGCTTCTTATTTAACATTGTGAAAAAGCAACCTTTATTAGTCCAATCAAGAAGCAACCAGTCTATTTCACATCATTGTTTAATAAAATTAATTATGGAAAGAGAATTGAATAGAAAAAAGGTTGGGACATGGGAAGAATTTTTGCAAATGAATGAGGTTGAACCTAGAATAGTCGGCCCTAGAGGTCATGGTGTTGGTAGGAGAGAACAAACATCTTTTGGGGTTCGTAAAATTGTTCAAAGAATGGAGAATGATCTTGAAGCATCTCCTTCCGTTTCTAGGTCACCTAGAAAAAGAATTTTTAATACTGGAACCTCTACTTCTCAAAGGAAGAAAAACAAAAGTGCAAAAGCTCCTAATATTCCTAAATCTTCACCATCCATAAGGAAAAGGTTTTCATCTAGGAAGGGTAAGGGTAAATAATGGAACCAAAAGAGGAAACATTAGAACCTTAGCTTGGTGGCAATGCTAATAATATGGAAGAAACCCTACATTCCCCTAGGGAAGAGAATCCTGAATTTCCTCCCAAAGAGAATTTTGAGAACCCTAGGGAAGAACATTCTAAGAACCCTCCTAAAGAGAATTTTGAAAACCCTCCTGAAGCAGTGGCAGAGGAGGTGGTCATTAAGAAAAAGGAACGGAAGAGTTCTTCTAGCTCATCCACACCCCCTATGAGGAGAAGTAGAAGACTTTTTGAGAAAGATGCTGAAGCATATGTTCCTATTGTTAACATTGATTCCTCTGAAAGTGTAGAAAATGAGCCTTTGAACAATTCCTCTTCTAAGGAATTGAATAATCAACCTGCAGCCAGTGACACAATAATGAGAGAGCAGAGTCCAGAAATAGAGGTTAGCCCTGGAGTTAACTACATACTGATAAATAGTGACAAGGACTCTAAGGACACAAAGGAATATGTAGATAATTCTGCCGAGTTGGATGTTAATATGAATTCAAAGGAAATTCCTAACTTTGGAACCAAAATTATTGAAGAGGTACCCCAGCAGAGCAGTCAGGATAGGTTAGAAATGCTAGCCAAGGTGGTAGCTGATGTTAGTGAGGAAACCAATTTGATAAGGACAATTGTTGTGTAGAAGGGAAAGTCCTCTGCACCAGAAGAAACTGTTAAAATTCCTCACTTTCCCTCTAGATGGGTGGACATACTCAATCAGGAACCTTTACCCCCACCAAATTTGTCTACACCCCTTGCTACAGGGATAAGCTTATACCAACAGTTGTTATGGGAAAAGACACAATGGAATTTAGAAAAGGCAAAATTGAAACAAGTCATTAATGAGCAAAATTCTTAGTTGGAGCAGAAATCAAATGAGATTAAGGTATTGAAACGAAGAATTGATCAGATTACAGGGTCAATTCCATAGCTGATGGAATGCAGATCACCCTCACCAGTGTATGCAATATTCCTTCAAGAGAAACTTGTTAATTTCAAATTAACAAGGATTGTAGAAGGCCTCAATCCATCCATATAAACTCCCCATGAATTTTACTATGCCTTTCAGTCTGCCCCAATGACTTTGAAAAATCTGTTGTGTGAATTATACTTGCATAACCTGGCGGTTCCTAATGAAACAGAGTGGAATTCACTCCTCTATGTAGGAGATGTATAGCTTAGAGTAGTTATGTCATGGATGCAGAATGAGATAAGCAGAGAACACCAGGTTGTGCCATATAGGGAAAAAGAAATGTCAGTTCCTTTGATGATGAGGCCTGAAGTACAACACTCCAAGAGGACATATTTTTACTGGATCTCTATCACAACAAACACTAGTGGAGCCAATAAGATCTATCCAGTGTGAGAACAAGCCTTTGCAGTCTGGGACCAACATTCCTCACGAGATGTTGCTACAACAATTAGTGCCTCTAGGCAGAGGTGGATAAGGATGTCATAGGATCTAAAGAGAATGGAACCTCACTCACCACAGAATCTAACCCTTGCCACAAGGAGAGTTCCATGGTATACTATGTTGGGCAGGGCACTCCTTAACCGTTGGGTTCCATTAAGGTTTCAACCTCCACTCTTCCTTTAGCCATGGCTGGAAATGAATGATAGTGCAGCAGATTATGACATGGCCTCTAAAGTCTAGCATTGGTAAAGACTCAAAGAGACTCATGGATACTTTGATTATGTTCATGATGAGCCTGGGCAGAGAACAACTAGTGATTTGAGGGTTTGTGCCATAGTTCAGAACTTTATGATTGCTGGGGGCCAGCAATAGTTCAGTTGGGGGGAATGATGGGCTTCTAAATTAGCCATCTTTGTCACCACTTTTTATCCTCTTTCTAAGACAATTGATTGCACATACATACATTTATGGTTTTAGGCATATGAACTTATGGTTTCTATGTATATGATTATATATATGTGTGTGAACATAAGATGGAATGTGGATACTTCTAAAGACATAATATCTGCTTAATTTCATGGACAAGAATGGTGAGTATAATAGTTATACATGTTAATGGATGTTTTCTCTCCTAAGCTATGTTTTGGGTAGTTACCTCCTGTAGCCATAGGATTTGCAAGAGTGATAATTAAGACTAACATCTTTTCCTAATATTGATGATGTGGATATATATTTATATGGTTGGATATGTGTGCATTGATTGTTGTGCAGGAGTTGAATGTGGATATTCAAGGACCAACATACTAGTGTGGGAGTCATCAAAGCCAATCGTAGATTGCAGAATCTTCGCAAGGAAGTCAATACTTTTTGTTGCATGTAATGCGTAGATTTAGTGTGCGCTATATTTTGGGATTGTTCATGGTCAATAATGTTTCTATTGTGAAACTTTATGAGTTGTAACCAATCCTCATTATGAAGTGATTGTAGGTTTAGGATTTAGTGGTAGTTTCCTTTTAAATAATTGACTATTGTGACTCTTTTGGAGTTAGTTGAACAAAACTAGTTTTTTAATATAGAACTCTTGCATACTGTTTCAATCAAGTGTAATTGTTTTATGGATGAATAGAATGATCAGTTCGAGTTTGCAACTTTCATCTTGATTGTAATTCTCATTCACTCATTCAAGGGGGCCTACTTGATGAGTGAATTGTTTTGTTAGTGTAGAGTTCATTTTCCTGTTCATTTATATGTTTTAGAACTTTGTCGTTGCTGCAGCTACTGATACCAAAATTAGTAGCCTGTTCCTGCAGCATAGTCAGTTGGAGTAGTTCCTAACTATGATTTCCTATTTTGATTAGAATACATTTGCTTACCAGTTTTAGTTTAGTTTTCTTGAAGCATAAGCATTTGAATTCCTTAGATAGGTTTAGAAGAGGAGGTTTGAAGCATATACTTTGCAGATACCATTCCAAGTTTACGTCCCTGGTCGATAATTAAATGAGACCAAATAATGCATTTAGGAATCATTTGGGGTGTCCAATCCTAAAATAGGCAGTCCATTGCTTTGGGTTCCTGATACCATTGTTTGGCCAAGCACTCTTCACCTCCTAGAGGATGAATCATAAATCTTGACCTACTTGATTGGTTACTTGTAAAATAAATCTTGGGTAAATGAACATGTGCTTAATGTGTTTGGGAGAAACTATGGAGTAGGAGAGTATGCTCTTTTCCTTGTGGAAAATTAGAAATATTAACCTCCATTAGCTATCCAACTTACTTTCTTGTATTTACCTTTAGAGGGCCTACCAAGAGAGAAATCTTTTGGGAATGACCCATGTGGGGAACAAGTGAACCCGGCTAACTCCATCCCACTATAATCAAAATCTTCCTTCAATCTAAAGAGAGGGAATACTAGGATATTTTCTACTTCTAATGCTTCTTCATGTGTAGGCCAAGTTACCTCTGTCTTGCTAAGCAAGACTACACTTGACTAGGTGCTTGTAGGACCTTCATGGCCTCAATCTTGTTTACATGACTACAAGGAAAGTACATTCAACCTATATAAGGCTAAGAGGTCTTGATATTTCTTGTGAAACTATAAATTTTGGGTTCTTGTAGGGCTATAGGCTTTAATTCTTCTTATGGAACTACAAGGGGTAGTCATGAACGAAGGCCCTTACTAAACACCTAATGATTTAGAGGTCAACCATTTTAGTCATGTGACTTTCTTTGTGAAAGGATTGATCCAAGTGGACTTACCCAGATCACTCCAATATTACTCACCATATGTGCTCCCTTGGATGCTAAATATTGAATGTGGCAATATGGAAAGACATGTGATGTGAGCATTGATCTCTTCCAATTGATCAATAACTTGCATAGTCCTAGGAAAGGCCATTCAACCACTTAATTATGGGGCCAAGAGCATCAAGTTGTGGGAAAATGTTGGAACACTTCCTTTCTTAACCTTACGTAGATTTTTCTTGATGTTCTTTAATGTGATAAAGACCTATGAAGACTATTGTGAACATACACTTGATCCATTTGACACATTGGTGCATCTTGCTAGACTTCACAATTGCTTGTATCCCCAAAGTTTCTTTGTCCTTTAGTGGATTGTTTGGAGACAATTGTTTGATCATAGTATTTGTTTACTTGGAAACATTCAAAACTTGATCTAGGGACACACATACTCATCATGAATCCAAAGACAAACTGGTCTACATTGATGAAAACTTTTGAGGATAGTGGTAAATTGATCATCCTATGTTTGATTGATTGCCATAGCTTGTTAGACTATATTCTCAGATCTTGATCACCTAGGTGTCCTCTTGGCTCCTTTTGATCAACAATTATTCATCAACAAGCTGGTATTCCCAATTGTTTGACCTTTTGATTAGTAATTTGGTATCTCTTTTCTTTTTCTTTTAGATCTTGGAAGTTCTCTAGTCTTGTCTCAAGCAACCTCTTAAAATATTTTCACCTTTGCTCAAACTTAGTCACATGTGCCACTCAGTACACATTCAGACCTCACTCTTGGTACCTTGTACTTAGTTCTCTTGGCTATATCAACTTGGTTGCAAGTGCCACTCAATGGGCATTTAGTCCTCAATCTTGGTACCTTGCACCTTCTTCCAACCACTTTATTATTAAATACTTATTCTTGAGACATCACTATCATTACCTTGATATCTTGCTTCAAGCTTAAGTTACTTTAATACTATTAGTTTGTTAGCCTCATATTCCATGGCAGTCAAAACTTGTACTTGTTCTTACAAGGTTGTAGCTGATTTCCAAGGGAAAGCTATTTATGACACTGTTGTGCCATCTTTTCGTGAGGAACCCTTCCATCAAGCTTCTAATTGTGAGTTAGTACCCTTTGGTGATGTTGAGAAATTTGATTACCACAACATGGCCAACTTTGACTTATGTGCCCACATAAGGCATGAATCTGATTCCTCTAACGATGAAGAGCCCACACAAGAAGAAATTTGAAAGTGCTAGGAAGACAAGCACTTTCACAAAGTAATGCAAGCCATCATGAATCAAGACAAAGACCACTATTTTATGCATCTTTCTGCTATGGGTGTGAAACTTTTGCCAAATTTTGGCATTGATGCTTTATTGCAAAAAGAGGAAGAGTCTCCTCTCACTGCCCTTACTAAAAAACTACAGGATCTATGTTGTGATATTTCCCAACTAAAAAAGGATAAGGATCAACCCTCTAACAAGTACTCACTTGAATCAATTTGTCCTTTCCCCTTTGACAAAAATATCTACATGACGCCTTTCCCATCCAAGGTGGTGATCCCCAAATATGACAAGTATGATGGTAATAAGGATCCTCAAGATCATGTGCGTGAATTTTGCACCCTAAGCATGGAATTTATGCATGATAAAACCTATCTAATGAGACTCTTTCCTCAAAGTCTCAGTGTTTAGGCAATGAGTTGGTTCACCTCACTTTCCCTTGGCATTAAAACCTTTGATGAGCTAGTTTGATAGTTTATCTAGAAATATTTCTACAATATCTCTCATATTATCACGATGCTTAATTTATGCAATAGAAAGTAGCATGTGGGAGAACCTTTCATCATGTTCCTCCAGTGATGGTAGATAATGTTTTCTCTATATCGTCCACATATTTTTGAGACTGAAAAGGTCGACATATTTGTCAACACTTTGGTTCCTGAGATGAACTATGTATTGCAAATACATACTTCATTTGATAAATTGGTTGAATCATCCATACGCATAGAGGATGTCCTTGTTTGTAAGAGTGAAATCACTCTTCAGTATAGAGAGCATAAATCCTCTTCAAACAACCAACATAACAAGGACAAGCAAAAGTTCTGGAACAAAACCAAAGATATTGTCAATGATGGAATCATAGGTACAACCTCAACGTCTTCCTCTACCAAGCCCAAAGAACCATCTTTCAATTTGTCTATTGTCATGAAAGATAACAAGAGCGCTCAAACATGATCTAAAATTGAAACCAACACAAATAAGCCATGGGTTCCGAGGCCTAAGAGATAATTTACTCCTCTTCGAGAATCATTTGAGAATTCCTTGGAGATGTTTTTAAACCAACAAGATCATCACTTTTCCTAACAATTCTAAACTGTATGATCCTTAGATAAAATCGAAGTGGTTGAATGACAACCACTACTATGATTATCATTGCAACAAATGCCACAAGACTAATGATTGTATGAAGCTTAAATATCTCATCCAAGATCTAATCAATAATGAGATAATTGTGATTGATCCCCTACAAACAAATACTAATTACAAGGCTTTCAAGGAGCCTTTTCCCAAATATGAGAAAGGGGGGTCTTCTAAGGAAAAGGACAAAAAAGTTGGTAACACATATCTTGATACTGAAAATGTGAATCATATGCTTGAGTCCTCTAACCATACCATCAATGTTATCAAGATCAAAGGCAAGGCTTAGATTGAGTCATCTAATGTAGTCACCCATTCTCAAGGAAAAGTCTCTCTATGAGGAGCTAGTCAGTCTTCCTCCTCATCTTCCAAACCAATGACAATACAAGTGTCTAAACCTACTACCTCTTCCACAACTCGTGACTACAATCTAGTTGACCAACTCTAGCGGTGTCAGCTTAGATTTCAATTCTTGAAATGCTAAAAATCTCTCATGCCCGTAGGGAGATTCTTGATCAAGCCCTTCTTACGGCTAATGTTCCTAAGGACCTAGACATATATAAATTTCAGTCCATAGTCGGTCATCTCGCTTCACCTCATTATCTAACTTTTTTAGAAGAAGATGACAAATTTATTAGCCACCCACATAATCAACCCCTCCGCATTAATGTCCTTATACACAAGCATAGGGTCACTAGTACATTTGACCCACTTTTTAGACCAACATTTTCGACCAAGCTATAAAATGATTTTCCATGGTCAGTTTGTAGAAGAAAATTTTGATTTTTTAAAAAATCTATTCCTGTGTTCGTCAGAATTATGACCCTAAAGAGTGGTCATAATTCTGAACAACATGGGAATAGAAGTAAAAAAAAAGTCAAATTTTATACATATATCCTGCCTACTAACACATTTCATTTTATTTCATTTTGGCATAGTCTGCGAGCAAAGGAGTGCTGAAGGAGATGGTATAAGGTGGGAAGTTGCACTACATCGACACTGTGTGTGTATATGCAAGTAAGTTCGAACCAGTGGTTGAATATCATAGAAGTGCAGACCGATTAGCAATAAAATCTTTATTTTCTACTATTTCATTGCTTGATTTGGTGTGTTAATGAGTTAGCAACTTTTACTTGTGTTTATTCTTTGAAAATCTACTTTTCTTTGAAAATTTGTATGCATGGTGTTAATTCTTGTGTTTATTCGGCTATAACAGTCTTAAGTTTTTGTTAATATATGACAATCCCATGAATTCTAAGGGCCCAATTCATCCCACAACTTGATCCCACATAGTTTTATTTTTCTATTGTAGTCGAGTTTCATCTTGTCTGGTTGAATACATACAAAATATTTAACCTTGGGCATCATTGTTAAAAAAGAAAACTAACCTTCCCAACTCTGAGCTTTTGAACTCTTATAAAGCATTTCCTTAACTCACCTTTCACACAGTGGCATTGAATCCCAAAGGTGAAAATGTGAGTTAGGGCCACATCTTCCAACATAGATTGTTTGCATGTCAAGCACTGTACAGGAACAGTCAATAAAAGGAGTAAAATTCTTTGATTTTAAGACTTCAAAACTATATAATCAGTGAATGGAATGATCAAAACTTATAATGCCAATCAATGAATGCTTTTCCTATCAATGTTGCATTGAATAGATAATTTAATAATTTAAACACTAGACTGTGTCTTCACGAGCAGAAAAGTGACTATTTGTAAAGAATTAAAATTTTATTGCTTGGTAGTTCATTACATTGTCTTTTTCGACCATACACACCTCCACACAAGAAGGACTAAAACAAAACCATAGGATGGTCTAGGAATTTAGAAGACATCCTTTATTACAAAGAAAAACAAAATATAGAACTCAAGTCCCAAAGCAAAACTGGATGGCCTAGGTGCCTTGCACCAATACACCCCCCATGCACCATCCACACCCATCCACTCATGTCAAGATCTTGTCCAAATTCATGTTGAAATATCCATTGACCTAAATCAAGATCCTTCCCTCTCACTTCCTTCGTTACATAATCACTTTTGGAGTATATTCTAAAGTCCTTGAATCCAAGCAAATGTAAGTCAATAACACCAAATATATCACTAATAAGTCTTGTGAAGAGTCTTGGTGAGTTTAAGCCTTTTGAAGCACTTTATAAATATTGAATACATCATTAAACTCACCAAGACTCTTCACAATACTTCTAATGTTTGTAATCTATACTTGAAAAAAATTGCAAGTTTGTTGTAATATCTTGGTAGTGATGTTGTAGTTACTATTTTCCCTTGTTAACACCAAATTACAAACTTGGAATGAAGGTTTCATATTCAACAACATTAGTAGTGCAATAGAAATGTAATTTAAAAGTTGGAAGATAATCACTATTCCTTGCCTCTTTTCACCTTCCCTAAATAAACACTTATAGGCCCATGTAATACAAGGCAAGGATTATCCCACAAGTCACATTAAACATAGAAAGTGAGAGAGCCTAGGAAATCATTGGTTCTTCAAGACAAAGATTGTTTGCACGCCAGGCACTGTACATGAACAGTCAATAAAAGGACTAAAATTCTTTGATTTTAAGACTTCAAAATAATATAATTAGTACATGGAATGATCAAAACTTATAATACCAATCAATGAATGATTTTCCTATTAATGTTGCATTGAATAGAGAGTTTAATAATATAAACACCAGACTATGTCTTCACGAGCAGAGAAGTGACTATTTGTAAAGAATTAAAAGTTTATTGCTTGGTAGTTCATTACATTGTCTTCTTCGACCATACACACCTCCACACAAGGACTAAAACCAAACCATAGGATGGTCTAGGAATTTAGAAGACATCCTTTATTACAAAGTAAAAAAAAATAGAGAACTCAAGTCCCAAAGCAAAACTAAATGGCCTAGGTGCCTTGCACCAATACACCCCCCATCCCACCATCCACACCCATCCACTCATGTCAAGATCTTGTCCAAAATCATGTTGAAATATTGATTGACCTAAATCAAGATCCTTCCCTCTCACTTCCTTCGTTACATAATCACTTTTGGATTATATTCTAAAGTCCTTGAATCCAAGCAAATGTAAGTCAATAACACCAAATATATCACTTAGAAGTCTTGTGAAGAGTCTTGGTGAGTTTAAGTGATATATTTGGTGTTATTGACTTACATTTTCTTGGATTCAATGACTTTCAAATATACTCCACAAGTGATTATGTAACGAAGTGCATGAGAGGGAAGGATCTTGATTTAGGTCAATGGATATTTCAACATCATTTTGGACAAGAACTTGACATGAGTGGATGGGTGTGGATGGTGGGATGGGGGGTGTATTGGTGAAGAGTCTTGGTGAGTTTAAGCCGTTTGAAGCACTTTAGAAATTTTGAATACATCATTTCTTGCTAACTATTTGACAAAGCAATGATGTATTGTAAAGAATTAAAATTTTATTGCTAGGTAGTGACTGTTTGTAAAGAATTAAAAGTTTATTTCTTGGTAGTGACTATTTGTAAAGAATTAAAAGTTTATTGCTTGGTAGTTCATTACATTGTCTTCTTCGACCATACACACCTCCCCACAACTCATAAGACTCTTCTCCCATTAAAATCACATACAAAATTGACCAAAATCCCCTTACAAATTGATTTTCAACTTCTTCTTAACCTGCACAGTCAATTATATGACTGTTACAGTTAGTTATTCATTTGCATTGTTGTCTAGTTGACAACTAGTTATCAACTTCAACCACTTTAATCTTTCTTGCATCATCTTTAACCTTTCAAAAGGTTTTAGGTTCCTATCCTAATCCCCTAAACTCCCTAAACCTCTACTAAACCCTCATTTAGCCCTTTAGGCCATAATTGCATAAAAATGCAATTTTACATCTTTTTGGCATCTTTGCACCTTGAAGTGCAATTACATGATAATAATGGCATCAATGGCCATATAAAAAACTTATAAATACCTATAGGTCCTTGACCCTTACATAAATCCTTGGATCACTCAAGTGACCCCATAAATCTATATCATGTCATAAATCTCCCATTTTGACATAGGATAAGAGCATAGTAATAGAAGATAGATCCATTTTGTGCATAACCTGAAGTCATCGTATTCCACGAGAGTACATCTTTTGAGAATTTTTTTTTGAACATTTCAAGGGACCAATAGTTCTACAATTAAATCATCATAACTGTCCCATTACTTAACCATCACACATGGCACAAACTATCTTCAAACTGACAATACATTGCATGTATAGTACAAAACTATTAGTAATTGGCAGATTAAATGCAGATAATTACTAATAGATTAAGCATATTATTACTATGCTTAATGTTCCATTTAAATGCTAGTATATAAAGAAGACAATCAGAAGACAATGAACATTTGTTTAACCAATAGTCTACAAAATTAGACCTTTATTTGGCTAGGTCAAATCTTCTTTTGTGCTAGCAGTCTACAGAATTATACCTTTATTTTAAATGCATTTAACACAAAAAAACAAAAACAAAACTGAACCAATGGCATGTTTACAAAAAAGAAATAAAATAATAATAATATGCTGAAAATTCTATTATGTTTAATACACACCAAAGGACCAGTCCCAACTTTTCTTAAACATACTTTATATGATATGATGAATTCTTAATAAAGGTCTAATTCTATAGACTGCTAGCATGAAGGAAGATTTGACCTAGCCAAATCTTGCTTGTACCACACAAAAAACTATGTGATAACAATGTCTACTCCAACCTTAATTGTTTAAGAATTCATCATATCAGATAAAGTATGTTTAAGAATTGTTGGGAGTTCTATTAGACCTTTGTTGTAAACATGCCATTGGTTCAGTTTTGTAATTTTGTTTTTTCTATTAAATGCATTTAAATGGAACATTAAGCATATTTATAATATGCTTAATCTATTAGTTAATATTTAAAATGAAGATTTTATTGCTCACCGGTCTGCACTTCTATGATATTCAACCATTGGTTCAAACTTACTTGCATGTAGGTGTGCGGTGTCGACCTAGTGCAACTTCCCACCTTATACCGCCTCCTTCAGCACTCCTTTGCTCGCGAACTATGCCAAAATGAAATTAAATGAAATGTGTCAGTAGGCGAGATATATGTATACAATTTGACCTTTTTTTTTTTACTTATATTCCCATGTTGGTCAGAATTACTTTATCTAATATGATGAATTCTTAATAAAGGTCTAATTTTGTAGACTGCTAGCACAAAGGAAGATTTGACCTATCCAAATCTTCCTTGTACCACACAAAAAACTATGTGATAACTATGTTTACTCCAACCTTAATTATTTGAGAATTCATCATATCAGATAAAGTATGTTTAAGAATTGTTGGGAGTTATATTAGACCAAGACTATTTGACAAAGAAATGATGTATTCAATATTTCTAAAGTGCTTCAAAAGGGTGCTTAAACTCACCAAGACTCTTCACAAGACTTCTAATGTTTGTAAGCTATACTTGAATAAAATTGCAAGTTTGTTGTAATATCTTGGTAGTGATGTTGCAGTTACTATTTTCCCTTGTTAACACCAAATTACAAACTTGGAATGAAGGTTTCATATTCAACAACATTAGTAGTGCAATAGAAATGCAATTTAAAAGTTGAAAGATAATCACTGTTCCTTGCCTCCTTTCACCTTCCCTACATAAAAACTTTTAGGCCCAGGTAATACAAGGCAAGGCTTCTCCCACAAGTCACATTAAACACAGAAATTGGGAGAGCCTAGGAAATCATTGGTTCTTCAAGACAAAGATTGTTTGTACGCCAAGCATTGTACATGAATAGTCAATAAAAGGACTAATTTTTTTTTATTTTAAGACTTCAAAACAATATAATCAATACATGGAATGATCAAAACTTATAATATCAATCAATGAATGCTTTTCCTACCAATGTTGCATTGAATATAGAGTTTAATAATATAAACACCAGACTGTGTCTTCACGAGCAGAGAAGTGACTGTTTGTAAAGAATTAAAAGTTTATTGCTTGGTAGTTCATTACATTGTCTTCTTCGACCATACACACCTCCCCACAACTTCTAAGACTCCTCTCCCATAAAAATCACATAAAAAACTGACCAAAATCCCCTTACAAATTGATTTTCAACTTCTTCTTAACCTGCACAGTCAGTTATATGACTGTTACAGTTAGTTATTCGTTTGCATTGTTGTCTAGTTGACAACTAGTTGTCAACTTCGAGCACTTTAATATTTCTTGCATCATCTTTAACCTTTCAAAAGGTTTTAGGTTCCTATCCTAATCCCCTAAACTCTCTAAACCTCTACTAAACCCTTATTTAGCCTTTTAGGCCATAATTTTATAAAAATGCAATTTTACATCTTTTTGGCATCTTTGCACTTTGAAGTGCAATTGATAATAATGGCATCAATGGCCATATAAAAAACTTAGATATACCTATAGGTCCTTGACCCTTACATAAATCCTTGGATCACTCAAGTGACCAGTCACTGTCACTACACTAGTCAATTCCTTGGTGTTATCAGTGACAAAAATAATGAAATGATAGTTCATAAACAAGTAAAACTAATGCAAAGAAATGTTTCTACATCCAAGGATCTATCAGAGACCCTGGTGCACTCCTTAGGTCCTTTCCTTGATCTTGGTGCTCCTACACCATGAGTGGAAGGAGAGAAATAGGGCGGGATGTGTAAGAGACCAAATTTGTAATGATTTGAATCAATAAATAAAAATCATCCTTGCAATAGTAAATCTCTACCCGTGGGTATAGTCACTACAACAATGAATTAAATTGCTTATGGAAATGTGTTCTTGAGTGAATAGTGATGTAAGATCATTGCCTTGTGTCAAAACCAAATAGATCAATGATCAAAGTTTTTAGGTTCTGAGAACACGTATATTCAGTGGAGGTTATAAGAAGGGATATTTGTGAAGATTTGCTAGATCTCTAAAATTCTATAGAATATCTTCTTTACTGAGTTGAGGTGGGATAAAAGTAACATAGCTCTATGAAACCTTCACAAATATCCTTTCTTTGGCCTCCACTCATACCTCTTCTCAAAATCTAGAAACTTTTCAAAGAAACAAGTGATGAACATGCAAATTTTTCTAAGCACTACTAGGAGGTGACCCAACAACACGTACTATTGTGAAAATCATCACAAGTCCATTTGTTGCCGAGTCTAGTTCCCAGTAATGCTTGGTCAAATCTACATGTTTGTCAAATGTAAATGGAATACTTGGTGCCTGACATACTTAAATGGAATACACCAAGAAGTACCAAATGATGAATGCTCAATTGTTGTAATGACAAAGCATCAGAGCCATCCATTTCTAGAACTGTATATGATGAAAACCTACCTATTAAGAACAAGTTCAAATATGCAAACATTAATGATAAAGATCATATTCAATCTATTCTAACATGTTCATAAACTTGTAAAAAATACTAGTCTTCACCATAACCTCTATTGAGCATGAAGCAAGTGCACCTAAGACTTGCTTGATTTAAGCTCTTAGAGAGGTTGTGGGTGTGCTCTCCCAACACAACTATAGATCCCACTACAAATGCAAGATAAAAAGAAGATTTGAGATGCTCAAGAAGATGCTATAGAAGCAACTCTCAAGCACTCAAATGCAAGAGGCCAAAGAAGCTCAAGGAGGAGGTATGAAAGAAATCCTCAAGCTCAATGGCATGCAAGTAACAAATGAAAGATGAAACTAAAAGCATGGAGTAAACTAAATCTACAATGAAAATTTAGCAACTACCAAATAGTTAGTAAAAACTCTATGAAAACAATTCTAAGTCTAAACTAGCATGATAATTCTAATGCAACAATGAATGAATTTTGCTTGAGACAAGGGTCCTATTTATAGGATTTTGGAGGGCTGGGGTGAGGTGGCATCTATGTGGAATCCACATAGGTGCCACCAAGGAGACACATAAGCCATGCAAAGTCTAAGACTTGCTCATACGTGTGAGCAACTTGGGATGTGAGAGGTCAATGTGTACTTCAAGTACATGTGTAAGTGTGTAGGAGATGTGTAAGAGAAAAAGTCCATTTTCACCATTTTAGAAGGTGTAAGAAGTGTCATGAAAAATGTAAGAGGGCTTATTTATGCAAATTTTAGTAATTTTTGAAAATACCATTTTTGGAAATTTGCTCATACATGTGTGAGCAAATAATTAGGACTAATGGATGTAGGAATCCAAAAATTAGCCTAATTAACCTTAGTTAATTAGTGAGTAAGTTTATTAGATAGAAAGTGATGTGTGTAGGATAGCATCTAGGTGGGATTTATGATAAAATTAAATAAAATTTAATTTAATCATGACTTAGGAGAAATAAATAAATAAAAAAATTATTTAAAAGGGGAATATGGAGGAACATGTATTAAATTTAATTTAATACATTATGAAAGGTAGTATTTAAATTTAATTCAAATACTATAATTAGTGAATTTATTTAATTAAATAAATAGATGAATTTAACAAATATAATTAATAAAAAAATTAACTATAATATTATTTGAAGTCATTAATTAAATTAAATATAATTAATGTTAAAAGGATGAATTTAGGTGTCTATATTTTGCCCCTCTTTGAGGCGATGTCAGAAATGACATCACATCAAAGAAAAGAAAATATAGATGCCCTAGAGGAAAAAAGGGACCTAAAAGGTGCATAGAGGAAAAGTCAATAGGAGGATGTGCCCCCTCGGGAAAATAGGCCAAAAAATAAAATATTTTGGTCAATTTTCGCGAAAGGAGGGAAAAAAGACTTTGCATGACTAAAAAAGGGGGAAAAAAAAAAGAAAGGGCAAAAAAGACCCTCTCCCTTTTTTGAAAAAAGGGACCCCTTATAAAAGGGGAAAAGGAGGGAAAATGATTCATTTTTACCCCTACGGAGAAGGAAAAAGAGAAGAGCAGAAGGGAGAATGGAAGGATGATGGGACAAGATGAAGTTGGGTGAGTGGGTACGGGTTTATCAGTGAGCAGCGGACAAGGGTGAACCTGTGAGTGCCCGAGCCCTTCTTTTTCAATTTCAGTATTTTGTATTTATGGGTGTTTTTTAGGTTTTAGTTTATTTTTGATTTTTTGAAAATTAGGGGAAAATGACGAGGCCTGCCTAGGATAGGTAGGGTGGCACTACCCATCAACAACTCCACCTACCCAAAGCTAGGCGCAACGGCCCATCGGGTGACAAATGACTCCGCCCGCGCCAAGGCATGGCGGTGCCACCCATTAGGTGACAGGCGACCCTGCTTGGCCAAACAATGATGGTGCCGCCCACCCAAGGGTTGGTGGAGCCACTCGTCGGTAGACAAGCGGCTCCACCAGCCCAAGGGAAAGGTTGTGCTGCCCGTCTACAGATGGGGGGCTCCGCCCTTAGTTGGGCTGGTGCTTGTTAAAGGGATGGTCAGCGGGAGCATAGTCGCCTGTCCATGGATGGGGGCTTCATCTAGTAGGAGGCAGAGGGGGTGAATTAGGGGAGAAGGAGACACAGGGACATGGGGAAGCAATGTGAGGGTAGGGATAGGGTAAATTTGGTGATGACTAAGACTAACGAAGGGTATCAGAAATTTGATGCAGGAGCCAGATTATTGGATTCACTCGAAAGAGCGATGACCAGACACGATGATGTTGTGAGAGGAGTTGACTAAGGCAGAGTGGGGACATATGACTTTATGCAGCCTATAGCATGTGGATGAGTAGCTACTCTTGAGAGCACATAATGCATTGATGAAAATATTGATCGAGAGATGACACTTAGATACATTGAGTTTTCATTTGCTGACCAAGGAGGCAACCGTGATGTTGCTGGATGTATGGAGGATTCTGCAGATACCAATTCGGTGGGAGATGGCTAAGTATTAGTTAGAGAGGGTGGAGTAGTTCATGGAGGAGAATTTCAAATGGTAGGTAGACTAGCTATTGATTGACCAGCAATGGATGTCATGGCGAGGGGGGATGGAGGCAGGATTGCCTCAATTAGCGCTGTATTTAGCCAGATTGGTAGGAGGGAGATTGATGCCGGACCACTCAGGGCATGGTTTTCTGATTGGATGGGTGAGGGTACTGAACTGAATGCTGGAGGAGGATGGGACAGAGTATTGTTGGAGATATACAATTTTAGCCCAGGTATATTATGACCTGCATATGTGCACATACTGTACTTAGTAGACTATGGGACTTGGAGTTACACTATTGCTAGTATGGGCGTGGGAGCATATCACAGTGGTATGACCACTATAAGGGGAGGGTCAATGAAAATGATATGAGCTATTTGCATGTTGATACCGATCACCCTTGTCATACAAGGATGTAAGATCAGTGGAGTCTTGGTAGAGGATATTTGATGAGCTGATATGGTTCGAGTGGACACCGTATAGAGGGTGTGAGGCATGGGGGTACTCGGATGAGCAGGTAGGGAGAGAGGATAGTGCTCTAGATGTAGAGTACTTAGGATATGTTCAAATATATTGTTGGTTGATTAGGAGGATAATTTTTTAGATAGTGAGATACATGCCATCTCGAGTATGCAGATAGTTTGGCTTGAGGCAAGGTATAGTGCTAGACAGTTATCTACATCTGATCATCTCGACAGAGATTGGGTTAGTATGTGGCATCAAAGTAGATCTCTAGAATGCCAGAAGTAGCTGGAGAGGTATGCAACCAGTACCATGGAAAATAGCCTAGGAGCAGGTGGAAGATGCAGGGGTGACGACTGAGTATGCAGCCTAGTGGGAGAGGCATAGGCTAGCGAGGTTGACAGAGCCAGGAGTAGGAGAGACCATAGAGAATACAAAGTCAGAGATAGAGTCTAAGGAGGAGGATGAGGAGGGGGATGATGAGGAGAGACCAGCAACAGTGCCAAGATTTAGGTGGGGGGCACATAGGTAGGTGATAGAGAGGCAGAGGAGGATAGTGTAGAGAGTTGTTGTAGGTGGCCCTATGCAGTCAGAGAGGGATAGAGCAACCAGGACTGAGGCATCCAGGGTGAGAGAGAGAGAGAGAGAGAGAGAGAGAGAGGCTTAGATAGAGATTATGTGATGGGAGTTGGCCATACTCCAGTGTTGAGTGGGTACAAGATAGATTACGAGGACATGAGCTAACACATGTACTGAGGGGATGGTGGGGGAGGTAGGTTGATTTTTGGGACAAATGGAGGAGATGTAGAGACATATAAAAATTCACACCTAGTGACTGATAGAGGAGAGGGACATGTGGTAGAGACAAGCAAAGATATACTGAGGGGAGCAAGAGTTAGCGAGATGGGGAGCGGTGACAATAGGCACATGACAGTTGTTGATAGCCATGTTGGATACATAGCGAGAGGCATCAAGGATGGGGAGAGAGGTAGCCTATTATATGGCCCTCTATCATTAGGTAGTGTTGCTAGAGTAGAGACATGCCCCTTGTGTGCTATAAATGTGTGACACTTCTATGGATCATTACATGCAAGGGAACTCAAGAATGAGGCCTCACAAATCGATCCATAGCTCCCTAGGCATGGAGTGCAAGGGTTTTTAAGAATGCTCTCAGCTAGAGCTATTTAGCCTATAACCTTGCTAGTAAACCATGCAATGGGAGATTCAATGAAGACAAGGGCAAGAATGCCAATATCCTCAAGAATCAAGAATGAAATGCAATGCAAGCTAGATTAAGAATGAAGATGCAAGCTAAACTATGGAAATGAAAGATGCAAGTATTACAAAGCCTCCTAGTTAAACTAGATGAATTAATCTAAAGCATAAAGGAAATCTAAGCTAAGAATGCCATGAAAATGAAGCTACTATGCAAGAAATGAAATCTAACTATGAAGCAAGAAAGCCATGATGATGCAAGAATGAAGACAAGAAGATAGAGTGTTGATGAAGATCCAAGATGGATGCCAACAATGCTCCAAATCTTCAAACCCTAGATGCAAGAATGTCTCCAAAAGCTCCAAAGTGACCTAGAAAACCTGCAGCATAAAGTTAGCATAAAAAGTTGGGGATCTAGAATGAAGAAGAGAGCTCTTCTTTTATAGGAAATGAGGAGAAATGGACCATGGAGATTAAGAGGCAAAAGATTTAATCAACGGTGGAGCTTAAAAGAGGAGCAATCCATGTGCACAAGTATCCTCCAATAGGAAAATAAGAGTTGACTTTTGTGTCCATATGAGACAAAAAGTGCTTTTCTCCTTTTTATAAAATAAGAATAATGCTTTATTTGTGCAACTTAGGATAAGAGGAAAAGTGGGGGCTTTTTATTTATTAAAAGGGGAGGAAATATTCCTTTTAATAAATAAAGACTTAGGATAAGATGGTTAGCCCATAGAAAATAATCGAATAAATGATAGAGCTAGGATTTGATCAAGAATAAGCAATTGATGATTTTAGCAAAAGGGGCTAATAGTCTAGATGACCATTTTTAGGTGTATACATTTGCCCCTCTTTGACTAATGTGTGATCGATTTGGGAACACATGTAGTCAAAGAATGAAGTTGAAATGTGAGATCGATTTGGGATCACAAAGCAACTTAGATCAGCCAAGAAAGCAAGAGATAGCCAAGAAGGCAAGCAAATAGCGATCTGACTCCAAAGAATGAAGTGCAGAGAGATAGCAAATCCTGCATGGTCAGCCTGGTAGCGACAGTACTGAACACTTAGGAAAGAGATAACCAATAAGATATGATGTGTCTGCCCCCTCGGGATCGAAAGCGAAATCAAGTAGAGGGAACGCAGAAGCAAGAGCAGCATGATCAAATCACTAGAAATCATAATTGAAGAGAGAGAATAGAATAACCATCAAGCAGTGAAGATATGCCCCACACATGGGACACGGGGCACGAACCAAGCGGTCCCTCAACCCGAAAACACCATGGAGGGGAAGAAGTGGAACTTGGGATTGAAAGTGAATGAAAGATGGGAAGTTTGAAAGAGATGGAGATGAAGAGGTGAAGAATGCCCCAGTGAAGATTGAAGGATCAAACCTCAAAAGGTCAGCCAACTACGTGAAAGAGGGGGAAAAGGTGATTTGGATGATCAAGGTGAACTCAGATTTCGGTTTCGATCCTGAAATGAAAGGAAAATGATGTGATATGAAAGACAAGAAGTGAAAGACATGATCAGGAAGAAGCGAAAGGTGAGCGCAGCTGATTAACAAGTCCATGAAAAATGAAAGGAGAGCTCTCTCCATATGCAAGATGAAAAACTAAACTAACATGAACTTAAAGAATGCAAGCTACATGAAAAGTGGTTTACTTGCAAGGTCACAAAGCCAATAGACATCTAATATTCATCATTGAGCGTTATTGGTAGCGTCGCAAGATCATACAATACACACTAGCATAACTATGTGGATCTGAATATGATCTATATCAGATAGAAATGTGGAAATCTCACCTAGGCATCAAAGACATGTAGGTCAAGATGACTAGTGTAGTGAGATTACCTAAGTTTGATATAGCAAGATTATGCTCACATCGAGACACAAGAAAGTCAAGATGACTAGAAGCATGCACTCACACAAAAACAATCAAGGATAATACCCTGTCAATCCACAGTGTCAAGTAAGACCAGCATAAATGCTCATGACAGTTAGGATCAACAAAATATACCCACAAGCAGAAAAAGCAATAAAACATGTTCTCATACCCTCAGTCTTCTAGCTATGCATCATTGAAAACTTCTCAGCGAGAGACCACTCAGCAAAGAAAGCATCATAGACAGCACATAAAGAAATAAAGTCAAACAAATCTCAGCAAGTCAAGTGCGTGTGTGTAGGTCATAGAGTCAAACTTTGAGTATCGCATCTGCCAGTGAGAAATATCGCATCATACTAGACTGCAGGTAGGACATCTGATAAGTGTTGAGAAACACTCGACGCAAGGGTAATGTTGAAAAACACCATTGGGGTGGTGTTGAAAAACACCATTGGAACCAAGTTGCCCAAGAAACCCAAACGCACAAAGAGACCCAGGATAAGCTTAAAGCAACATATGCCCCCTAGACTAAGACAAGAATCAATTCCAGGCTAGGAGAGGCAAAGCGAGAAGTGGAGCAAAAGAGTGCCATGCAAGACTGATAGACATAGGTGCAGAGGGTCTCAAGCAGCGCCTGTTTCCAGGTTTTCACCACTTGATAGATTTTTTCAGGACTTTATATGCTTTTTAGGATTTTTTCAGCATCATATATGATTTTTTTTTTGAAATTTTTTCAGGATCATAAAATATGTACAAAGAATGCCCCAGATAGAAACGGGCATCAAGAATCTGCTTCCTCTGATGTAGAGAACTGATAGGCCCCAGGCCCAAATGCTGCAACTGTGATGATAGGAGGTCTCAACCAGTTTGACCAATAATAACCAGCCCTAAGCAATGTCTGAGCTAGCGGAGGATCATTAGAATGTGATCCACATATGCCATCATGGATTTCAGCTAGCACTTTTTCTGACTCCTCTATTTCTAGACACCTAAGGAGAGTTCCATCTAGACCCTTCCTATACAAGCCACCAGAGACAAAGGAAAAGTGTAAGGGATGGCGGAAAGAATGGCATGGAGGAGTATGAGGTGGAAGACATGCAAAGATGGTAGGATTGTAAGATTTGTGAGCAGGATAGCGTAATTCATCCACCAGGAACTTGAAGCAAAATTTATGCTTTTTCATTTGTAAGATGGATGTCGAAGCAACCAAGGCATTAGCAACTTTGTTCTCAGCTCTAGGAATGGGCTGAAGTATAACAGATATGAGATCATGCTTGAAGTAGTGCACCATTTTTCTGTAGAGAATCAACTTCTCATCTTTTATTTTGGAGTCATTATTTTTGAGCAAATTTTTATCTTTACTTTTCTTAGGTTCGGATACTGCCACAATGTGGTTTTCACCATCCGACCATTGCGCTTTTCTTTTGACTTGATGACTGTGATGCTTGATTTCTGATTCAATCTTTTTTGTTGCTAGTTCGCTAGTGGAAGAAGTAACAGGTGTTGATGCGAGATGAAATGGAGTGACTGGTTCAATAGCATTTATGCGAGGGGTTTCATCTCTGGTAACAAGAGAGGTTGAGCCTATAGGGTAAGCTCCAAAAGTAGCTAGTTCTAGACTTGTCATAGAAGGACCAACATAGTCGACTAAGGCAATATGGGGAACAAACTCATCAGACCCTACACGAGAATCATCAACTACGTCGGGTGGGTTACAAGAGGTATGAACCACATCAACATCCATATCTATCATGGGAGGATCTTCTGGAAGAGGCTTAAGATGCCGAGAAGTAGAGATACTCATGTCATTATGTGAGAGATCACCTCTTTGTAGCAGTCGTGCAATGTTGCGACGTTGTCTATCATAGTGCAATGATTCTTTAGGCACATAGGCTCTAGACATAGAGGCCTCAGCCATATCATCAGTAGATATACATTCTTCTCCCCAAAGGAGTGAAGTAGAAGGAAGATCATCTCCCATTTGAGCCATAGTGTGTAGCGGTGACTCATCTGTATCTGTGTCTAAATTACTAAGCATGGGAGTATTTCTAGAATCCTCTCTATAGATCCACTCTTGAATAGCTTGTTCTTCTCTTTCTGCTTCTAAAGGAACGGATGAAGGAACAAAAGTATCAAAGATCACCATAGCAGAAGTGGAAGGCTGCATCTGATTAGAAGGTCTCCCATATGACCTAGGAGAAATAGGTATAGAAGCAAAAGAACCCAGTTTATATTCACCCATACCAAGGCTCATCATCTTAAGTGATTTCTCAGCAGCAGCTAGAGATGTACTAGGATCAACAAAAGGTTCATTATGAGGAACAAATTTTTCAGTAGCAGCAAGAGCATTGATAGCAATAGTATGGTCTCCAAGAATCACAACCTCAGTGCCATTGTATGGAAATTTGACGCACTGATGATAAGTGGAAGGAATAGCCTGCATGTCATGGATCCAAGGACGACCCAAAAGAATGTTATATGCGAGTGGGATGTCCAATACTTGGAAGCTAATATCTTTCGTGATAGGGCCCACTCGGACAGGTAGCGTGATAAGACCTTTGGAAGATCTTTCCACTTCATCATAAGCTTTTATAGTAATCTTCTTCTTGGAATCCACAGCAAATTCTGACAAACCCAATTGTTGTATGACATTGAAAGAAACAATATTTAACCCTGCACCATTGTCTATCAGGACTCGGCGGACTCGGGTGTTGTAGACTAGAACTTCAATGTGTAAAGCCAAATTATGAGGGTGAGCAATAGATATGTCATCTTCTGCAGAAAAGGAGAGAGATAGTGGAGATGAAATGTGGTTGACCATAGCCTGAAATTGATCTGGATCAATGTCATTGGGAACACATGTTGTACGTAGAGCTTTATCAAGAATCTCTCTATGCGAAGGGGATAACCGAAGCAACTCAAGGATAGATATCTGTGCTGGTGTCTTTTGCAAATGTTGGACAAGATCATAGCTAGGGGTGGCTGAAGGAGCCACTTGTTTGGAAGGCAAAACTTGCTTGGGATCTTGCGCAGTTTTAAGGATAATCTTGGCTTGCCCCCTAGTAACAGCATTCAGTGTCTCACTTCGGGAAGATGAACTACCACGTGTTTGCAAGACTAACTTTGGCTTACCATGATTGGTGTTATTATCATCTTGAGACCTCATCATTAGAACACTCTCAATGGGCTCTACCATGTTAATCACAAGCGTATTAGAAGGATACGTGTAATTGATCTTGGCATCATGATTCTTCTTATGTGTTTGAGAGGTTTCCCCCTTATCATGCTTAGGTAGAGGATCTTTGAAAGCTGTGTGATCAGAATTTTTAGTTAAGCCATCAGTGGAGATTGTGCCGTTCTCAATAAGATCTTGAATATCATCCTTAAGCCTAAAACAATTGTCTGTTGGATGTCCCTTGTTTCTGTGATAATGGCAGTAATGATCCTCTCTCCACCAATCGGGCTTAGTTATCGGATCCCAGTTACCAGGTTTATCAGGAAGCGTAAGATATCCATTGTCAACCAAAGTCTTAAGGATCACATCGTAAGGTTCTGCCAACTTGGTATAGACTCGCTTTCGAAATGACTTCTTAGGCTTATCTGCATATTGAGGTTTAGGAGCATTGTGAGCGTTGCCAGCTTCTTGTTGTTTTGCTGCATAGATAGCGTTGGAGAGATTGAAAGCGGGCTCTTTAACTTTAGGAGCATCAACAACCCCATCATTAACAACATACTTGTTCTTATTCCAAGGTTTGTTCTTGTCTTTACCATTTCCTTTAGCATCTTTATTAATAACAATATCCCCTTTTCTTATAGCTACATCCTCAATTCGATATGCACTTTCAACCATGTCATTGAAAGAGGAGAACAGTTGCTTCCTTAGATCATAAAAGAGCTCAGGCACAAGTGTGTTGACGAAAATGTCAATCTTTTCTCTTTCAGGTAGCTGACGAGGATATCGAGAATACAATGACCTCCAACGTTGTAAGTAAGTTGCAAATGGCTCACCTTGATGTTGTCTTAGATTACCGAGATCTATCACAGTGACAGGTTGTTGGATGTTGTAAGAGTAATGTTGTGTGAAGCGCATAGCCAACTCATCAAAAGTCTTCAAAGGAGGTGTCAACTTTGCAAACCATTCTAAAGCTTGTCCTCTTAAGCTTCGAGGGAATAATCGTAGAAGATATGTGTCTTCATGAAGAAAGTCCATACTAAGAGCATAAAAGTGACGCACATGGTCATGAGGGTCACCATTTCCATCATACTTGTCATATTTAGGAACCTCAATATCCTTAGGAAACGGGACCATGTATAGATCTTTATCAAAAGGAAGAGCACAAATTGATTCTACAAAAGAGACCTTTGGAGGCTCTCTTTCTAATGCCATTTGGGTAAGGCGTTGATTTGTCCGACGTAATTCTTCTTGAAGGACTTCCAATTCAGTTGGTACTCTTTGTTGGACAATTTGTCTGACATCATAGCCGGGAGGAAGCTTGTATCCTCTAGAAGTCATATATTGAAAATATTGATCGCCATTACGCTCTAAAAGCTTATGCATCATTCGTTGGAAATCCACATCTTGTTCACATCTCATAAGATCCTCACTAGAAATCTCATCATTAGCCTCTGCCTCATGTTGAGAGGGAGGAGGTCTAGGTGGTGAAGAAGGCATAGCAAAAGTTGGCCTTGGAGGAGATCTTGGTGGCGTGTTGTTGCCATTGTTGCCATTGTTAAAAAGAGGTCTATGCTCATGATTACTAGTCTCAGGTTGCTCATGAAATGTCCCTCTATAAGCCATGTGCCTAGTAGCATCCATCCTTTGTTGATTGTGTTCTTTGTCTAAGCGCGCTTGATTATCCTTACGCTCAAAGTGTTCTTGCAAGAGTTGAAACTTTTCTTGTTCAGTCAAAGTGAGTGAGACACTGTCTGTGTTTTTGGGGGTCTTGAATGCGGAAAAGAGGAAACCTCCTTTATACCACGGTGTAGCCTTAGAATTCTCAGATTGGTCAGAACTAGAACTGTTATTGCTAATGGGTGCTTTTGAACGTCTAGTTGGAGAAGGTAACTGTGTATAATTGAACGGAGGATGACTCTCCTGCTCAAATTGAGACCGAGTTGTAACCGGCATGAAAAGAGATGTTGGTTGACTAATAGAATGAGACAAAGTTTCTCAGATTTGAGATAAGCAAGGCTAATAAAAATCACTTGTCAAAGTAGAACAATAGAGAGAGATGACTCGTCAAAAGTGCTCAAGCACTTACAGAAATCAATTAACTAAAGCCGCGCAGCGAGCAAGAAGCTCAATAAGCAAGTAGCTAGAGAGGTAAGCATGATGCGACAAGTGATCAAGAGTAGCATTTGTTAAGCTCAAATCCAATAGTTTTAGCTCATTTGTTTTAGTCTAGAACAAATCTAAGCATGTAAGTAACAAACCAGTTTCAAGTAAGAACAGAAAAGGACACTCTACAGCAGGTTAAAGTGCAAGTTTAGCAACTCTGAATTGTAGCAATGACAGGACAGTAGAAATGACTCAGGATTCTTGGTTGAGGGTATGCAAGGATACTTCAATATCATATGACTCTTGACCAGTGAACGTGAAAAACTCAGTTTTGAAGCGCTTGGACCAAATTTGTAGATTGAATAGTGCAATTTTTCAGTTTGACAAGTAGTAGCAGCAGATAAAAGACAGGTTTGCAAACAGTATGGGATCAAACATGTCATAGAACACTTGAAACAAGGGCAAAAGCAACCTTGCCAAGACAAGCACTTGTGATATCAAAATAGAAAACCTTATGAACGCTACCGCGTGTTTGAATGTTGAGAACGTTTACACTGGCATAGCACAATCGAAGACAATTCAAGCAATTACTACCTAGAAGGACAAGGCTCATTACTTAGCAACGTGGCCCACAACTTGATGCTCCCTTGCCTCACACCAAGTGGTTGCCCACAAGAGATATTGGGATTGTCATGGAAGTGTCAAAGACACAACCAAAGGAACACATATGGTGAGTGTCTTGGGGTGATCCGGGTAAGTCCACTTGGATCAATCCTTGCACCAAGAAGCTAAGCGGCTAAAAGAAGGTGGCCTCTATCTAATGGTTCATAGTAAGGATTTCCGTTCATAGCACCCCTCTTGCTCCTCATAAAGGACTAGGACCTCGCGGCCTCAAGAGTACCTTAAGCATTCTTGCTTAATGCTTTCCTCATGGTCACAATCCCACAAGTTACTCACATCAAGCGAAGATAAGTACTATGTCTACCAAGGTTTTGTGTCCTTGATAGCCTTGAGATTATAGTGAGTTGGAATCACTTGCCACCAAGGAAAATGATGACAAGGTTGTCCCCACTTGGGTCGTTCCTCTTGATTTCTCAAGAGCAGGCCCGCTAAAGGATCCTAAGCTAAACAAAGAATGGATGATTTTTGAGGTTCAAGGTTTTTGATTCACCACAAGGGTGAAGAGCATACTCCCCTATCTCAAAAACTTCTCCCAAACACACCAAGCAAGATCCAATTACCCCTTTGCTTCCAAAACCTCAAGATGGGTCAAGATTTTCTGATTCACCTAAAGGTGAAGAGCATACTTCTCCTACCACCCCAAGATTCCTTTCACAAAGTATTAAGTGCCTATGAAATGAAACAACTAGTATATGCCGCACTTAATAAAAAAAAAGCAATTAAACAAGCACTTGATTTAGTTTTTATGCTTAGGGCAGCCCTACAAAAACCATTAGTAGCCCTCTTTGACATGCGTTCTTTTGGCAAAATATCTCAAGCAAGTGCACCTACAACCACAACTTGTTAGACCCACAATGGTTAGCACATGAAAAATCTAATAATCTGCAAAAATACTTGATCAAATGATAAAATCTGAAAATGAAACCATCATGGTTGGATTGGGCTCGGAAAGACCTTTCCAACGATATATCACACTTAAAATTTTGATACCATTTGCGAAATTTCAAAAAAAATGGGCACCCGTTTTCCAGAGTGGCACGGATTTGAAAACGCTGGAAATTTCAAAAAATTTCAAAAAGATAGCTAACAACCCAAAACTTGCAAGATAGATAAAATAGCCTAAAAATAGCTCACTGCCAAGTTCAGACACAGTATCGCGCGATACTTCGCCCGACACCAGGCGATACTTCTCAGTCCGTGCGATATTTCGCCTTATGCCAAGCGATACTTCACCCGAGACCAGGCGATATACCTCAATACTACCATGGGATTCTTCTCGGGCGCGAAGTATCGCATGCGTATAGTAAGGTATATCGCGCGATATACCTAAGAAGTATCGCGCGATATTCTGAGACAAAAAACCAGAGAACAAAAATTGCGCTAAAAACTTGTCGAAAAATTGACGAAAATTGACGAAAATGCAGAATTTAAAGGACAAAGTCTATCTACTTTGCCCCACAGTGGGCGCCAAAAATGTGTGCTATAAATGTGTGACACTTCTATGGATCATTACATGCAAGGGAACTCAAGAATGAGGCCTCACAAATCGATCCATAGCTCCCTAGGCATGGAGTGCAAGGGTTTTTAAGAATGCTCTCAGCTAGAGCTATTTAGCCTATAACCTTGCTAGTAAACCATGCAATGGGAGATTCAATGAAGACAAGGGCAAGAATGCCAATATCCTCAAGAATCAAGAATGAAATGCAATGCAAGCTAGATTAAGAATGAAGATGCAAGCTAAACTATGGAAATGAAAGATGCAAGTATTACAAAGCCTCCTAGTTAAACTAGATGAATTAATCTAAAGCATAAAGGAAATCTAAGCTAAGAATGCCATGAAAATGAAGCTACTATGCAAGAAATGAAATCTAACTATGAAGCAAGAAAGCCATGATGATGCAAGAATGAAGACAAGAAGATAGAGTGTTGATGAAGATCCAAGATGGATGCCAACAATGCTCCAAATCTTCAAACCCTAGATGCAAGAATGTCTCCAAAAGCTCCAAAGTGACCTAGAAAACCTGCAGCATAAAGTTAGCATAAAAAGTTGGGGATCTAGAATGAAGAAGAGAGCTCTTCTTTTATAGGAAATGAGGAGAAATGGACCATGGAGATTAAGAGGCAAAAGATTTAATCAACGGTGGAGCTTAAAAGAGGAGCAATCCATGTGCACAAGTATCCTCCAATAGGAAAATAAGAGTTGACTTTTGTGTCCATATGAGACAAAAAGTGCTTTTCTCCTTTTTATAAAATAAGAATAATGCTTTATTTGTGCAACTTAGGATAAGAGGAAAAGTGGGGGCTTTTTATTTATTAAAAGGGGAGGAAATATTCCTTTTAATAAATAAAGACTTAGGATAAGATGGTTAGCCCATAGAAAATAATCGAATAAATGATAGAGCTAGGATTTGATCAAGAATAAGCAATTGATGATTTTAGCAAAAGGGGCTAATAGTCTAGATGACCATTTTTAGGTGTATACACCCCTTACTCAAAGCGAGGGGTATCAGACAAGACTCGAGGGGTGTCATTAGGATCAGTAGCTAGGCCGCCGAGAGACAGGACGATAGGTGGTGATAGTGGGAGATGAGTAGAGAGATCTACTCCATGAGGTAGAAAAGGGGAGGTTAGGATGATAGGGACAACTTCTAGTGGTCATGAGATCCATTTGATTATACATGATACGTATTTTGTGTATTTTTAGATGAGATTCATATGCATAGCAGCACTGAGGTGCCTAATGTATCATTTTGATGTACCATGATGTTATGCTATATATATATACAGATATTTTTTTGATGCTATTTCATGAGTTTATTTGATGGATTATGAGATTATGTACAGTACTATATTATGATACTGACATGCATGATGGAGTACGTGTGTGATTATGTGAAATGTGTACTACATGATGTGCAAAGCTTATGAAATGAATTGATGTTTTATTATGCATATGTGATGGTTATGAATATGCAATGCATAGGTAATGATTAATGGTAAAATAGATATATTTGACATGCAATGTGTATTTAATGAGTAATGATTAATGAGATATATATGCAATGTGTATTTAATGATTAATGAATAATGAGATATATTTGACATGCAATGGTAGCTATATGAACTTAACTATATGAGGTAGAATGCAATGGAATGAGCTAGTGTCACTTTATTATTATGATGTTTTTGTTTGTTTATCCGATATAACCAATAGGATCAACTGAACCACTAAAGAAGAGGGAAGGGATGATGAATAAACAAGATCCTTGTCTCAAACAAAAAATGCATGAAAGAAACAAACTGAAATGCAACCTGACTACATGATGTAGTGAGATCACTTGTGTTCATGTTGGAGAGCACACCCTAGTTTGATCTTGCAATAGGAGGTATGCATCATGTGTTATAAAAGAACAAATGACATTGTTCCATTGCGTGGACTAGACTTTTAGATAGCTATAGAAACAGAGATGTAGATTTCCTGACTATGATAGAATCTATGACATATACTTATTGGAGAGGTTTGGGCACACTTAGGTCTTTTAAGGGACATAAGTATGCTAACCCATTGACCCCATTAAGATACACATAATCATAACTTGGAAACCAACAAAAAATTCCTAAAGTATCCACAAACAGATCATACCACATTCAAAACTTGCATTAGATTTCACCTGTCACAATATACCAAGATATGGATGATCGAGGTAATCATGAGTAGGATCTATTGATACAAAAGGATAAAATCAACAAAGAAGGCCTCCTAACCAAGTGGTCATTTGGTATACAGTTCTTTCCATGAATAGGATAGGATTGATGAGATTGATTTGAGCTAACTAAGGTAGGACACATCCTGTAGGGCAAGGATTGATTGACTAAAATGGATATTTGCTAGCAATAGATGTGAAAGGAACAATAACTTAGAGATTTGATTTTGATTATGATTTTGATAAGTACTTTTTCGATCACCATATCTAGGAAAAGCTCAATGTGATGGGGTTAAGCTCAGCTTGCTGGGAATTGTAGTTGGATCTTTATGGCTATGTGGGAAGCAATGACCGAAAACTAGGACTAGGATGATGATGTATTTGTATAGTGGACGGGAAGACAATGGATCCAAATCTGCTATCATGGTGTCTAAGACATGTTTTCACCATAATACTTGCCTAGATTTCTTGTTTGCCAAGTTTTCACTATTGGACAAATTCTTTTTTTTTTGTAAGGTGCCTATTTACTAGGTGTTTACCAAACAATGATTTTTTTAAGGAACATTATCTTCTTTTTAGGATTTTCTACTTTTTCTGATTTTTAGGATTTCTTCAGGATATTTTTTGCTTTTTTAGAATTTTTTTAGGATCTCTTTCTGATTTTTAGGATCTTTTTTGATTTTTAGGATTTTTGCTTAATAACATTGTACAGAAACTAAATGCTAAGCTACACATAAAAGTGCTTCAAATGTAGAATATTTACAAGATCAGGGAGCAGATCTCCCTCAAGTGTTGCAATCTAATTGCCCCAGAACCAAATTTAGTAGTAATAACAAATGGGCCCAACCAATTGGGTTCAAACTTCCCTTTCTTTTCTCGGTTATGGAGATTCTTCATGTTATGCTACAGGACCAAATCACCTACATCAAACTCATGAGGTTTTATGTTCTTGTTAAAATGTAAGTTTAGGAAATTTTGATACACATGGAGGTGGTTAAGGGCATTGAGGCATCTCTCATCAATCAGTTCCAGCTCTTGCAAGCGGGCAACCCTATATTCTTCTTTGGACATCAGGTTCTTGAGAGAAATCCTGAGGGAAGGGAGCTCAACTTCAATGGGTAAGACAACCTCAGAACCATAGACAAGGGCGAATGGGGTGGCACCAGTAGGAGTATGGATGGAGGTGCGGTAAGCCTAGAGGGCAAGATTGAGTTGTAGGTTCCAATCATGGCCAGTGTCATCAACAGTCTTTTTGAGGATATTTAATATAGTTTTATTTGTAGCCTCAACTTGACCATTTCCCTGCGAGAAGTACTTGGAGGAACAATGTTGGGTAATGCCAAATTTATTGCAAAGGTTAGAGACATCCTGATTCTTGAAGGGTGTTCCATTATTAGTATGGAGATATTTGGGGATGCCATAGCAGCAAATCATATAATTTAGGATAAAGTTGGAAATTTTCTTACTAGTTGTATAGGTGAGCGGGAGTGTGTATCAAATCACCATGCTACTGACAAGGAACACTTTTTTTACATAATGATAGGCATCCTGCTCCATTGTTAGCCAATAGTATCTAGTGTAGAGAAACTTCTTTGCTAAAGTGAGACCACTAGAATGAGCTCCACAGATTCCTTGATGCACCTCTTCCAAGGTTGTGTGTGCTTCCTCTGAATTCAGACATCGAAGAAGAGTTCCATCAAAGTGTTTACGAAAAAAGGGTGTCTCCAAGAATAGTGTAACAAGAGGTGTGAAAGATGAAAGTTTTTTGTTGGTTAGGTGTAAGAGTGAGGGGAATGGTTTTATCATGAAGATAGGCAAGGATTTCCTGATACCAAGGTGATTCAGGACCAACAATTTCACACACCATCTCAGAATCTGGCTGGTCATAGGTAGGGACCATAATATTCTTGACAAAAAATTCACACCATGTGCTTGTTTTTGGCATAGATATTAGTGAAGCAATGGTAGCCATGGCATCTACTTCTTTATTGTTTGCTCTTGGGATTCGCTGGAAAATGATGCTTGCAAAATATTGTTTGAGATATTTGACCATGCATTGATAAGGGAGAAACTTGTCATCTTTGGTGTGAAATTCATCATTGACTTGTTTGATAACTAATTAGGAGTCACCAAAAATAAACAAACTTGTGATCTTCCATCTAACAGCTTGGTGAAGCCTTGTGACCAAAGCCTCATATTCTGCTATGTTGTTTGTGAAAGAAAATGTCAGTTTATAAGATTTAGGGATAAAATCCCCTTGAGGTGTCACAAATAGAATTCCCGCCCCCGATCCTTTCTGGGTAAAAGATCCATCAAAATAAAGCTTCCATTGAATGCTTGGAGTGACAGTCATGATAGATTCATCAGGAAAGTCTGTGACAATGGGATGATCTCCAGGAATGGGATTTTCTGCAAGTTGATCTTCTATTTCTTGTCCTTTGATGGCTTTGCATTCTGTGTACACAATATCAAATTCACTAAGAATCATGACCCATTTTTCTGTGCGACCTATCCGGGCAGCCTTAGATAACAAGTACTTAAGTGGGTCAATATTTGCTATCAAGTGTACTTTGTGATTAAGCATGTAATGACGTAGCTTCTATGTACAAAAGACTATAGCTAGGAAAGCTCTCTCAATAGCTATATAGTTGAGCTCATAACCTACTAAAGTCCTACATCTAAGATAATATATGGTGCACTCTTTTCTATTGTCATCTAGCTATGCTAGGAGAGCACCCAGTGCTACTGTAGTTGCAAAGATGTAGAGAATCAAAGGTCTTCTTGGAATAGGCAGGACCAACACTAGGGGATTAGCTAGATATACCTTGAGCTGTTCAAAAGCCTTTTGATGCAAGTAGTCCCAAATGAATTTAATATCCTTTCTTAGCAGGTGAGAGAAAGGATGTACCTTGTCTGCTAGTTGCAAGACAAACCTCTGAATGGATTGAAGTCTTCCTTGCAAGCTCCTTAATTGTTTCAAAGTTTTAGGAGGTGGCATCTCCAAAATGGCTTTCACCTTCTTAGGATCCACTTCTATTCCTCTACGAGACACAATGAAGCCTAAGAGCTTACCTGATTGCACACCAAAGACACATTTCTTTGGATTCAATTAGACCTTAGACTTTTCCAATATGTCAAAGATTGTAGTGAGAATAGCAATGTGTGATTCTCATTTCTTGGATTTTCCTAAGATATCATCTACATAATCTTCCATGATCACATGAAGAAGGTCATGAAATATGGTCGTCATGGCTCTTTGGTATGTGGTACCTACATTCTTGAGACCGAAGGGCATGACCTAATAATAGAATGTACCCCACTGTGTAGTGAATGCAGTTTTATGATGGTCTTCCACTGCTATGCAAATTTGATTATACCCAAAAAAACCATCCATGAGGGACAACATCTCATGCCTAACAATCAAATCAACTATGATGTTAATGTTTGGAAGTGGAAAATTATCCTTAGGGAAGGTGAGATTAAGATCTCTAAAATTAGTACAAATCCAGATGCCCTCAGAGGTCTTACCTACTGGTACAATGTTGGAGACCCATTTAGGATAGTCTATGGGTCTGATGAATTCTACATCTAGCATCTTTTGCAATTCAGCTTTAACCAGGAGTGCTACTTGTGGATGCATCTTGCATAATTTTTGCTTGACAGGTTTGATTTTATGATCCATAGTGAGATGATGCACAACTAGGTCAGTATCAAGTCTAGGCATATCCTTATATGTCCATGCAAAATTGATGTGGGATTTCTTAAGGAATGTAGTCATGGACTCTTGTTCTATCTCATCTAAAGAGGCTGCAATGTAGGTGATCTTAGGATTTGTTTCTGTGCCTAGATTAATTGCAATTGTTTCTTCTATGAGGATAGAAGATTTCTCTGATGGTAATGACATGAATGGAAAGTCAACTTCTCCCTCCTCTAGTGCATCAGAGAGGTTTTCACTAGAGGATGCATCCTTTATTTTATCTTTTTCTCCATCCGAAGGTGCCTCAAAAAGGTTTTCACCCAAGGATGTTTTATCATTTTTTATTTTCTTTTTCCTCATTTTTGTGACTAAGGGAGTTGACTTGGCTACCGAAGTAGGCTTTCTCATTGTAGTGAATATGAAGTTCATTGTCTTGGAGATTTCTTAGTCCAAAAAAATGCTAAAACTACCTCATCTAAATCGTATATGTCTAAGGAAGGTGGTGAATCTTGTTGGTCCCAATCGACTAGTTTAGGATTGGAAAGGGGAAGTTTGGGTGAAGAAAGGTTAGATTGGGTGGTATGGAGGACATGGGTATCAAGATCATCTTCAATGTAATGGAAAGGGACTTCAAAGAACTCTTCCTTGGTGTCTGAATTGAATTCAATCAAACAATAGTCATTGGAAAAGGTGTCCTTAGTTTCTATGGAACCCAGTCCTCGTCCTCGAGGGTATCTAGTTGCTTTTATGAGAGTTTTTCTTCCTATTTCAATTTCTCCAAGGATAGTGCCATGATATCCCATACTTTCAACAATGTGTGTGGCCTTTATATACTTCCCTTTAGGAATGTTTTCAGGTTTGTCTTTTTCTTCATCAAAAAGCCAGGAAAGAACATTATGCTCCATATGTTCATCTAAGAGAGATCCCCAATGTTAAAATGTAGTCTGTTTACACTTCATAGTATCCTTATTTTCCTTAGGGAAGAGTTGTTAAGGTTTTCCACAAGACCTGGGAGAGAGGGGGAGTTGACCAGTGCATAAGGCATTTTCAAACTTGTATTCCCTCGGGCCTTGATCGGTGAACCTAACTTTCTTTTCGAGCTCACTATTCTTTTCTTGGGTAACATTTTCTTTTCCCTTGGCTTTCTTAGACAATAGTTCTTCAGAAGAAGTGTGTTGGACCAGAATCTCTTGTGAAAATGGATGAACACATTCATTCAATGGGTAGTAGTTTGTGTATCATCTTAAAATGGAAGCACTTCCATGTTAAGAATGTTTAGCCCTCCAAGTAAGCTGTCTAGGGTCATGTCAAGATCCTTGAATAGGTTCTTCCATGGATCTAACTTTTTCTCCTTGTTCTACTTCTCTCTCCACCTATTTCCAGCCCGTTTCTAGCACCCGGTCTTGAGAATCTGAGATCTATGACCTTAGGGTCAAGGTCGACCTTCTGCATCAAGTTCAACCTCAACTTTGACCTACGTCATAGTCAACCTCAACTTTGACCTAGGGAAGAGTCGACCTCGACCCTGACCTTGGGTCCAATTTTCAAATTCTGGAGGTTTCGGGATGTCAGGCTTTGGAAAGTTTCATTTTCCCACTTCTGGGTTGGCTGTTTCAGATTTCAGAATAGTAAAATCTTAAATTGCATTTAATCTAGGTCCATTTCTAGGTTTTAAGGTTAATTAGGTTTTAATTCTCCAATGTTGGCCTCTCTAGAAGTTTGTGCCTTAGATCACTATAAAAGGAAGCCTTCCTCTCTCATTTTCTAAAAAATCAACAATTCATGAGAAAGAATCAATCAAGGGTAAAATCTATCTCTTTTCCATCTCAAGCATTTTCAAGGAAGCATTCAAGCAATCATCCATTCAAGAATTCAAGTTATCCATTGAAGATCAAGGATTCAAGCTTTCAAGCCTTTAAAGAGATTTGGTTCAAGCATTCAAGATTCATCATTCAAACCCTAGATCTATCCATCATGGTGGTGTGATTTTCCTTTAAGATCTTTTGTTCATCTTCAAGATCCATTCATTCTTCCCTCAAGATGGATTCCAAGCATGCAATCATGGAGGTTTTGATTTACATTTTTTAATCTTGTGTTCAAGCTTTCATATCAATATACTTGTTTACATTTGAAATACAATTGCATATCTATTGAATATCATAGCTTCATTGTTAGATCTACTTCTACCACTTGCTAGCATTCTCTATTTCAATTCCATTATTAAGGTTGATTCCAAATTGGGGTTTGACCAAGGAAAACTCCTCATCCAAACAACAAAATAATTTTTCTTGTAGGTACAGGTACATGACAACAAGTTTCAGTTCAGATCTGGATACCCTTTTCGGTGAACTTCCGAGATCTACGAATAGAATTTTCATCAGAGCTGTTTCAGGTCAAGGTCGACCTTCAATGGGATGTAACATTGTGCCCTGATCTTGAGGTCAAGGTCGACCTGGTTCTGAAAGACAAAAGTTTTTTAGGTTTTCTCTGTCTCTGCATTTCTAGGATGGATCAAGTTGTAGAATCTCCCAAAACTGAACACAGACATCAGAAATCAACATTTTCCAAATTTTCTCTACTTTGAGGTTAGTATTTGTTTTCAATTCAATTAATATTTCAATACATATTTTTCATAACAAAATATAAGGTTTTCTCCTTCATTCATATTCTCCATAGATTGATTCTTTTGTGCATTAACCTTTTGGTTGATCAATTTGGATCTCTCCTTTGGGAATTTGGATTTAGGGGTGGATCTTATATTTCTTATCCCATCATAACCCCCCCAAAAAATTCATATATATATATATATATATATATATATATATATATATATATATATATATATATATATATATATATATATATATATATATATATATATATCTTACAGTTTGATTGCTTTCCTTCCAACCTCTTGCAATATTGAAAGGGTTCATGATCGCTAGGAATGGTTATTTCAGCTCTGTGATGTGGGAATTTCAAACATTGGTGAAATGTGGATGGGACACCTGAGATAGCATGTATCCACAACCTACTCAAAAGGATATTGTACGTTAGATCCAAGTCAAGCACTTGAAAAGTAGTTTCAATAAGGGCTAGGCCCGCTTGTAAGGGGAGTGCAATGAGACCTTTACTCACCCTTTCTCTATCATCATATGCTTTTATTGTTATTCTCTTATTTACATCAATGAGGTCTGTAGAAAGACCAATATTGCAGATCATGCTTAAAGTAGAAAGATTCAGACTAGATCCATTATCTGTAAGGACTCTTTTGATTCAGGTGTTATGGATGGTGACTTGGATATGAAAGGGTTTATTATGATGGGGTTTAGGACCTCAAAAACCTTTGTCAGTGAAAACTAGGTGTTGTTGGGCAGCCAAATTTCTGATAATTTCTTGGAATTGTGAGGCATTGATATTTTCTGGGATGCGAGACTCAGTTAGGGAATTCTCAAGGACCTCCTTGTGAATGGGGGATGTGTGTAAAAGCTCTAGTATGGATATTTGTGAGGGGTTTTCTTCAACTAGAAAAGAAAGTCATAACGCGAGGTAGATTGTGTTGGGGTTGATGGTGCAATAGGTGGATCCACAATAGGTGGATTGGTAGTAGCTTGTATAGTTACGTGAGGGCAGAAAGTAGTAACATTGCAATCCACACTCTTTAAATTCAATGTGTTTACATGAGTTTTAGATTGTTCAATATGGCCACATAGTGAGTCAAAGCCACATACATCATTTTCGGCTAATTTTCCACAAGTGCGTTCATCTCCTAAGATTTTTTTCATTGAATAATTGTAAGAAAAGCCCTTGGACATGGATGCATTGTTTTGATTATGTTCTGGAAAAGGTTTAGAATACATTTTTAGCTGGGTGTTAGAAGTAGAGGCATTTTGTCCTTCTACTTCAATTTTACGATCATCGATCAAATCTTGCACAAAATAATGAAACTTTATGCATTTTTTTAATCTCATGCCCTTTTATGTGATGATAATCATAGTATTCATTATCCTTATACTAGTTGGGTTTAGGTTGATTTTCATTGAAAGGCCTGGTGTTAGGGTAAACCATCATCCCTTGATTGACTAGACGTCAAAAGATGACATCAAGGGAATCTACCAGGTGTGTAAATTATTGTTGTCATTGTTGTTGTTGTTGCCATTATATCATGAGAATAGAGAGCCCCAATAATCAGATCCTTGATTTTGACTTTAGTTATTCAAATTATTCTGATTGCTTTGATTATTCAGATTGGCTTGATTACTGTTGCGATTGTTCTAATCATTGTTGTTGCGATTGCCTTGGTTATTATTGTTGGATGCTTGGACATTTTGGACATGTTTAGCATCTATCACTCCATCATTAACAACACCTTTGTTCTTAGACTAGAACTTGGGTTTATCATTAGTATTGTTAGATGAATTAGGGGTATAGTGTTTAATTGCTCCTTTCATCAAAAGTCCATCTTCAATAAACTTCCCCTTTTTAATGAGTGCCTCGAAGGAATATGGGGTAGCCATATTCATCTGAAGTGACATTTCTATAACCAAATTCTTAGTAAAGATATCAACTAGATGTGAATCTTGGATTTTCCAAGGCATGCGATTGTCGAGATGTCACCATCTTTGGAGAAAGTTGGCAAAGGTTTCTCCATTTCTTTGTTTCATGTTACATAAATTATCGAGGGATGCTTGATGTTCCACGTTATAAGAATATTGTGTAACAAATTTTTTAGCGAGATCATGGAAGGTGGAGATGGAACCCAGAGGAAGGTTCAATAGCCACTCTAAGGCTGGTCCCCCAAGACTCCTAGTGAAAATTCTTAGGAGAAGATGATCATTGTGGGAAACTTCTTGTGCTGTTACATAAAATTCCTTGATATGTTGCACAGGGCATGAGTCCCCCTTGTATCTATCAAATTTTGGCATTTCAAAATTGGTGGGGAATGGTTGGAGAGTGATTGATTTGTCAAAAGGATAAGGACATATTTCTGCAAAAGAAAATTCCTTCTTCCCACCTTTATGCATAGCCATCATCATGCCTTTGAGCTCATCAATTTGTTGGGCTAATTTAGGAGGATCAATGGTGATCGTATGGGCTTGATGTGTTTCTCCGCCTGATGATGCATTATGTCCTCTCAGAGGGGGAAGATTGGTGTTATGTCTCTGGTTGGTGTTGTTTGTTTGTGCAGAGTTTTGATTTTTTAGGACTCCACTAGGCTTCAAGAAAATAGAAGTAGATCATCGTCCCGAGGACCTTGGTTGTTGTTCAGGTGCACAACCCACACTTAAACCATCATTACTCACCCCATTGCTTGAGTTAGGCTTGTTTAGAAGTTGTCAGATTAATTCAATCATATCAGGGGAGGTTGAGTTGTGTTATCAGATGTTGATGGCATTATAGGCGCTACTTTTCTTTTGTTGGTTTGAATCAAGTTATTCTCAAGAAAAGTTTCATCAAAATTATTAGGGAGAGTAACACCCCTTTAGACAAGATTCATCAAAATATTGGCACTGTTGGCTTGGATTAAGTCTTCTAATAATATTAAATTGTTAGGATCATCAAAGAATTCTTTAGCTCATGGATTGGCACTGACACTTTTGGGTATTACTGTGTCAGATTCCATGTGGGGTTCTTCTTCATCATTAAAGTCTTCTTGATAGATAGTTTCCTGATCATTATCCATGATGAGAGATTCTTGTCTTAGCTTTTCTTGTGATCAGGTAAATACCATGCACGAGTGACCTTAGAATGGTTGAATTGAAGAAGGGTGAATAGTTGATGAGGTATGGAAAGAAAAGGATTTCATGAACTAGGAGCAACTTGGACTAATGATTAAGTCTTGATGATTGATTGGATTGATTGATTTTGATTTAGGATTAGATTGATTAATGAAATTGGATTAAAAAGGAGCTAAGCCCCAAGGATTGATTGGATTTAAAGGTTTGGAACAAACCTAGGTGAAACAAGACCTTGTGATTGTGCAAACATAAGATTGGTTTTGATTTAAAGTCTTCTTTTGTTTGGGTGATAGACTAATGATCCCCAAACAAAATAGGACTGGATTAGGACTACTAGAGAAAGACTCAGTTCTCAAGGTAGTAAGGGATTAATGTTTTCTTTAGAATTAAGGTCTATGAGACACTATTGGAATGACTCTTTCACCCTATGGCTTGATGAAGGTGTGAAAGATGGATTTATCTGATTTTGATTTAAAGTCCAAGATTCTGATTAATGTTCCTAATGTTTTGGGATGTGGATGAAGAAAGAGGTGTTAAAAGATAAGAAAGGGATGAATGACTTGAAGAGGATGAAGAAAGAAGGTCAAAGGTACTTAGTCGTAGGATTCCCAAGTGACAAAGGCCATGTTCAGTTTGTTTTCGGCAAAAAAAATTAGCAACCCAATTGTTGTAGATGATTTTATTTGATTTCTCAACAGCCTCTAGAAATTCTTGAATGGGTTTCAAATAAGATTGGTTGGATTTAGTCTTTTGATCAATGATTTTCTTCTCTCTATGGACTCGTGCAACTAGAAGTTTTGCTTTCTTATGTTTAACACTATCAGTCATGACTTGATGATACTATCTTGATAGATCAAAAGGACGTTCATGGCAAGAACCAATTTCATACATACATCATTTTGCTTTTGGGATAGTCAACAAACAGTTCATACATACATCATTTTGCTTTTGGGATAGTTGACAAACAATCCCACAAGAGACAAAGAAATCTAATGGGAGAATAGACAGATGATCTCTTTGGTAAAGAACTTTGTAACCTTCAATTTGTGTATGTTTGAACAAGTGTTTTCATGGGGTTTGACAACTTCAAGAACACGCACAAGCAATTTCTACCTACAAGACAAGCTAGTATCACAACCTTTTCCCATAACTTGGTATCCCAAAAGAGGAATACAGATGGTGAGTAATCTTTAGGCAACCTAGGAAACCACTTGGGTCAGTCCTTGCACAAAGATTATGATACTTTCAGGAGTAGATCAGGTGGGCCTCTAATTAATGGCTTTTAGTAAGATCTGTGGTGTCCCCCCAATCAGTTTGTACGTGCGTGACTCACTTAAGAACCTAGTTGACCATGCCGAAATTGTATGGATATTCACCTACCTTGGGCTACCATCAACATGCCTCACCTAAGTTTGAGAGGATAAGGCGAGAGTTTTCTCAACACCTTGTTTATATACCGATCGGGGAATTACTGGTTTGAGGTTATTCTTTAAAGAGGAAGCACTTCTCTCTAGACAGGCCTTGCTAGAAGAAAAACCAATAGAACTTGATCTTTCTCATCACCCAAGTTCCACAAAGGCGAGGGGAGAGGATACAGATACAAGCTAATTGTTCTTGCGTCACTTACTTTAACAAGATTTTTGCAAGAATTAAAAAAAAATCTCTTAAGGAAGTGTTGAAAAACACTCCTTCAAATATGCCAAGAAGCATTCATTCCAAATTGAACCTAGTTTAGACTAAGTGTTTTCTATCCTAGAACATCAAACACTCATTTTCTTAACATACAATGTTCTTTGGAAAGCAAATGACAATGCTTGAAAATGAAATTTGATACTTTGTAAAAGAAAGAAAAAGTGTTACTCCCCTTTAACATTCAAGACTTTGTTTTGATTCATCGCATTGATTCATTATCCCTTAAGCATTCAAGATTGAATTTTGGATTGATTTTAAAGCACCAAATCAAAATGCTTCATCACATTGATTTATTTTCCTTTAGGCATTCAAGATTGAATTTTGGATTGATTTTAAAGCACCGAATCGAAATGTTTCATCACATTGATTTATTGTCCTTTAGGTATTCAAGATTGAATTTTGGATTGATTTTAAAGCGCCAAAGGAAATGTTTGATTGTTCATTTTTAGCCCATGTTCATTTAAAACCCAAATCTAGATATGAAGTGTTGTTTGCACATACAAGGTTCTTTTTAATGCACCAAAGGAAAGTGTGTTAATTTTGTTTTAAAAATTTAGACCAATGTTCTTGCCAACACCTGCAAATAAAGAAGAGAGTTCAACTCTTAGAATGTTCAAATCTTGGTCAACGTTCTGCAAAATCACTGTTAGAAGTCATAGAATGTCAATGTCTTCCAAAAAACTTAGATCAGCAAACTTAAAGTGCAAGATATTATGAGAACATGTTGAAATCAGGTAGAGGCGCCTGTGTACAAGCATAGATGCCTGTCTATCAAAGACACTTGTTTCCAGGTAGATACGCCTATGTACAAGAAGAGATGCCTATATATAGGCAGAGACACTTGTGTACAGGTAGAGATGCCTGTCTTCACAAAAACAAAGATTAACCACCAATATTTGAAAGTTTTATGCTCCCATTAAGTTTCGAAGGCATAAAAAGGTTTCTTATGACAAATACATAGTGATCTTTAACCTTAATATGTTAGAAAAATTTAGTTAATTAGCTTAAAAAAGAAAACACAAAGGAAACTCCCTTTTCTAGCAGAGGCACCTGTGTGTATGCAGAGACACCTATCTGCACAAAAACAAAGATTGTATGAGTTTCATGTATTTTTTCTTCTTTTTTAGATACAATTATGTGTTTTACTAATGATCATTAGCCTTAATATGATTACCAATTACAAGTTTTGCTGATTAAAATAAACTAAAATGAGAGAAAAAATCTTTTCTGGCAGAGACGCCTATCTATAGGTGGAGACGCTTGTCTACAGGTAGAACGCCTATGTGCAGAGATGCCTATTGCCAGGCGGAGATGCCTCTAGTTAGGTGGAGATGCCTGTCTAGAAAATTCACAGAAAATTTTTACAAGATCAAGAAAAGTAGTAATAAAATGGGATTGTGGGTCCCACCAAGCGTGCCAAAATGTATATGATGAAAACCTACTTGTTAAGAACAAGTTCAAACATGAAAACGTTAATGATAAAGATCATATTCAATCTATTCTAGCATGTTCATAAACTTGTAAAAAAAACTAGTCTTCACCATAACCTCGGATGAGCATGAAACAAGTGCACCCAAGACTTGCTTGATTTAAGCTCTTAGAGAGGTTGTGTGTGTGCTCTCCCAACACAAGTATAGATCCCACTACAAATGCAAGATAAATTTGAGATGCTCAAGAAGAAGCTATAGAAGCAACTCTTAGGCACTCAAATGCAAGAGGCCAAAGAAGCTCAAGGAGGAGCTATGAAAGCAATCCTCAAGCTCAATGGCATGCAAGTAACAAATGAAAGATGAAGCTAAAAGCATGGAGTAAACTGAATCTACAATGAAAATTCAGCAACTACCAAATAGTTAGTAAAAAATCTATGAAAACAATTCTAAGTCTAAACTAGCATGATAATTCTAATGCAACAATGAATGAATTTTTCTTCAGACAAGTGTCCTATTTATAGGATTTTGGAGGGCTGGGGTGAGCTAGCATCTATGTGGAATCCACATAGGTGCCACCAAGGAGACACATAATCCATGAAAAGTCTATGACTTTCTCACACATGTGTGAGAAACTTGGGATGTGAGAGGTCAATGTGTACTTCAAGTACATGTGTAAGTGTGTGTAAGAGATGTGTAAGAGAAAAAATCTATTTTCACCATTTTAGAAGGTGTAAGAAGTGTCATAAAAAATGTAAGAGGCCTTGTTTATGCAAATTTTAATAATTTTTGAATAGGCCATTTTTGGAAATTTGCTTACACATGTGTGAGAAAATAATTAGGACTAATGGATGTAGGAATCCAAAAATTAGCCTAATTAACCTTAGTTAATTAGTGAGTAGGTTTATTAGATAGAAAGTGATGTGTGTAGGTGACACAGACCAAAGCAGGGAGGATCCAATTAAGGACAATCCTAGCCTTGTAGCCTCAGAACAACAACGAAATAGCACAACACAATAATTTTTTCAAAGTAATTTTCCATTAACATGCTCGACTGTAAGGCCTTCCGGGTTAGGGCCAATTACAATCAGAATTTTTTTTGCAAGATCATAGGATCCAATACAACTCTAGCTAGTCCAATTCTGAATACTATCAGCAACTGATGGAAACCCAAAGGCAAATCTAAACTTGAGCTCACAAGCCTCCAAGCAATCTCCTTGTCTCCAAGCCTCAGCCACTAGCTCTGCCAATACAAACTATTAGATAACAATTTGATCTACAAGACCACACATGATCTTTTCCACAACTTCGCTAATCTGCTATCCTAAGATCTACTTTCATGATTCTCTAAGTCCTCCTTAAAACATCTACCCAAACACCCCTTAAATACTAATCATCAGGCACAAGTCGTCTGGATGAAACCATTAACTCCTACAAACAAATATTAAATGCAATACAAGTCGGCTCACAAATCGCCTTACAAACATTTAATTCAGCATGTCGGCCTCTAGATCCACATAGGAGAATCCAACAAAAGATACAAATAATAAATGCACCAAGTTGGCCCAACAAATCATCAGGAATTCCAGTCGGTAAGCCGCAACTACTGAGTAGCAGAGAAACAATCGAGCACTAGGCTAAGCAACACCGACCAACGCAAGAATTATCGAGCACCAGTTTCATCAAGTGCCAGAAGCTTCACTGAGTTCCTTCAACAACTGAGCTTCCTTCAATGATCGAGACCATCGGTTAAGGCTGCAACTGAGTAACATCGGCCAAGGAACAAACCACCATGCAGATTCACAGAGGACCAAGAATGCCTCTGCATTAGTAGGATATCATCTAGGTGGGATTTAGGATTAAATTAAATTAAATTAAATTTAATCATGGCTTAGTAGAAATGAAGAATGTGAGGGGATTAAATAAATTAAAAATTTATTTAAAAGAGGAATATGGAGGAACATGCATTAAATTAAATTTAATACATTATGAAATGTAGTATTTAAATTTAATTCAAATACTATAATTAGTGAATTTATTTAATTAAATAAATAGATGAATTTAACAAATACAATTAATAAAAAAATTAACTATAATGTTATTTGGGGTCATTAATTAAATTAATGTTAAAAGGATGAATTTAGGTGTCTATAAGAACTTGATTTTTTTATAGTCCTAATGTTTTTTCTTTTTTTTTTGTCTTTTGTCCCTTTTTGATTTCATATGTCTCTGTTTGGTGACAAGATTTTGAACATTGTTGACATACTTAAATGGAATACACAATACCAAATGATGAATGCTTAATTGTTGTAATGGCAAAGCATCAGAACTGTCCATTTTTAAAATTTGATTTTCTATAGTCTTAATTATTTTTCTATAGTCCTAATGATTTTCAATGTTGTCGACAAAGAGTGTTTCTTTTTGTGATTATAGTCTTAATGATTTTTCTATAGTTGTAATGATTTTTCTTATTTCTTATCTTTTGTCCCTTTTTGATTTCTTATGTCTGTGCTTCGTGACATGATTTTGTCACTATCTTTTGATGGTATATTTCATTCACTCTATGTGGAATACTATTTTGTTCACTATTTTATTTCAGCTTGATATTTCTTTCATTTTTCATATACATAGAGACTACATATGCTGATAAAAAAATGAGCTATTTGATTTAGGTTTACTTTTCATGATTGTAAATGGTTAATATTTTTGATGGTACTCCTTGGTGTATTCCATATAAAAATAATCAGGTTTCTATGGTGTGGTAAATGTCCCTTTGTGTTGAGAAAATTAGAGTTGAGAAAATGGTTGTTCAGTGATGATTTGTATCTATAGGTTGCAAACAAACCATCCTTCTTCCACCAATGAGTCATTCCATTCAAGAAAGACCATGTCTAACGATATGAACCCACAAAAAAATAGGGAGACAATTGCTAGATTGTGGTCTAACTTTACAAGAAAAGGTGATGGAAAATGTTATTGTCCTTACAAAATTTGTAAGGGCTTAAAGACTCGAAGATATCTAATCAAAATAGCTGAGGAACATTGTAGGCAGCATGGTCACATTGAAGGGGGAAATGAATTTTGTCCATTGGTATGTATTTTAATAATTTATAAAATACATAAGACATGATTTGATGATGACATCATGGTCATGGTTAATTTAAGGTCATCATTTTGATATAGGTCAACCACCCTTGGTTTCATGTTATGGACCATGACAATTCAGAGAATGTGGATTTCCAAATGAGAGAACATAGAGGTGTGAATATAGAAGTAGAAGGTAATGATCCCATGGAAGAAGATCATGATGATCAAGATGATGATGATGATCAAGATGATGATGTTGATGTAGATGACCTTGATATACCTATACTTTAGAAGGCATATGAGCCCTTATACGAAGGCTCCCAAAAAACTCTTCTTGCCATTGTATTATTGTTGGTAAACTTGAAGGTTATGAATAGTTTATCCAATGTAGAAATGACATGTATGTTACGGTATGTCATCTTTTTTCATTTTTTTAGTCGTAATTCCCTTATAGTTAACAAAGGGTGAATCATGTAACAATAAATATTCTTTATATTAACAAATTATATTTTTGGTTGTAGGTTGATAGGTGAGTGTTTGTTACCACCATCAAACATTCTACCTCACTCGTACCAAGAATTATCTACCATTATGAAAGATATTGGAATGGAGTATCAAATAATACATGCATATCTGAATGATCATATTATATATCATAAACAACATGAATTTGCAACAAAATGCCCTGATTGTCATATTAGTAGATATCAATCAAATCGAATAACAAAAATGGTGCCTCACAAGGTTCTTCGGTATATTCTCATTATTTCACACCCGCAACAATTATTCAGGTGCAATAGCTTGGCACAATTTATGGATTACCATGCACACAATAGAAGTCGAGATGACATTATGAAAATGCCTATGGATGGTTCAACATTTAAATAAATAGAGGAAACTTGGCCACACTTTAAAGAAGAACCTCATAATCTCAAGCTTTCATTGGCAGTGGATGGTGTCAATCCGTTTGGAGAGATGAGATCTGTTTACTCGGTGTGGCCTATTTTTGTTATCAACAATAACATTCTGCCTTGGATGTCCATAAAGAAGGAGCACATAATGTTGGCAATGATTGTTCCAGGTAGTTTTTCATTTAATATTCATCTAAATTAATTTATTATAAATAATCCATCAAAATAGTCATAATAATTATGTAATATTTTTGTTCATTCAACTAGGTAAGTACCAAGTTAAAGGTATCAATGTATATATTGAGCTCCTTATCGACGAGTTGATGGTGTTATGGAATAGGGTCACTATGTATGACATCTCTAGACCAATAGGACAAAGAAAATTTCAATTTCATGCAATGCTTGTATGGACAATACATGATGCCCCTAGGCTAACACATTTTTTTGGTATGTTCTCTTCTTAACACTTCTTTTTTGATATGTTATAGTGCTAACACAAAATTAACATATTTAATCCAATTATACACAATCTTGTAGGTCTTTAGACAAAGAAAAAATTTGCATGTCCACTTTGTGGTCCAAAAATGAAATCTCATCATTCAAAAAGTTTAGGAAAGCAGGTGTTCGATGAGCATAGGCACTTTCTCCACATAAATCATACGTACCGAATTACCAAAAAACATATTTTCAATGGAAAATAAGAGACTATATCAAAGCCATGAAGAATGACATCTCACCTATGGAAGTTGGAATACAATAAAATAAATCATCAAGGTAATCTCAATCCATCTGATAGTTTTTGTTTGAAATTTATATTTTGATATTGTTTTTTATATACTGATGATGTAATTAATGCTCATGAAGGTATTCAAGGCATTAATGACCAACTTTCAAAAGGACTAAAAAGTTATCCTACGCAATTTAGTAGGTTGTCGTACTACGAACAAATCCTAATCATGCATTTGTTTGATGTTATGCATATTAGAAAGAATGTAACAGAGACATTATGAAAAATATTGGATGAAAGGTGTGACAAAGACAAAATTGTCAAAATTTGTGGTGACATTAAAGAATCCAACAATGCAATGAAAAATGTCATTCGATCAAATAACAATGGAGACCAGATTGATGCAAGTGCCTTTACTTGGTTATTGTAAAAAAAATAGAGCAATGCTATAAAAAAAGTCATAAAAAAATACGATTTCCCACAAGATTTGCTGCGAACATAAATAATCTCATATCAAAGAAAAATGAATTTGGGCCAAGGATGAAAACACATGATTGACATACATTTATTAAGGTAATTCATATTATTTTGTATTCACTATATATTTTTTTATACTACATGTAGTTTTCATTGCATTCTTTTATAAAATATTGATAAGATCATTTTACAAATATTGCAGTATGTTCTACCTCTATCTCTCCAACACCACTTCGATAACAGTGTCAAACAAGTTATATATGATCTTAGAAAATACATGAGGTGGTTGTCATCAAAAGAAATCAATAAAAAAGATATAAAATATTAGAAGAGAAAAAATCTTCATCTTATGCCTGAAATGCAAAAGTGTCTACCTTCTACTTTTTTCAATACACAAGAACACTACCTCATACATCAAGTTGAGGAGATTGAATTGTGTAGACCTATACGAAATAGGTCAATGTGGATGGTTGAGAGGCACTTAAAATTTTTAAAAAGATTGGTTTGACAAGGAGTACATCTTGAGGGTTTTATGGTGGAGGGATATATGGTATACCCGACCATGGTGTACATTAGTAAATATCTTCCTAAGTTTGCAGAAAAGATCCATGTAGATCATATTTGGGATCCCGACTCCATTAACAAATTCAAAAGGGAGTACTTGATGGAAAAAAGTAGATTGAGGAAAGTGAGAGGTAAATATAAGATGTTATTATAGTTAATTAATTCTTATAAATCTTCAATATAAGTTATTTGTAATTGGTGTTTTTTTTTTATACAATTGGTCGAGAGTGAGATGCAATACATTTTTATATTGCGAACAATCTTGATTGGATGGCGGTATAGATTGAATGATGTCAATAAAATAGTTGCTCATTAACATGGGAAAGTGTTGCTTCATTGGTTAGAGAAGCTCATCGTAATGAATATTCCAATTTTATGCCAATGGTAATTGATCTAGCATATGGTTTAAGAGGTAGAGAGGTACGCAAAAATTTATTAATGATCATGACCCATATGTTTCATATCAACTCGTGATGAAAATAATTTTCACACGCTTGAAAGCTATGTACTATCATGGCCACACATTTCACATAAAAAAGTTGGATGACACGAAGAAAACTTGTGATTCTTAGACAACTGCAATTTTTGAGGTCATTAATATATCATCTAGAAATGACATACATCCTCAACAATCTCAAAATCGATACTATGAAATCTTGGATGATATAATTGAGTCCGACTTTAACTCCTTAAAATTAGTTCTATTCATTGTCAAATGGTACAAGCTATGACTAAATCAAAATGATCATGATAGAATTGTTATTCAACATGATAATGAATTTACAATGATTAATACAAGGTCATTTGAGCTAGTTGGAGATGAGCCCTATGTTCTTCCAAGACAATGTGAGCAAGTGTTTTAATTAGAAGTTCCACATAAATAGGGTTGGTCATTTATTGTTAGACATGATCCAAGAGGAAGTCTGATAAAGTATAATATTATGGAAGAAGAAGATGATGAAAAAGATGATGGTAGTGATGATGATGATGATGATATGATGATGATGATGATGATGATGATGTTGATGCTGATGATGGAGATGATGATAGTGGTGATGATGATGATGATGATGATGGTGATGATGATGAGATGGATGAAGAAGATGATCAATGACATGATTGAAATGTACAAGGTATGTGATTTAATTATTTATATATATTTATATTGATTAGTATATATATTTAATATTGATTTATTGATTTCAATTCTAATGATTACATATTTATTGTGTTTAATTCTAATGATTACAACATATGTGATTTATAATTATCAATGTTTTGCTTATGATGCTCAATTAATTGCTGTTGATACATGTATACATTTTGTTTGATTGTCACCCTTTCTACAAATAGGCAATTGACTACAGACATTGTCACCCCTTCTGTTGACGATCTTGCATTCCATATATAAGGTAAATGTAATTTGTTCATGTTTATGATCTTGCATGTTGTTCATGTTATCTTCTACATTATTTGTAGCATATGTATCACGTAATGTTTAGCTATCTTAAGATAAATGATTAACATATGCAAGAAATTTAACCCCTTTGGTGAGGATCTTGCACAGTGACATGGATCAACAGGTATAAGTCAATAAATAGACATAATTTTCTTATATTCTTCTTGTTTATCACTGATCACATATGTTATAAATAGACATATTATATAATCATATAATGTGTCAAATAATCGATGCAGAAAGTTTGACATGTTATATTCTTCTTGTTTATCCTTTTATATGATTCCTATTTTTGTGTCTTTCCTTCACTTTCAACTTACATTTTATATCTCTCACTTATAGACAAAGAAGAACCGTATGGGTCATGACTTGATTATTCTATATTTATTATTTAATTATTATCAAAAATTTATTTGAAGTGGGGACATGACAATATCTCATTTGATGGATTGTAGGACCCACCAAATAGGTGCTTGTCAGATCTATCTACATCGAATGAGGGAAATGAGGGAATGGTAGATGAAATTTCTGCATGTAATATGACTAAAATAGGGAGATCAACTAGAGGTCAAAAGATTAGAAAAAAATTCAATAAATGCATGCAATTTTTCCTTCCTAAAAGGGGGTCATGTTCTTATGATGATGTGACCAAAGGTGACATCAAGGTGCCCTTTCAATACACACATCTTGAGAAAGAATGGGTACCCAATGAGCTACATCCAATTAACACTAGTTTTTGTGTTAACAAGAGGATATATCACATAGCTCCATCCTCATTACATGGTTTGGGCCTATTTTCCATGGATGGGATAAAGGTATGTTACAACAAAGTTGTTGAATTGATGGAGTATGTCAGTCGTTATTACAATTACAATGATTGGATGTGGATTGTTCAATATAAAAAAAGTATGCATAGGTATGCACTATCATAAAATTATATACAATGGAAAGAAAATGATCAAAGTAAAAGATTTTCTATGTACATTGATGGAAGACCAAAAGAAACAAGGAATATTGTGTGTTTTATAAATAGTATGCGACCTTCCTCAACTAATAAGCAACCCAATTGCATATTTGAGGTGCATGACGGGATTTAAGTTTTTGTATGTGTGATAAAATCAAGAAGTGCAGGGGAAGAACTGCTAATAGATTACCATTTAAATCACATAGATACAAACAAAGTTACTATCATGAGGGTGGTAAGTACTATATACCATTTAAACTAACCTCAAGTTTATGACTCCAATATACCATTTTATTAATAAGTTTTTTTTGCTAAGTCTATTGCTTTCAGTTCGCTAAAGTTTTTATATTTAATCTTTTTCAGAGGATGAAATGGATCCCCCACATGATAGAGGCCCCAAGGATGCTCCTCCCACCCATTCTTCATTAACGGTAAACCTTATTGAAATTGTACAACTAGATAGTTGAAAAATGTTATATTATTATGTTATTTTATTTAGGGTTTTAGAGTTATTATGATAGTTTTACTAATATTCTTGTCACAATTTGATGTTTGAGATAGGGGAAAAGAACTTGCAACAACATAGGCAATAGCTATAGATACAGATGATGATATCCCAAAAATCCCTAATATAATAAATACGGTGAAGAAAAAACTAAAAAGAGTCAATGCAAAAATTATTAGCATTTTGGAAGATGCAAATCCAATCGAGGAGATGCTGAAGAGGATAGATGAATTGATGGCACAAGCACATCATTTTTAAGTAAGAAGTAATGAATATTTAGTTATAACAAAAGTTTAATAAAGGTTTATATTTTATACTCTTTTATATTGTGAACTAAAATATGTATGTGTTCTTATTACAATGTTTTTGGCTTGCTCAAGTACCTGGTCATGGACATTGCGGCGAGACTAGTACTAGTAGAGCTCCGGCCACCTCAGGTAAAATAATCCTTAAGTAGACAAGTTACAAGGAATTTTTTCTTTTTAACATTCAAAAACTTCTTAAGTTAACTCTTACTTTTATTATTTCAGAATCTCTTTGCTAACAATGTATTGTTCAGGTGATCAAGTGCAGGCGACTCCTCTTAGGAGGTCGATCAATGTCCATCCGAGATTGCCGAGTGCAATGTTAGAAACAAGGGGCATGCAAACATCGACACCTTCATGGTCTATGCTTGGGAAATCCTTGTTTTGCTATATTTGGTTTTGTGTTAATTATGATTTGATAATTTGTACTTTAATCTTGGGTGCATCTCATAGTTGATTAATTTTGTGGAGTAGGAGATACATCAGCACCATCTGCTACACCAAATACAGATCAGAGTACTTGTATTGGTGATAATTCACCATTGTTTCATGGATCTACCCGTGTTTCTAGCACGAGAGTTATGCAGATGTCATTGTTGATTGATGATAAAGAATTGATGCCTTTAAAATGTCCTAAGCTTCCAGGTACTTTAAAATTATTATTATTTATATTGTAATATGCATTTACCTATTCATAACAAGTTTTGGATTGATGATCCCATGACATTTTTGTAGGAAATGATTCTTTTTATAAGACACTTTATGACTTCGCATTGAAGATATTTGGGCCCACCATATGTACAAGGTGGGACATCATAAGTGAGCTAACCCCATCCCACTATTTTTATTTCATATCATTAATTGGTACAGTATTTTTCCTTTCATTCAGGCCTTTTCTTTTACTATATTCAAGGTACACAACTTTAGTTAATTTTTCTATCTAACAATTTTGTATTTTTTCTTAAAAGGTGGAACTTGCAAGATAAAAAATTAAAAGATCAGCTCATTAAAAATTTAGAGCATGAGTTTGGTAGTAATATTTTTAAGGAGAAGAAAATTTTAGAAAAAGATGCCAAACATCTTAAGATTGTGAGGGACTCGTATAGAAGGAGTCTCGTCCAGAACCCAGAGTACGAGTGTCCTCCCTTTTTTCCAGTGAGGGATTGGAATGAGTTCATTTTGGATGCAAAGGAGAAAGGGGATCCTCAAAGAGGAATTACACTAGCAAATGAGAGAAGAAGGTATGCAATAGTATTAGCTACTAGTAGAATATAATAATGAGCTAATTAGTGATCTTTATATCTATAGATCATGGAATATATTTCAAACTTTTCATAGGTTGCAGGACACATCAAAGGCAACAAAGGCCAAACTGCAAAAGATTGGGTAGCACAAACTTGGCTCTAGTGGATATTCAAAAATTAAAGCATGAATTATAAGTAGCAGTAAATGAATTCTAGAGAAAAATTATTAATAAAATGCAAATAATTTTGTTTAATAAAAAAATACAGGGCTCAAAATTTAATTTAGAGGCCACGACAGAACACACAAAAATTACCTTCAAGGAAGGCTATCAAGTCATGGCTAAACGCCTACACCAATCTTCCACTGGCCCAACCCAAGAGTCTCCTACATCATGTGAATAGGTAAATATGCCAAAAAATATATATTTGAAATTGAATACTTGAGCAACAATCTATTTGATAATAATGCGCATGACATTGCAATGCATCCTCCTAATCGTAACACAAATCCTATGCCGCATGATAAATGCCCTAATGTGCATCGTAGTGTCGATGAAGGTGTTCATTTACTATTTAAAATTAATTATGTAATTATCAATACAATTTAACATCTTAAATTGAAATTGGTGTAACCTTTTTTGTGTATATTTTAGAGCATACAAAATGTCATGCTGAACGAGTGGAGGATGTTTAGAGTAATCACCATGTAGATCATGTGGCAAATTCATGTAAATAAAATCTATGTTTTGTTCTTTTAAATTTATTTTTTGATTTATAGTTCTTTTACTTAATTAAATACTTGTAACACTAATATAAAATGGTGTGAATTTAACCCATGATGTAGTTGTTATTGTAGCGGACCCCCCTTTGGCGCAGCAGCCTCCTGTTCCTAAACAAATGAGGAGGAGACATGTGTTGACATTAGAATAAGTAGAGGAGGGGAATGACGAGGATATTGGTGCTCTACTTAGCCATTACCTTAGAAAAACAAACAAGAAACCAAAAAAGAAATGATTGTAATTAACATTTTTTGCTAATGAAAGAATGTTGTCTTAATGGATGTAATTTTGTACTAGTAAATGTTGATGAATGATGTGTTAATGAATTATTCATGAATGTTGTGTTAATGAATTTTATGTGTTAATGAATGTTATCATGTGATTATAATGATTGAATGTTATATTTAAGAAATGGATGAATGAATGAATGAATGTTATTAGATGTTAATGTGGAATTTAGAGTGATGTTAGGGGGGGGGAGGGGCCAAATGAGCTTCCACCTTCATGTGGTTGGCCTTGTTAAGTAGAGAATATTAAACTATTCTTGAAACCAAGTAAAGCTCAAACTAAACCAATGATGTAGATTCAATGGTTAAAAATACCTACTTCTTATTCCATATTATTTCTCATTCACTTTAAGAAATATTTTACTTCTTAAACATGTTCATCAACCAATCTGCATCACCATGTTCATCAAATTAGGTTTATAGATAAGCGAGTGAATGGGGAATTTTTATAAAGCACTTACCTTTAAGCCTAAAATCTAGATGAAAAATTATTAGCTGCCTTTGAATGAATCATTCTCATGTTTCTTCCTACCCCTTTTAGTTCCCTACTACCTTTTCTTAGTTTTTTAATTGATTATGAATGATGAAGTTTTAATTTGTTACCGTTAAAGTGTGTAGGTAACAAGTCACCTTGTAAATCTTGTATTTTGTATGCTTTGGTGGGGAATTTCATTTGTAATCTTAGGTCCTAGCCGATGAATTTTTAGTTTCTTTGTGTATCTGGAAAATTTGGAGTATCTCTTTCTTTCCTTTTGTATCTCTTTCTTACCACTATCATATTCACAAGACCTCATACTCTATTGAACATCCTTTTGACTAAGTTATCATGATTGTCACTTTATTTTTTTTGTTTTTGTAATGGTACATATCATCTAGGACCTAATCTTCATGTAAAGTCCCTCTGAATGACAGTATTTTCCACAGACTTGTAGATCAACCCAATCATCCTCCATTTGATGCTAGGTGTCATTCTTACCCAACTACCAATAGTAAGTTTACCAGAATCATGGATATTTTCTTCACAAGCAATGCAACCTAGAACTTCATTCATATGATGAAAGCTAATAAAGGTGAAAATCTATCATAAGAACTCCTATACTAGAAACATTTGTGTAAAAATTTATTTCATCTACTTCATATCTTTTCTAATAGCTATCAAATACTTTCAGTGTTTTCATCATTGCCCTTGATATTGTCTTAATTTCTTAGGTGTTTTCCTTTTTTCATGACTCTTCATAACTATGCTTCTAACTACTCTTATCATCTTCAAGATCTCTGTAATATAAATGACCTTGCTTATCATAGCAGTAAATTCTATAGAACATCATTGTCTTTTATTGATATCTCATTGTCATAGAGGTGCATACCTATCTTAAAACACTGTTGATATACACTGTTACAATGAATTAATGTTTGTTGTCTTCAACATATTTGAAATCATTATTTTAATCTTCATTTTATTATTGCACTATTACTGATAAGTTCTATTTAATGTGTTGTATAATGTGCAGGTGACAAGTTGATCTCACTCATTAAGGATAGAGATGCCCCATATATATTTTCATTCATCACCTTCACATGTTAATATTACATATAGGGAGTTAAAATTGTCTGAATGATGATGTATTTGGAGTCTTGGGTGATTATTTTTAGGTGAGATGACAATATATAATGTCAACTTATACTTAGCTTAGTTCACTTTTAGATAGTCAAAATTAAAGTTAAGTAGATGAATGCTTTTCCTATCAATGTTGCATTGAATAGAGAGTTTAATAATATAAAAACCAGACTATGTCTTCACGAACAGAAAAGTGATTGTTTGTAAAGAATTAAAAGTTTATTGCTTGGCAGTTCATTACATTGTCTTCTTTGACCATACACACCTCCACACAAGAAGGACTAAAACCAAACCATATGATGGTCTAGGAATTTAAAAGACATCCTTTATTACAAAGAAAAACAAAATATAGAACTCAAGTCCCAAAGCAAAACTGAATGGCCTAGGTGTCCTGCACCAATACAACCCCCATCCCACCATCCACACCCATCCACTCATGTTAAGATCTTGTCCAAAATCATGTTGAAATTGTTAATATGATTTAGAACAACAGAGAGGGGGGGTGAATCAATTGTTCTTAGGTCCAGATGTATAAAACAAACTTTAAAACTCTTCAACAAATTAGATCTACTAACCAACAGCTACTTGGTCATTACTGATTGCATAACAGAAACATATAATAGCACAGTCAACTTATCCAATAGCATCTAACTTGTAAAACACAAAAATGTTCAAACCAAAACATTAACACAAGTATCAACACTAGGATTTATAGTGGAAACCCAATTTGGGAAAAACCACTTTGTAACATGTTACTATTATGTTCACTCTTCTGAAGTGAGCTTGGTGAAAATCCAACCTTGTCAAAGGTTACAAACACACTATCAGGTGTGACCCGGTTAAAGGATTTAAACCACTATGTTAAAAGTGCGCCTTGTTATAGGACTTACATACAATCCATTAGAATGCAACCTTGTTCAAAGGATTTATACCTATGCTTGTTAGGTCAACCTCTATTAAAAGGATTTTGACTAATACAATGGTTAGAAAGTAGCAGTAGTATTGATTTGAAAAACATACAACTCACTTTGCAAATATCAGATCTAATTCTGTACACATATGATGGCTTATTGAATGTGAACCTTTACCATCTCCATCATTGATCTTCTTGGAACTCTCTTCAAGAAATCACAACACTTCTCCTTCAGCCTTCTCTACTTAGACAATCAATAACATCAACAATACTTCTAGCATCCACTCTCTTTCTTCAACCTCTACTTAGGTTTCCTTAATACTTCCTCTATTAGGTCAATACATCTTTTGCCACTTAATCTCCTTCATAGATCTTAGGGTTAGGTGGAATTCATCGAATCCATCCTACATTATGTTCTTCGACTATCCTTCTAGAAATATCTCAAATCTCTGAATAGATTTACAATAAAACATTTTACAGTGCATTAAATGCTTTCATACAATCTATAAATAAAGTCAACATGTTTTACATAATCCAAGAATTCAATGATGTCGGCTAAAAATCTAAATTCTCCCACAAATGTAAAATACTTACACTTGGTCAATTCTGTGTTCAACTTCTCAGTCTTCACTAGAAAGCTCGGTCACCTCAAAAACTATTTCCTCAGCTAATACTGTCTTCCTCAGTAGTGTTCGATCAACACTAGATTTACTCAACATATACTAGCTTGGTCGACACTAACATCACTCAGCTTAAACTAGATTTCTTCACTTTTGCTCGGTTAAGCCTACCAGTTTAGTCTTCATTCTTACTTAAATAAATAATACATTGTCTTATCATTGTGCCACATAAGCAAGTACTTATTAAAGTATTAAGATAACTCAACCTTTCCTTAGGTGCTATTGTTACCAACCTTTCCTTTCCCCTTAGCAACAATCAAATAGATATAGTACTTTCTTAAATAGCAACAATCTTACCAGTTAAAGTTTGACATCAATGACAATACAATAATTAATTCAATTGCAATTTCCAACAATCTCCCTCTTTGGCATTGATGGCAACACCATATGAATATCACATGAATTACCAACCAATCCAAAACTTATCTATCCATCAGAAATATTTATAATATCCTTAGCTTCATTTTGATATAGAATCAATTAGCCATGCTTGTATGACCATCCACTGAATTTCTCCATCTTACTTGATCTTCCATGAAAAATTTCATTCTATGTATTCATTTGTGAGCATCTCCCTCTTTGACAAAAATGCCAAAGTAGTAACTAAAACATACATCCTGCAGATGTAGATATCATCTTTTCAGTTCAGTAATAGTATTTCTCCCTCTGTCATCTTTGCTTATGACCAATTCTTGGCTTTGTTATTCTTTTCACAACTCTAGGCTGCTCCTAAAGTGTGACCTGTCTCTGCATCAACTTGTTAGATACTCTTTGCAACACATTTGATGCAGTGCTCCTAGCTTGACTAGGAAGCCTCAGTTAGGGGAAGGACCCCTAATTAACTTCTTAGATATTCATGAGCTTCTTTAGGTAAAGCCTTAGTGAATATTTCTACTAGTTGTTCCTTTGTATTCACATATTCCATTCAGACCTCTTTATCTTGTACCAGCTATCTCAAGTAATGATACTTGATGGTAATGTGTTTGGTCTTTATGTGCATCACTAGATTCTTAGAGATGTTGATAGCACTTGTGTTGTCACATAAAATGACAACTAGTTCAGTGATTTCTTCTTTCATGCCTACCAACAATTCCTTTATCCATATCAAATTTGAACAGTTCACAACTGCAACCACATACTCGACTTTAGTAGTAGATTGGAAAATGCAATTTTGTTTCTCGCTTGTCCAGGAAACTAATCTCTGTCCAAGAAAGAAAGCTCCACCACTAGTACTTTTTCTGTCATCTATATTTCCTGCCCAATCAACATCTGTATACACTCTCAGTTCAAACTTCTCATGCTTCTTGTAGTACAAGCCATAGTCAACAGTCCCCTTCAAATATCTCATGATTCTTTTGACATCCATCATGTGAGTTTCCTTAGGATTGATAGAGAATCTTGCTACAATCCCAACAACTAGTGCAATATCTGGTCTACTATGTACAACATACTATAACTTTGTAATCATAGATCTAGACAAAGTTTGGTTAACTTCTACAACATCATCATTTTTGGACAACTTTTGTCTAGTAGCCATGGGAGTACTTACTAGCCTTGAATCTTCCATACCAAAGGTTTTCAGTATCTCATGAACATATTTAGACTGGGTGATGAAAATTCTTTTCTCCATCTAATATACTTGTAAACCAACAAAAAATTTGATCTCCCCAAACATACTCATTTCAAATTCAGTTTGCATTTCATTTGAAAATTTCTTACACAATGCATCTTGTCCACCAAATATAATATCATCTACAAAGATCTTAGCTAACAAGATTCCTTTACCTTCTTCATCTTTCATGTACAGATTGCTTGTGTCATTTGTCCTTGATAATCCAATCTATATTAGGTAGTTGTGCAGTCTCTCAAACCATGCTCTGGGAGCTTGCTTTAGTCCATACAGTGCTTTATTCAGTTTGCAAACCATGTGTCTTTTGTTTGGATCAAAAAATCCTTTTGGATGTTCAATATACACTTCTTCTTCTAATATGCCATTTAAAAATGCAGACTTAATATCCATTTGGTATACCTTGAAATCTTTATAGGCAGCATATGCAAGCAGAGTTCTCACTCCTTTCAATCTAGCTACAGGGGCAAATGTCTCCCCATAATCTATTCCTTCTTCTTGTGTGTAGCCTTTGCATACCAAACTAGCTTTGTTTCTTGTAATATGACCATGCTCATTTAGCTTATTACGAAATACTCACTTTGTTCCAAAGACATTCTTATTTTCTGGTCTCAACACCAGAGTCCAGGTATCATTCTTCTCTATCTGGTCTATCTCTTCATTCATTGCTTCTATCTAATCTTCATTTTCTAATGCCTCCTTTTTTTGTCTTAGGCTCAAATTCACATAGTAAACATGTTGGATCTCTTGCGTTGATTCTGGTTTAAATTCCAGTATCTTTATCTCCAATAATCTGTTCAGGCTTGTGATGTCTCCTTATATATTGTGCTGGAATAGGTTCTGCTCTTCTTTCATTTTGTTCATCAGGTTCACCAACAAGATTGTCAGATTCAGCTTCTGAATGCTTGGTAACCTCTTCCTGATACTTGGCAACTTCTTCCTGTCGTTCGGCACATTCTTCTTCTCTCTTGACATTATTTTCCTGATGCTTGACATTGCTAACCTGAGACTCAGCATCAGGTGCAAGTTTGTCACTTGCCTCTCCTTCCTCTATATACACAAAAGATCTGTAATCTTCTGGTTCTCTTTTACTGTCAGCTTCATTTTTCTCTGCATACTCATCAACTTTGACATTCACACTTTCCACAATTTTGTTAGTGTTAGAGTTCAAACACTTATAAGCTTTACTTTTTATGGAATAGCCTAGGAATATACCCTCATCACTTTTAGCATCAAATTTTCCATTTCTATTGTCCTTTAGTATGTAGCATTTACTTCCAAAAATTATAAAGTACTTTACATTAGGTGCATACCCATGCCATAATTCATAAGGTGTCATATTTTTACCTTTTTTGATCTGTACTTAGTTAAGAGTATAAATAACTGTACTTACAACTTCTTTCTAATACTTTTGTGCAACATTCTTTTCAATCATTAATGTCCTTGCACAATCCAAGATAGATATGTTCCTTCTTTCTGCTATACCATTCTGTGGAGGAGTTCTAGGTGCATACATCTGTCTTTTGATCTCTCTATCATTTCAAAATAGATTAAATTCATTGGATATAAATTCTCCACCTCTGTTAGATCTGAGACACTTCAGGTTTCTACCTGTCTCCTTTTCAACCTTAGCCACATACCACTTAAAAAATTGAAAAGCATCAAATTTTTCTTTTAAGAATATTACATGCATCATTCTGGTATAATCATAAAAAAACAAGATAAAATATCTAGAACCACAATAGCTTTGTACACCCATCAGTCCAAAAAGGTCAGTATGAACCAAATCTAAGATATTCTCAGAAGTAAAAGTTTTGCTCTTGAAACTAGACTTTGTCATCTTACTCAACTGACATTCTTTGCACATTACATTCTCAAGTTTCTTCAATCTAGGTAGACCTCTCACTTTCTTTTTCGTACTAATTTCTACCAGATTATCAAAGTTAACATGACATAGTCGCTTATGCCATAGCCAAATATCATCAAGTTGTGCAATCATACATGTTTCTTCAGATAGGTCTAGATAGAACAAATTACCTCTTGTCTATTCTCCACTTCCAATCAGTTCACCAGTGGCATCAAATATTTTGGCCTTTCTGTGATGAAATTCCACTCGGTAGCCAGTGCTATTAAGTTGTGCAACACTCATCAGATTATAGTTAAGACCCTCAACCCAATAAGCATTTTCACAAGTGATCTTATCAGTCAGCTTAATCAACCCTTTTCCTCTAATAGGACATGGTGCATCATTACCAAATTTCACACTCCTACCTTTATAATGATCTAAGGTACATAAAACTTACTCTTGTCACCAGTCATATGATGTGAACAACTACTGTTAATAATCCATTTATCATTTTTGTTCACATAAGATATCAATGCAATTTTCTCATCCTCATCAGATTCATCTTTCATTGCAACATAGACACCTCAATTTCAAAATCATCACTATGAGTGTTAGTCCCTTCTTCGGCAATATAGCAAGATTTCTTACCTTTTCCTCTGTAGTCCTTGTATCTTCAGTAACCTCTATCTTCTCTTTTGTCTTTATGATTGATGTCTCTTTCTTCATCCTTATCATCCCTATCAGGACATCTAGCAGCTATATGACCAACTTTATTACATGAAAAACATATAATAGGGAGTGTACCTTCCTTTTCCCCTTTTCAGTCTTCTAGCCATAAGAGCTTCTAGATCCTCAAGTTCTTCATCAGATGTGTCACTGTCACTTTCACTTTCACTGATGCATCTTTCTTTTTCCTTCTTTGACTTACTTAGAACCATTTGTGATTTAAAAGTAGATTCAATATTACCAACAATGAAGTTATCATAGTTAAAAAGTTCAAAAGCAGTAAGCTTACCAACCAAACTTTCCAAAGTAAGAGCATTGGTAGGGTTACATCTAGATTCTTGAATTACATAAATTTTGATTGCATAGATAGGACACAGAGTTCTCAATAATTTTCCTATTACAGTTTCATCATCAATAGTTCCATTAGCTCCTCTAATAGCATTTACAACTTCTTTTATTCTACCACAATATTGTGCAATATTCTCACCTTCTTGCATTTTCATTTCATCAAATTTACCTCTTAAGCTCTCAGCTTTTGATCTCAACACATTTATGTCACCTCCATAAATGTTTGCAAGGGTGTCCCACATTTGCTTGGCATTACTATAGTCTTTGATGTCTTCAAATTCTAGATAACTTAGATCAGACACAATCTCCAACATTGCTTGGTTGTGCTCTTGTTTAGCTTTCATTTCCTCAGCAGTCAGAGGTGAAATAGGTGTGACATAATTATGCTCAACATAATACTTTGAAGAATCACCAATACCGACTAGATGCAGCTTCATCAAGCTTTACCATGCAGGGAAGTTCTCCTTATTCAGCTTTGGTACCTCCTTGTTATACATCCTAATCATTTTCTTCAAGTACCTTCAAACTTGTTCTCTATAAGCATCAACATCTCTGATACCAATTGTGAATATGATTCAGAACAATACAGAGGGGGGGTGAATCAATTGTTGTTAGGTCCAGATGTATAAAACAAACTTTAAAACTCTTCAACAAATTAGATCTAATAACCAACACCTACTTGGTCATTACTGATTGCATAAAAGAAACATATAACAATGCAGTCCACTTATCCAATAGCATCTAACTTTTAAAACATAGAAATGTTCAAACCAAAACATTCACACAAGTATCAACACCAGGATTTATAGTAGAAACCTAATTTGGGAAAAACCACTTTGTAACATGTTACTATTATGTTCACTCTTCTAAAGTGAGCTCGGTGAAAAGCCAACCCTCTCAAAGGTTACAAACACACTGTCAGGTGTGACTTAGTTAAAGGATTTAAACTACTCTGTTAAAAGTGTGCCTTGTTATAGGACTTAAATACAGTCCATTATAATGCAACCTTGTTCAAAGGATTTATACCTATGACTGTTAGGTCAACCTCTATTAAAAGTATTTTGACTGATACAATGGTTAGAAAGTAGCAGTAGTATTGATTTGAAAAACATATAGCTCACTTTACAAATATCAAATCCAATTCCATACACATATGCTGGCTTACTAACTGTGAACCTTTACCATCTCCATCACTGATCTGCTCAAAAATCTCTTCAAGCAATCACAACACTTCTTCAGCCTTCTCTTCTTAGACAGTCAATAACATCAACAATACTTCCAGTTTCCACTCTCTTTCTTCAACCTCTACTTAGGTTTCCTTAATACTTCCTCTATTAGGTCAATCCATCTTTTTCCGCTTAATCTCCTTCATAGATCTTAGGGTTAGGTCAAATTCATCGAATCCATCCTACATTATGTTCTTTAGCTATCCTTCTAGAAATATCTCAAATCTCTTAATAGATTTACAATAAAATGTTTTACAGTGCATTAAATGCTTTCATACAATCTATAAATAAAGTCAACACATTTTACATAATCCAAGAATTCAATGATGTCAGCTCGAAATCTAAATTCTCCCACAAATGTAAAATACTAACGCTCGGTCAATACTATTTTCAACTTCTAGATCTTCACTAGAAAGCTCGGCCACCTCAAAAACTATTTCCTCAGCTAATACTATCTTCCTCGGCAATTAATTGGTGTTCAGTCAACATTGGATTTACTCAGCATATACTAGCTCAGTCGACACTAACATCACTCAGCTTAAACTAGATTTCTTCACTTTTGCTCAGTTAAGCCTACCAATTTAGTCTTGATTCTTACTTAGATAAACAATACATTATCTTATCATTGTGCCACATAATCAAGTACTCATTGAAGTATCAAGATAACTCAACCATTCCTTAGGTGCTATTGTTACCAACCTTGTCTTTCCCCTTAGAAACAATCAAATAGATATAGTACTTTCTTAAATAGCAATAGTCTTACCAGTTAAGGTTTGACATCAATGACAATACAATAATTTCTTCAATTATAGTATCCAATAGAAATATCCATTGACCTAAATCAAGATCCTTCCCTCTCACTTCCTTTGTTACATAATCACTTCCTTTGTTACATAAATCAAGATCCTTCCCTCTCACTTCCTTTGTTACATAATCACTTTTGCAGTATATTCTAAAGTCCTTAAATCCAAGCAAATGTAAGTCAATAACACCAAATATATCTCTTAGAAGTCTTGTGAAGAGTCTTGGTGAGTTTAATCCTTTTGAAGAACTTTAGAAATATTGAATACATCATTTCTTGCCAACTATTTGACAGAGCAATGATGTATTCAATATTTCTAAAGTGGTTCAAAAGGGTGCTTAAACTCATCAAGACTCTTCACAAGACTTCTAATGTTTGTAAGATATAATTAAAAAAAATTACAAGTTTGTTGTAATATCTTGGTAGTGATGTTGCAGTTACTATTTTCCCTTGTTAACACCAAGTCACAAACTTGGAATGAAGGTTTTATATTCAACAACATTAGTAGTGCAATAGAAATGTAATTTAAAAGTTGGAAGACAGTCACTGTTCCCTGCCTCCTTTCACCTTCCCTGCATAAACACTTATAGGACTAGGTAATACAAGGCAAGGCTTCTCCCACAAGTCACATTAAACACAGAAAGTGGGAGAGCCTAGGAAATCATTGGTTCTTCAAGACAAAGATTGTTTTCACGCTAAGCATAGTCAATAAAAGGACTGAAATTCTTTTATTTTAAGACTTCAAAACAATATAATTAGTACATGGAATGATCAAAACTTATAATACCAATCAATGAATGCTTTTCCTATAAATGTTACATTAAATAGAGAGTTTAATAATATAAACACTAGACTATGTCTTCATGAGTAGAGAAGTTACTGTTTGTAAAGAATTAAAAGTTTATTGCTTGGTAGTTTATTACATTGTCTTCTTTGACCATACACACCTCCCCACAACTTCTAAGACTCCCCTCCCATAAAAATCACATACAAAACCAACCAAAATCCCCTTACAAACTGATTTTCAATCTCTTCTTAACCTGCACAGTCAGTTATATGACTGTTACAATTAGTTATTCGTTTGCATTGTTGTCTAGTTGACAACTATTTGTCAAGTTTGACCATTTTAATATTTATTGCATAATATTTAAGCTTTCAAAAGGTTTTAGGTTCTTTTTGTCACTAGGGATTGCACCCGTGATGGCTAAGTGTAAAACCCAGCAATCCTGTGAAACATGGGAATACTCTCAAGATGTGGGAATGCTTCTTGAGAATAGACCTCCGGATTGAGGGCCGGCTTCCCCGTTTGTATCAGCTGAACTATGCTAATTTTGAAGGGAAAGGGATAGAGGGATTTGCATAAAACTGAAACTAAATCTAACTTAGGTGATTAACCAAACTGAGTAGATCCACAATCTAAAACCAACTCACAATATAACTCCAGAATATAATAAAGACTCCACAACTTCCTCAAATCTGATTTATCTCTTGGGAAACAATCAGGTGCTGAATATGAATGAGAAGGAAAGATATATTTTCACAACTCAACACAATATAATGCACACAGATTTGAAAAACCCTCCAGAAAACCAATGCTTGCAAAACAATTGAATGAACATAGTACTATGTGAAGGATCAATTCAATCACAATAAATAACACTAAACTCACTAACAATCTCACAAACTGCAGAAAAGAAGGGATAGTTTTTTGCTATTAGCTGGAAAAAGGAGCTACAATATCAGATTGCTTCACAAGAGCTACAAAATTCACCTGGCAAGAAATGAGGGAATGAAGAACCAACCTTCAATCACCTAAGTGAGAGGCATATATAGGAAATCAGGAGAATCCGCCATCAAGCCCACTACCTCGCCAAGAATAGAAAAGCCAGCCATTAGGACCATGACCCCATCACTCTGAATTTCAGATGCCCAATTCTCGAGAAAATAGGGGAGCGGAAAAAATGGGGTCCCTAAAATAGACTAGTCAAGGAAGACCTGAGACCATTAAGTCATGCAGAATAAAGATATCCTGACAGCGGTTTATAAAATACCACATATCAAAACATCTTACAATGAGCTCATGCATTGACTTACAACATTAAAAAAAAAATATTCCCTTCCTATTACAACAAAAGTAGTGGATTCAATCATATATTTAAGATAGTCTCAACTCAAAAATTGAGGAGAAAATCCAAAATACTTACATTTCAATCAATCCACTTATCACAATATTTTAATCAAAATAAAATCTCCCCCTCCCCATCATATGTTTGCAACATAACTTGATGACTATATGGGAAAAACTAAGGCATAAGGAAAACATTAATATAATTACCTCCTTAGGAGATAATTATATTAAATTGTTACAAGATATAAATCATGCCGGTATATCATAAGATAATAAATGCACTCAACCCTAAAGAAAAGGGAAGGCAAAAGGAAATATGTGGCAATCACGAAACCCCTTCTTTTGAAAATGGCATTATCACTGCAAATGGCAACGTGGCTCGGCATTTGGCAGTTGCATAAGTTCTACTGTCAATTTGAATGGCAACTTCTCGATCTGGAATAGAAACAGCAAAGAGACCTCCACATGTAATACAAGGTAGGTGCTTGTTGATTCATTTCATTTCATTGTATCACTGTTTCATAGCACAATTACTTCCTTTGTCGATTGCATTATTGAGAATGGCACTGGTCTACTACATTTGTCTCGCATCTCTGTGTCTTTCTCTGTTTATTCTTGGCTTTGATTGAAGGGAAATGTTGTTTAGTGCATTGTAATGTCGATGCCCTAATGTATGTTTTTGTGGTAGTGGAAATCGACATGTAATTCCATTCATCTCTGTCTATTATACTGTATCTGTGCATAATTTTGATTGCTCAAAAGCCTGATTATACAAGGCTAGGGCACGGTTTAGATTCTGTAATGAACATACTCTGTTGCCATGACTTGATAGCATGAATAAATGGCATTGTGAAGCTCTTTTATCACATTTGGGGCACTGTGATTTTCATTGTCTCAATTTTTCTTTATATTTCTATTATTGGAACAAAACCGAATGCTACTGTGGATGAACTCTGCATCTGTATTATTGTATTTGGGTTCTCTGTCATACAGTTCATGCCTCCTCTCATGGCACTGTTGTAAACAGTTGGTGGTATATTCATTGTTGAGACCATGCCAGCTATGACACGAGTTTGTTTTCACCGGCGCGGATGTTGAGAGCTTGCAAAAGCTAGGGTATCACGATTTTGAACCTGCATTTACTACAATTTGTGACCTCTTATACTTGTCATGTCATTGGATGTTATACCCACTGTAATCAAGCCATGAAAAGCATCTACTATTTATGCTAGCCCCCGACCAATTAGCTAAGGCGCTGTGGCATCGGGTCCCTATCCATGTTTCAAATTATTTTATGTTTTTATTTTGACCATGTCGTGAGTCATGTGTCGTATTTATGCTTATGCATCTGCTTCTTTATTCTCATTTCAATGTGATGATGACACCCGAGCTGTATACAGCGCATGCTTGCTATCTTTCCTTTGTGTTTGAAAACTAGGGTTCCCTGTGAGTGCACTATTAGTAGCAAACCCTCTATTGTATTACCCAACCCCTCCCTATGTTCCTTGCTGTATACCTTTTCAAGCTCAATCTTAGCTCGTGCACTAGAAAATGTTGGTGCCACTGAGACTCGAGAGCTCATAGACCTATAGTGCTTGTTCATTATCTTTGACACTTTGTTTACTATCCCTTTCTCAGCCATACTGAGATTCTGAGTCCAGACCGATGCCTCTGCTTGAGCTGTCACCTGGTTTAGCCATAGACAACCCACGAGCCATACGCTGGGTGTCTTTGATGATTCCTCACTCATGGATCTAGGCTTTGTTGTTCATCGTGCTTTTCTCTCTGTCATGCTGCTCATGTTCCATGAGGGCACGACTTCACTATTTTCCTATCTTCATGCAAAAACCCGCAGGATAAAGACTAGGGCATTCACATATTCTTTGATTGATCATTGTACCCTATCAATCTTATGTTGGAAGCTTGAAAACCCACAAGCCATGATATTTTTGCTGCTTTGAATGTTCGTTGCATAAACCTTGCTGGTTATTAACTTCATTGTTTTTCTTGAAGGCACCATCTCTACATTTGAAGTTGTGGTCACTTGATTGTATTGGCTGCCTTTCAATGGACCAACTAGCGGGTTATGAATTCTTGGCATCCTTGTTTATTGATTTGGATTCACAACCCAATTAAAAGATTGTTGGCACACTTCAGTTGTATATACTCATTGCATTGGTTGTTGTTATCAATGCCAACCCACGAGTTCATGAAGGTTATGCATTGCTTGGTCTCCATGAAATTGACATAATATATATTTGTTGTTACATGCTATTTGTTATTAGACTTATTTAGATTGCAATCAATCGCATGCTTGTTGATTACTATGAACATGTTGGATGAATTTCATTATTTTATAAGATCTTTGCCATGATGCTAAGCAATTAGTCCACCATTTGTAGCTTTTGTTTAGCTTTAAAAGAAGAATAAACACACCTTATGCTATAATGTAGCCCTTTGAAGAATGCAAATTGTGTACCCTATTCTCGGACAAGCTGATGAAGTATACCCCGTGAACACCTATGAAGCAGAGTGCCCCATCTAATTCATAGATCTCTGTACTCTGCCAATAGCTCTGTTCAAACCAGATGCCATGTAGCCCTCTTTTATCCTTTTATTGACTGATGCTGGATCATCTGAATGTTCCCCTATATGTACACACTATGTGTGCTCTTGGCCCTTGATGCAATTACTTGAGAGGAAACCTAGATTTTTCCTATCGTGATCAGCATCAAGGGCCCAGGTCATTCACAAAATCATTATTGTATCAGCTTCCCTGTATCTACACATGAAACAAACATGTTAGTGAAATCATAGTGCTTCTTTTGATTCTTTGGATTGCTCTCATGCACATGCCCTAAGCATAGTCTTTATGAGAGGTGCACGACTAAGTGTGTATATGCATTACTGTATTGTGATATCAGACATTGTTTAGATCCATTGGATCTAACCCAAATCTTCCTCTTCTTCTTGCTGGATCTCAGGAGCTTTTAGACAGGACCAGGCTTCGGACTTCAAAAACTAGGCAATGTCTGGTACCCCAATGCAAAACTCTCTTTATGTATATTTGCACTCATCTGTTCATTTTTGGTAAAGGCTATGCTCACGACCTGTGTGAGCCTAGATAGACATTCATTCCTTTTCAGCTCCTTTTACTTTCTGCTTAGAACAAATTGATATAGATAGATGTATGTGTAGATGTAGATGCAATTCATTTCCTTTCTTTTTCATGTATTGCAATCAAATGAACACAAATTTAATCCAAATCACCTAATAATACAAACTAGGTTATTGTAGCTCATCTAGTAATTAGGCTTTCAAAACGTGTCAGAAATATGACAACATTCTGGTGACGTCTTTGGAGTGCTTGCCTGCGAAGCATCTGACCAGCTGCCTTTGAAAATCCATTGGGCATAGAGTCACTAACAACTGACCAAACTCAAACCAAAACAAAACTCCTTCCCTCCAACCAAAACTGAACTAACTGCCTGACAACTATTCAAGCTTATTACTAACCAACTAAACTGAAACAACTGAATGCTGAAAGCAAACTGAGAGAAACCTATGCTAAGGCACTTAGGAAAAACTGAAAGCCAAAACCATCTATCACTACTATAATACAGGGGTAAAGGAACCTCAGAAGCAAGCTTTGAGGTGAATCCTATTCACTGGAATGGGCAGCTCCTCTCCATCCATGTTAGCCAGCTGATAAACATTGTGAGCCTTGCACCCAATCACCATAAATGGTCCAGTCCAAATAGCATCAAACTTGGTGTGTTTCCCTGGCTTATGCTTTGCTTCATCCCACCTGAGAACTTAATCTCCTTCTTTGAAGGCTTTAGGTGTTGTTTTCTTGTCAAAACTTCTTTTGACCTGAGTATGATGAGCCTCCAGGCTTTCAAATGCCATCTTTCTTGTCTCCTCTAATTCAATAAGTTCTGCCAGCCTAACCTGCATTGCATCCTCCTGCATGAGGTCAATCTCTTTAATCAGATTTAGGGTAGGTAGCTTAGTAGATAGAGGGATCCTAGCCTCTCTTCCATATACCAATGTGTAAGGTGAATTACTAGTAGCCCTTTTAGGTGTTATTCTATCAGCCCACAAGGCTAGTTTTAACTTGCTATGCTAGTCTCTCTGATTTTCTTCCATAACTCTTCTGATTATTCTGAGTAAGTTCTTATTAGTTGATTCTACTTGGCCATTACCTTGAGGGTAATAATTAGAAGAGGTACTCAAAATTATTCCATGCTTAAGTGCCCAATCTAGAATCCTAGCTCCCAGGAAAGCCATGGCATTGTCTGATACAATTGAATCAGGAGTACCAAACCTAGATATAATGTCTTGATAAAAGTTTAGTACAGAGGTCTCATTAGCCTCTTTTAGTGCTACTCCTTCTGTCCACTTAGTGAAGTAGTCTGTTGCAGTGAGTATCCACTTGTGACCAGTGCTGGATGGTGGGTTGATAGGTCCAATAAAGTCTAGTCCCCACTTTGAGAAAGGTTGCTCAACCTCAACAGGATGAAGGGGAAGGGCAGCCAGCTTTTGTTTTCTAGTAAACAAGGCACAATTTTTGCATTTCTTAACCCAATCAAAAGCATCTTGATACAAACTAGGCCAGTAATATCCAGCTCTTAGAATCTTAAGAGCAGTGGTTCTGGCAGCAAAGTGCCCACTAGAACCTCCATCATGAAGTTCCTCTAGTATTTTCTTTACTTGATCAGTTTCTACATATCTTAATAAAACACCAGCATGATCCTTTCTATACAGGACATTATCAATAACAACAAAAGGAATAGCCTAAAGTCTATAGTACCTTCTTTTACTCCTCCCAAGGTTTTGAGGACACTGGCCTGTAGCAAGGTAGCATTTCATCTCTGTTATCCAGCTTGGGCTCTGTCCAGCATCTTGATTCATCAAAACAACTTCCTCTTTTTGCTGGTCTGCATCTATTGTCTTCTCATTAAGCTATTCACATAGTCCTTTTCCTCTAACCAGTTTGGTCACCTTGATCTGTACATCATATTCCATAACCTTGGTGACCCAGCTAGCTCTCTTATGACTTAGGTCTTTATTCAATAGAAAGTCCTTTATACAAGGATGTGCAACCATTAGGTGTACTGTATTGTTAGACAATAAATGTCTAAACTTCTTTAGACTTCTCATGATGGCCAAAACATGTTTTTCTATAGGCAAATAATTCAGTTCATAGCCATCTAGGCCCTGACTATAAAAAGCTATTGGTTGTTCCTGATTCTCAGTATTATGTTGAACTAAAATTGCAGAAATGCTATCCTCGTCTCCAAAAGCATATAATATAAAGTCTTTAGAGAAATGAGGGTTTACCAATGTAGGAGCAGATGCAATTGCTCTCTTGACTTCTTCAAAGCTCCTTCTTCCTTCACTGGTCCAATGAAAACTTGCATTGTTTTTAAGCATCTGGGTCATGGGCTTCAAGAGTGCAGCAACATTTGGTATAAACCTCCTTAAAAAGTTGATCCTTCCCAAGAAACTCTGCAATCCTTTCTTGTGAGCTAGCAGAGGGAGAGCTAGAATAGCCTTCACCCTCTCAGGGTCAATAGTTGTTCCCTACTTGGAAACAATGTGTCCCAATAGTCTTCCCTCATGAACAACAAAAATACATTTCTTAGGATTTAGTGAAACCCCAAACTCCCTGCATCTTTCAAAAATCTGTCTAAGGTGCATCAGGTGATCTTTTGTGTCCTTTGAAAAAATGGTTATGTCATCCAGATATACCAGAACAAATTTATTCATCAGGCTAGCAAAAGCCATCTCCATGGCTTTCTAGAATGTGGCACCAGCATTTGACAACCCAAATGGCATTCTTCTGTATGCCATGGTGCCCCATTTAGTAGTGAAAGCTATCTTGTATTGATCTTCTTCTTTGACCAGGACCTGGTTATAACCAGAAAAACCATCTAACAAAGAGAACCTATCAGATCCAAAAACGTACTGTAAAATTTGCTCCATAGATGGTAATGGGTGATGATCCTTTAGGGAGGCCCTATTAAGATCTCTAAAATCTACACACAACCGAATCTCACCGTTCTTTTTCCTAACTGGCACTAAGTTTGAAACCCAGGAGGTATGATTGATGGGAAAGATAATATTAGCTTGAATCATTTTTCTCAACTCCTCTTTCATTAAGACCTCTAACTTGGGATTAATGGGCCTTTGTTTCTGCCTCATAGGTTTGGCTTGGGGTTCTAATTCAATAGTGTGCTGGGCTAGATGAGGGTCAAATCCCTTTAAATCATAGTATTCCCAAGCAAATACATCATTAAACTCCTGGCATAAAGAAACAAAAGCTTGAGTCTCAGACTAAGTGCATACCTTTCCTAACTTGAGAAATTTGTCCTTGAGGACCTCTACAGGACGGTAATGTTCTTCTTTAATTGTTATGCTAGCCTTGTCACCTCTGAGTTGATCATCAGAGTTAAATATAAACTCTAGTGTGACCAATCCTTTAGGCAATCTATTGCTTTTGAACTGTAATATTTGATCATCATATTGACGAGCATGCTTGCTCTGGTTCACTCTAGAAAATTCAGCTTCTTCAATAAGAAAATTAGCAATTTGTTCGTCATTTTCAAATACTTGCCAGCTTTCTTGATTATCTAGTATAGATGGTCTTACCAAGACCTTCACATGCTGAGAACCAGAATCAGAAAGACCCTTTGGAATGTCATATTCTGCTCCTAAGGTAGCCAACTTGTCTGCTTGTGTATTCTGATTTCTGAGAACAATGACTAAATTGAAAGCACTGAAACCTTCTATCAGGTCCCAAACTTTGTGTTTATACATTTTCAATTTGTCACTCTTCGTGAGATTAGTGCCACGGATCTGATTAACCACCAACTCACTCTCACCAGTCACTTTCAGGCTCTTGATTCCTCTCTGTCTTGCCCATTCCAAACCATGTATCAATGCCTCATACTCTGCTGTATTATTGGTACAGCTAAAAGAAAAATGGACAGTAGAATGATATTTTTCTCCCCCTGGAGAAATCAGGACAGCACCTCCACCTGAACCCACTTTGCTTCTGGCCCCATCAAAGCTACATTGCCACGAATCATCATCATGGTTGGTAGAAATTTTGTCTCCTCTCTTAATCAATTTTGGCATCACAATATCTCCTTCATGAATGATAAATGTTCCAATGCCAGCCACATCTATATTTCTGAAAGGATCCTCATCTTCTAAATTATTTTCAGCCCACTCATCTAGTGCTGTGTTAGGAAAACTTCTATCACTAATCTCAAGCTCAAAATCAATCGATTCTTGATCATGATACATCAAATTAGCATTTATAGGGCTTGGGGTATATGGTTCAACATGGGTTTTTGCAAAAGGCTCAGACCTAATCCTGACCTTGGCTCCATACCTTGTCTTAAAATATAAGTGTGACCAATTAGCTGAGAGATCCCCCTATCCTAGCAGTGAAATCTCTACTCAAATAGATAGCAAAAAGGGGAGGCAAATCAATAACATAGACATCTTGAGGGATGGAAAAGGTAGGACATTCATGAAGAGTGAGGCTTAGGTCTTTAATAACTCCCAAGGTATTGACTGATGACCCATCAAGCTAGACAACAGGCTTATTTAATGGCTCATAGGGTAAATCTAGTAAATCTGCCAACTATTTAGAGATCACAGAACTACTGGCTCCTGAATCTATCATACAGTTATGGATTAAATGATTTCCAACAATAAGAGTTAAATAGAAAGGAGGAGGCTTAACCCGAGAAATGACAACAGGCTATGAACTATTCTCTTCTTTTTTCTGATCTTCTTGAGGGGTTCCAGCCATTAGGACCTTAGGCTATTCCAAAACAGCTCCTTGGCTTGATGAAAACTTAGCCAATTCGTTCAACATCAGCTCTTTTTGTCCAGGGATTACCAGAGTGTCAATCAAAGGAACACTGATTGATGTCTTCTTCATTTGTTCTATTATATTAAAAGACCCCAAATTCACCTTGGGTTGACCCTTTGGAACAATAGTCTCAACTTGTGTAGGCACCAACTGGGTAGTCACCTTAGCTGGCTCCTTTGTTTCTTTTGACTGGTCTATAGCTGAAACTGGGACTGGTTTAGGTGGCAGATTCACAACAGGACCTGACTAACTGGTAGAGGCCATTTGCTCTGCTTCTAAAGCTTTCTTCTTTGATCTTGTATTGGCTGCAATAGGAGTGTAGGCTAAATTATCATTAGGTGAAGCTATCATTCCACAAAATTCTTCCTTCTGAAAGTTCATCAACGCTGCCTCAGAAGGTTGAGCTTCATTTGTGGTGTTAGCTGGGCATTGCTGGTCTGGTCCTTGGACCATTTCCTGTGGCATGGTCACACTATTCTGTATCATGAGGGCCTGCGCATAACCTGCTGGACAAACTCCTTGAACATGCTGCTGATTGCATGGGCATCCCCATTGATAATCTTGTACTATATTGTTTTGAGCCACAGGGACCATTTCTCTAGAAGTACTAGGTGTGCTAGGATTATAAGGCTGGCTAGATTTTTGATTAAAACCCCTCGTTTGATTTTGCTAGCCTTGCTGGTATTGAAGCCTATTTTGATGATAATGGTTCTGATGTGGTGGCTAGTAAGGTTGTTGATAAACTTACTGGATGGGTTGCGGGTATTGCTGATGAGGCTGGGACTGTTTCTTTTTTAGGCTAACCAGCTCATTAGTAACTGTTTGCAATGCTTGCTTAATTTCAGTCAGTTCTTGGGATTGGTTCACGACTGGGTTAGCAACTTGTTGAGGAGGAACTAGGAGAGGTGGAATAGATGCCAAGGCTGGAATTACTTCCAGAACAGGATGAAGTTCTAGAAAAATAGGCATTGGGGGTCTTGGGGCTATCTTTCCAGCTTGGATTAAACTGTTCTCTGCTCTTATAGCAAGGTCATATGCTACTAGAAGGTTATTCCCACCTAATGACTGGATCATAACAAAAATGTCACTATTGAGGGCTCTCAAATAATACAGGAAAGCATGCTGGCTGGATGGCCTAATAGTAGCTGGTATTCTTTGCCATGTTCTTTGAAATCTGAAATTAAAATCCATCATATATTCTTGAGGTGCTCTTTTGATAGTAGTTAGATGCTCAACTAAAGAAAGATGGTTTGATTTGTCTTCAAACTGATTGGTCAAGGCTTGACCCAACCCATCCCAGTCCGCAATAGAACCGATTGGTAAACTTCTAAACCATTACAATGCTTTGCCCTTCAATGAGGCCGCCAATAATCTCACAACAACATTGTCTTGAGTAATATTATGCAAACCACAAAGAGATGCTACATCTCTTATGTGTTCAATGGCTGACATTTGGTCTTCTCCCGTAAAGATAGGTAGAATTTTAAGGGCTGAGACGGGTATGTCATCATGCTGTTGCAAATTTAGAGGGCTACCTTGATTAAAAGCTACAAAAGGATGTGCTCTAGGCTGAGCCATTGGTGGATTTAAGGGAGCTTGAAATGCTGGAAATTGAGTAACCTGAGCTTGGGTTACTGGTACTTGAACTGCTGGTGTTACTTGAATAGGTAACAACACGTGTATGGATTGGACTGGTGAAACACTTGTAGGCTTATGAGTAGGCTTAGGAGCAGATTTAGGGGTTTTAGATGTACAAGCTTGGGTTGCTTTAGGCTTCTTTTTGGTAGGTGGCATCTCTGTATACACAAAAGGATCCTTGCTTCGCCTTGTTGGAATCCCACTCATAAGCTTAGGGATTGGTCTGCATAAAACACCATTAGAGTCACCAGGTATGACCTTGAAACACTGTCATTGCTCATACCAAACAATAACTTGCAATAAACTTTCTAGGAAATCAGACTCATTGAGTCTTCCATCCCACCGGGCGTACCATAAACTATTGTCACCAGGGATTGCACCTATGATGGCTAAGTGTAAAACCCAGCAATCCCGTGAAACATGGGAATACTCTCAAGATGTGGGACTACTTCTTGAGAATAGACCTCCAGATTGAGGGCCGGCTTCCCCGTTTGTATTAGCTGAACTATGCTAATTTTGAAGGGAAAGGGATAGAGGGATTTGCATAAAACTGAAACTAAATCTAACTTAGGTGATTAACCAAACTGAGTAGATCCACAATCTAAAACCAACTCATAATATAACTCTAGAATATAACAAAGACTCCACAACTTCCTCAAATCTGATTTATCTCTTGGGAAACAATCAGGTGCTGAATATGAATGAGAAGGAAAGATATATTTTCACAACTCAACACAATATAATGCACATAGATTTGAAAAACCCTCCAGAAAACCAATGCTTGCAAAACAATCGAATGAACATAGTACTATGTGAAGGATCAATTCAATCACAATACATAACACTAAACTCACTAACAATCTCACAAACTGCAGAAAAGAAGGGACAATTTTTTTCTATTAGCTGGAAAAAGGAGCTACAATATCAGATTGCTTCACAAGAGCTACAAAATTCACCTGGCGAGAAATGAGGGAATGAAGAACCAACCTTCAATCACCTAAGTGAGAGGCATATATAGGAAATCAGGAGAATCCGCCATCAAGCCCACTACCTTGCCAAGAATAGAAAAGCCAGCCACTAGGACCATGACCCCATCACTTTGAATTTCGGATGCCCAATTCCCGAGAAAATAGGGGAGCGGAAAAAATGGGGTCCCTAAAATAGACTAGTCAAGGAAGACCTGAGACCATTAAGTCATGCAGAATAAAGATATCCTGACAGCGATTTATAAAATACCACATGTCAAAACATCTTACAATGAGCTCATGCATTGACTTACAACATTAAAAAAAAAATATTCCCTTCCTATTACAACAAAAGTAGTGGATTCAATCATATATTTAAGATAGTCTCAACTCAAAAATTGAGCAGAAAATCCAAAATACTTACATTTCAATCAATCCACTTATCACAATATTTTAATCAAAATAAAATCTCCCCCTCCCCATCATATGTTTGCAACATAACTTGATGACTATATGGGAAAAACTAAGGCATAAGGAAAACATTAATATAATTACCTCCTTAGGAGATAATTATATTAAATTGTTACAAGATATAAATCATGCCGGTATATCATAAGACAATAAATGCACTCAACCCTAAAGAAAAGGGGAGGCAAAAGGAAATATGTGGCAATCACGAAACCCCTTCTTTCGAAAATGGCATTATCACTGCAAATGGTAGGGTGGCTCGACATCTGGCAGTTGCATAAGGTCTACTGTCAATTCGAATGGCAACTTCTCGATCTGGAATAGAAACAGAAAAGAGACCTCCACATGTAATACAAGGTAGGTGCTTGTTGATTCATTTCATTTCATTGTATCGCTGTTTCATAGAACAATTACTTCCTTTGTCGATTACATTATTGAGAATGGCACTGGTCTACTGCATTTGTCTCACATCTCTGTGTCTTTCTTTGTTTATTCTTGGCTTTGATTGAAGGGAAATGTTGTTCAGTGCATTGTAATGTTGATGCCCTAATGTATGTTTTTGTGGTAGTGGAAATCGACATGTAATTCCATTCACCTCTGTTTGTTATACTGTATCTGTGCATAATTTTGATTGCTCAAAAGCCCGATTATACAAGGCTAGGGCACGGTTTAGATTCTGTAATGAACATACTCTGTTGCCATGACTTGATAGCATGAATAAATGGCATTGTGAAGCTCTTTTATCAAATTTGGGGCATTGTGATTTTCATTATCTCAATTTTTCTTTATATTTCTATTATTGGAACAAAACCGAATGCTACTGTGGATGAACTCTGCATTTGTATTATTGTATTTGGGTTCTCTGTCCTATAGTTTGTGCCTCCTCTCATGGCACTGTTGTAAACCGTTGGTGGTATATTCATTGTTGACACCATGCCAGCTAGGGCATGAGTTTGTTTTCACCGGCTCGGATGTTGAGAGCTTGAAAAAGCTAGGGTATCATGGTTTTGAACCTCCATTTGCTACAATTTGTGACCTCTTATACTTGTCATGTCATTGCATGTTATACCCACTGTAATCGAGCCATGAAAAGCATCTACTATTTATGCTAGCCCGCGACCAATTAGCTAAGGCGTTGTGGCATTGGGTCCCTATCCATGTTTCAAATTATTTTATGTTTTTCTTTTGACCATGCCATGAGTCATGTGTTGTATTCATGCTTATGCATCTGCTTCTTTATTCTCATTTCAATGTGATGATGACACCCGAGCTATATACAGCGCATGCTTGCTATCTTTCCTTTGTGTTTGAAAACCAGGGTGCCCTGTGAGTGCTCTGTTAGTAGCAAACCCTCTATTGTATTAACCAACCCCTCCGTATGTTCCTTGCTGTATACCTTTTCAAGCTTGATCTTAGCTCGTGCACTAGAAAATGTTGTTGCCACTGAGACCCAAGAGCTCATAGACCTGTCGTGCTTGCTCATTATCTTTGACACTCTGTTTACTATCCCTTTCTCAGCCATACCAAGATTCTGAGTCCAGACCCATGCCTCTGCTTGAGTTGTCACTTGGTTTAGCCATAGACAACTTGCGAGCCATATGCTGGGTGTCTTTGATGATTCCTCACTCATGGATCTAGGCTTTGTTGTTCATCATGCTTTTCTCTCTGTCATGCTGCTCACGTTCCATGAGGGCACGATTTCACTGTTTTCCTATCTTCATGCAAAAACCCACAGGATAAAGACTAGGGCATTCACATATTCTCTGATTGATCACCGTACCCTATCAATCTTCTGTTGGAATCTTGAAAACCCACGAGCCATGATATTTTGCTGCTTTGAATGTTCGTTGCATAAACCCTGCTGGTTATTAACTTCATTGTTTTTCTTGAGGGCACCATCTCTACATTTGAAGTTGTGGTCACTTGATTGTATTGGCTGCCTTTCAATGGACCAACTGGCGGGTTATGAATTCTTGGCATCCTTGTTTATTGATTTGGATTCACAACCCAATTAAAAGATTGTTGGCACACTTCAGTTGTATATACTCATTGCACTGGCTATTTTTATCAATGCCAACCCACGAGTTCATGAAGGTTATGCATTGCTTGGTCTCCATGAAATTGGCATAATATATATTTGTTGTTACATGCTATTTTTTATTAGACTTATTTAGACTGTAATCAATCGCATGCTTGTTGATTACTATGAACATGTTGGATGAATTTCATTATTTTATAAGATCTTTGCCATGATGCTAAGCAATTAGTCCACCATTTGTAGCTTTTGTTTAGCTTTAAAAGAAGAATAAACACACCTTATGCTATAATGTACCCCTTTGTAGAATGCAAATTGTGTACCCTGTTCTCGGACAAGCTGATGAAGTATACCCCGTGAACACCTATGAAGTAGAGTACCACATCTAATTCATAGATCTCTGTACTCTACCAATAGCTCTGTTCAAACCAGATGCCATGTAGCCCTCTTTTATCCTTTTATTGACTGATGCTGGATCATCTAAAAATTTCCCTATATGTACACACTGTGTGTGCTCTTGGTCCTTGATGCAATCACTTGATAGGAAACCTGGATTTTTCCTATCGTGATCAGTATCAAGGGCCCAGGTCATTCACAGATTCATTATTGTATCAGCTTCCCTACATCTACACATGAAAAAAACATGTCATTGAAATCATAGTGCTTCTTTTGATTCTTTGGATGGCTCTCATGCACATGCCCTGAGCATAGTCTTTATGAGAGGTGCACGGCTGAGTGTGTATATGCATTACTGTATTGTGATATTAGACATTGTTTAGATCCATTGGATCTAACCCAAATCTTCCTCTTCTTATTGCAGGTTCTGGATCTCAGGAGCTTTTGGACAGGACCAAGCTTCGGACTTCAAAAACCAGGAAATGTCTTGTACCCCAATGCAAAACTCTCTTTATGTATATTTGCACTCATCTGTTCATTTCTGGTAAAGGCTATGCTCATAGCCTGTGTGAGCCTAGATAGACATTCATTCCTTTTCAGCTCCTTTAACTTTCTGCTTAAAACAAATTGATACAGATAGATGTATGTGTAGATGTAGATGCAATTCATTTCCTTTCTTTTTCATGTATTGCAATGAAATGAACGCAAATTTAATCCAGATCACCTAATAACACAAACTAGGTTATTGTAGCTCATCTAGTAATTAGGCTTTCAAAATGTGTCAGAAATATGACAACAGTTCCTATTCTAATCCCCTAAACTCCCTAAACTTCTACTAAACCCTCATTTATCCCTTTAGGCAAACCCTCATTTAGCCCTTTAGGCCATAAATGCATAAAAATGCAATTTTACATCTTTTTGGCATCTTTGCAGTTTGAAGTGCAATTACATGATAATAATGGCATCAATGGCCATATAAAAAACTTAAATATACCTATAGGTCCTTTACCCTTACATAAATCCTTGGATCACTCAAGTGACCCCATAAATCTATATTGTGTCATAAATCTCCCATTTTGACATAGGATAAGAGTGTAGTGATAGATGATAGATCCATTTTGTGCATAACCTGAAGTCATCATATTCCATGAGAGTGCATCTTTTGAGAATTTTTTTTTGAACATTTCAAGGGACCAGTAGTTCTACAATTAAATCATCATAACATTCCCATTACTTAACCATCACACATGGCATGGACTATCTTCAAATTGACAATACGTTGCATGTGTAGTAAAAAACTATTAGTAATTGGCAGATTAAATACATATAATTACTAATAGATTAATCATATTATTACTAATAGATTAAGCATATTATTTATATGCTTAATGTTCCATTTAAATGCTAGTATATAAAGAAGACAATCAGAAGACAATGAAGATTTGTCTGACCAATAGTCTACAGAATTAGACCTTTATTTGGCTAGGTCAAATCTTCCTTTGTGCTATTAGCCTACAAAATTAGACCTTTATACCAATGGAATTGAATAAGTGATGTTCTTTTCTTTTCATGATAATTTTCTTGAAGCTGTGCTTGTACAAATAAACATGGTTTCTAATTTTTATGGTAGTTCAAAAGTGACAGAAGTTTTTCATTTTTTAAGTCAATAGGACATTACAAATATGCAAACAAAAATTGGAAGCCAAATTTAATCTCCTTTCAAGATTGGAAGTCCTAAGAGGAAACATATATGTGCAGCCCATCTTGTCCTTTATTGGTTTTGATTCTGATGTTGGACATTTTTGCAGGTAATAATGGAGCTTACAAGACTGTTTATCCATCTAGCAAGGCTGAATTAGTCCTCCAACCTCTACCTATTGGAATACCTGAGATCCCTGTAGAGGAATTGAATGAAACAATAGACAACTTTGGTCCAAAATCACTGATTGGAGAGGGTTCATATGACCAGGTGTACTACTCAACCTTAAAAAGTGGCCACCCTACAACCATTAAGAAGCTTGATACCAACAAGCAATTAGATCAAGAATTTCTTGCACAGGTTTATTTTTCTGATGTTGTGTTTTTACTAGCAAGTAGATTTTACATTCTATTTTCACAAGTAAATCTTAATCCTAGATCTTTTTCCTTCTTTCTTGAACAATGAATTTTTTGTCATTTTTGGATTGTGTTTGTAGGTGTTTGTGGTTTCAAGGTTAAAACATGAATTTTTTTTAGTGTCCCATATTGTTTCTTGATTCTTTATTTGAAAATATGTACCAATTCTAGGCACTTAGTTGACAATGGAGTGAACTACCATCCAAAATAATGGACATGTGTGATACTTTTAAGTGGAACACCAAGGTTGTGATGTGAAATTATTTTGATGTCAATGTAATTATCAAATCCTACAATATGATAGAACTACTAGAAGAGATATAGAGATGAATACCATTATTTAAACCTTAGACAAACGAATCTCTTGATGACATTTAAGTAGGAAAACATATTGCAGAAGTTAATTCTAGGTTAACAGTCTAGGCAAGCATATAACCAAGAAACTTCAACTCAAAAATTCATCTATACATAATGCCATCAGCAGGAATATAGTTACCCTTTTAGTAGGTAAGTATAATGGCATATAAGAAGGGAATGTGTCATGTATCTTAAGAAAGCAAGAAGTTAATCATCACTCACTATTTGATTTTCCATTTACCTCTCCATCTAAATCGCTATTTTAAAATACTGAGTATCTAGCATAATAGAGAACCTTCAAAACAAGAATGTGGCCATGTTGAACAAGTCTATATACTGTTCTTTTGGTACTGCCAAGTTTATTTTCATTCATAAGTTTATCAAATCCTACAAATGGAATATATAATATGTAGAATTGATCTATATCATGATATAATTAACTATAAAGGAACCTAGAAGAATCAGTTGGGTTGATTATTATACTTGTATATCTTTATGGGTTCCAATACCAGTTAGAGGAGGAGGATGGTGTTGTAGGTGTCTACTAAGCATAATGTAGGCTAGGACATCCATTCAATTTTGAATTCCAATAAATTCCAATCACTATAATATATTAATAGATTTGATAATATATTTTATTTTTAAAAAAAAAATTAAATTTTTAGTTTCTTTTTCGATGGTCAAAGAATATACTTTCAATGAGAATGCTATATACTCGATGAATATTCTGACCACCACTAGTCACAATTTCGACCAACATTGTTTTGTCCTTTTGATGAGAATGCTATATACTCGACGACTATTCCGACCACCCCTCGTCGCAATTTCGACCAACATTGTTTTGTCATTTCGACGAGAATACTATACACTCGATGACTATTCCAACCATAAGTCCTTGCAATTTTGACCAACATTGGACGAATAGATTAAAGGTATGCCCGATAATTCTTCTAGGTTTAAGTGATTATTTTGACAGGGGATCCATCGATAATTCAACTGCTATAGAGGTTGCATTTTTGATGATGAGTTTATGTGTCGAATAATTGATGAAAAAACTTTGACAATAGTTATGGTCATTTCGTAGACCAATTTGCATCTAAAAATTGACTAATCCTCGTCGAAAAACAAGCTAAAATTTACTAGTGGGTTAAGCACATTTTCGTAGAGGAGGTGCGGGTTTCAATATCTTCACTTTTGGTTAAAGCTCTTGGTTTCTCATAACATGCTATTAATCCTTGATGCAAAATAACGATCAAGGCATATGATGAAGAGGAATGTTCTTTAAAAGGCATGGTAGTCTTTCCCGTTCGGGTAGGTCCTATTCAAGGGGATGTCATTTGTCAGGTCTTGGACCTTCCTTTGTCATATAACATACTTCTAGGTCACCCATGGATCCATGCAATGCAAGAAGTCCCTTCTACATACCATCAATGCATTAAATTCCCTTACAACAAAATTGAAGTTACTATTCTTGCTGACTCTAGTTACACAAGCAACAATCTTAAACAAGTATAAAGAATGATTCCTCACAAAAAATAATGGTCAAGTCCTAAAGAAGTAGAAGAAAAGGGAAAATCAACTTTATCTGATTATAAGAAAAGAATATTAGTCAGACCTACTGGTATGGGAGAATACCGAGTGGACACTCTGCCAATTTCCTTGAGATCTTATGATAGGATATCTCCCTTATTTACTCCTAAAACTGCAATAGCACCTATCATACATGAAGGTACCAGAATGGTTAAGACTAAATTTCCCCTAGAACTCGAAAGGGAAGAGAGCTTTGTGTTGCAATGGCTCTACAAAGGAGAATAATCTAAACAAGAGGTAAAATATGCTGAGATTTCACTTGAAAAGTATGGTGTAGGTTACCAACTTATGCAAAAAATGGGATATGATGGGAGAAGTCCTATTAAAAAAGGAAAAGGCCTCCTTAAACCTCTAAATGTTGAATTCATAAATCCTAAAGACAAGACTAGTGTTGGCTACCATGAAATTAAATTTGACAAACCTATCAGTAGTACTCTTGTATTTGACCAATATGAGGACTCAGATAAGGAAGAGACAAAAATTCAACCAATGACATATGAAAGGCTCTTACATATTCAAAATACTAATCCAAATTATTAAGGAGATCCCTATATGCCATCTCAAGTGCCTCAAGAGAATGACCTAATAGAACCTTTGGTTCTAGTAGAAATTGGTCTTAATCAAGAAGATCTCAATCAATCTCCTGAGTCAATCACTACTAATGCTAGTGGTAATGTTGCCACTACTCTTGCTGCTAAAAACATTATTGAGACTAATCTCATGCATCTTGGGTCCCAACCAACTTGTTGATATTTCTCATGTCTTAGATATGCCTAGATTCATGCCTATACTAGACTACTCCACTACTACTATTAAACAAGCTCCTACTATTGAAAGTACACCTCTTGAGAGAGAAGAAAGTGATGATGAGAATATTCCTCCTACAATAACCCTACCTGACTACATCAGACAATATCACAATAGTGAAACAAATTCACATGTGTATGAATGTGACTCACTATCACATGCTACAGTAGATATTTGGGTTGATTTCATATATAGATATATTCCTTGATACAAATTTTGAAAGAGGAGAAAGTTCAAATTAGAAAGATTGAACAACTGATGAAGATCCCTTCAATCCTCCTATGGAGATCATTCCCATGAATTCTAGGCCATCTTTTTCTACTCAGGAGAGCCATGGGTACATTAGGCCTCATCCTATGATAGCTACATGGAATTTAGGAAGGTCTAGGATGGAGATGGTTTTAAGAATGGGAACACTGAGAGGGGGGGCCGGGGGGGGTGAATCAATGTTATACAATTAATGTTTTTCTGCTTCTTGAAACTTAGTGCAATTACTTAAATACTAAAATGAATAGTAAAGAAAATAAAATAATCAACCATAAAACATAACACAAGATATGTTTATGGGGAAACCTTGGCCAGAGGAATACCCCAGTGAGAATTAGCACCCATGAATAATTGCACTAGTCTTATGAACATGTTAAAGTTCCTTTGCCCTGTTAGGAGTAGTCTTTACAATGCTGAGTATAATGAATCGGTTAAGAGTCTGATAGAAAAAACCCTATTAGGGGTGGATGGCTCATTTTCATAGCTCATTTCTTAATGAAGAAGGCTACAACCTCTTGGTTATCAGATACACACTACATCTAGAAGGGTGAACTACTACTATGACACTGCTATCTGATCAGTTCCTTTTGTGCATTGTTTCTCTAACTTCTTTTAGAGATTTATATCATACTGACTGAACTCACATACTCCTGCTTTTCTTTTTATCTTCCATACTCTTCTCTATGTTCATATCTCTCAAATACAAAAGCGCATGTCATATATATACATGCTGAATGGGCGCAACCAAAACTAAATACTGTGTCGGCCTAAAACCTAACACACAATGCTTCCAAATTAATTGGCTCAAGTGTGTTTATATACAATGATAATAACATGTTTACATCACTATTACAATATGCACATATCCTTTACAAAACAAAATGATACACACTAATGAAAAACTTCCTGTTGGTTGCATGCTCTGTTCTGTTCTGCTCTATCGCTTAACTGCCAGTGTCACTTAGACTTGCTGTAACTTTTTGATACTATCATATCTGACCATGCTTTCTTAGAATTAGCATGGTATCATACTAAAAATATTATTTCCAAGGGCACATACCAAAACTCAATCATACACATGTGCAGTGATGCTCTGATCATCAGGTGCTTTACTGTGTGCATTGTCTTCCATACTTAGCCAAAATATGATCTTCAATGTTGTGTGCTGACTATCAAAACTACATATGACTTTGTTGCCATAATGTCAACACAAAACTAGTCATATATTCTTAGTAAAGTCAACTTTCCAACAATCTCCCCCTTTGTCATTAATGGAAACAAAGGAATATGGCGAAGTTGCTAAACTTAACTTACACAAAAAAACTTGCTATCAACTTTCTATACACTGTACATCATATATTCTTCACTTTATACATTACTCCCCCTTTGACATTAATGAAAAAGGTGCTCAAAAAGAAAATCTCTAAGTACTTACACATAAAATACATCAGGATATGCAATTTGAATATTTTTGATTTCTTACTGCCAAAACACCTTAAGTGCATCAACTCTCTGAAGATGGGTGCATAATGCATATGTGAGCTTCTACATCTTTTGTAAATTCATGCGGGGACCTTGATCATATGTCACAATTGTAGCATCTATATGCTTTATGTTCTGATTTAGTATATCTAGTGAGGGTGCTAGTGCATTTCTTAGCTGTGCTTGTCTGGCCCTTATCTTTGCAATCTCTTTTTCTGCCTTCTCTATTTTGTCTATCTATTCTTGATAAACATTATTGCACATATTTATGTCTTGAGAGGGATCTTCAACTGATTTTCTTACTACTGCTATCATAGACTCTCCTTCCTGAATCTTCTTAGAGTGGTCTGAAGTGAGTTTATCCTTGTTCATGCAGTCATCTATCATCTTTCCACTACAATATTTGGGGTCAAATTTTAACGCCAATTTATGATGCCACTACAATTTGTATTTGTTTTTTGTGTTTGTTTTGCAAGTGCCCCCGATGGTGTCATAATAGTGACAATGTTGTCATAATTGCAACACCCATGTGTTTATAAATAAAAAAAAGAAAAAGAAAGTGTCATTTGTAATTTGTGAATTCAAAGAGCTACTACAAAGATGACATTGCACTTTTGCATGGTGCGAAGAGGGCATTCAAGTTTGGCGTGTGCAAAGAGGCTGACACTGTGTGGGAAGAGGGCACTGGCACTTGAGGTAGGAATTTGAGCTTTGTTTTCTCATTAAATCAATTTTAGTGGCATTGTTTACATCTTAGCATTATTAATAGTGGCATTATTTACATCTTAGCATTTGGAATGCTCGATGACCCGCGAGCTTTGAGATCTAGGGCATCATTGCTATTACCTTCAAGGAATTGTGTGAAGTGTTCGATCTCATCTTATTTGTTTTTTTATTGATATTTACTATGTGGTACTCCTTGTTTATGATCATTTCATGAGGAAATGTCTTGATGGCTCACGGACTGCAAGCTAGGGCATCATACATTATTTATGAGCTCACTATTTAATACTGGCATTGTTTACATTTTTTCATTTGGAATGCTTGATGACCCGCGAGGTTTGAGAGCTAGGGCATCATTGATATTACCTTCAAGGCATTGTGTGAAGTGTTTGATCTCTCTTTATTTGTTTTGCTATTGATATTCACTATGTGGTACTCCCCGTTTATGATCATTTCATGAGGAAATGTCTTGATGGCTCGCGGGCTTCAAGCTAGGGCATGATACATTGTTCATGAGCTCACTGCTTAATATTGACATTATTTACATCTTTTCATTTGGAATGATTGATGACCTACGATCTTTGAGAGCTAGGGCATCATTTCTATTACCTTCAAGGCAATGTGTGAAGTGTTTGGTCTCTCTTTATTTATTTTGGTGTTGATATTCACTATTTGGTACTCCCTGTTTATGATCATTTCATGAGGAAATGTCCTGATGGCTCGTGGGCTGCAAGCTAGGGCATCATACATTGTTCATGAGCTCACTATTTAATACTGACATTGTTCATGAGCTCACTATTTAATATCTAGCTAGGCCATGTAAATGGTACCAAGCCAACCCAATATGCCCAACAAAATGTGTCATGTTTATCTTTGTCAAATACACTTGCTCACCATTTTTTTCTTGTTCTTCACACAAATATTGCATCAAAAGTAATTGTAAACAATGATTCAAAGAAAAAAGAAACAACTACAATAGATCAGACCCCAAAAGAATACAGTCAACTATAATAGTTCACAGTCTCAATGAAATAAAGTGTATAAAATAATATATGGTGCACAACAACAACTAGCATGCAATGACAACAATAACATTGCATGATAAAATTAAATACTCTTAGTTTTTATTCACATTGCACATGCATAATTGTAGATGAGGGTCAGTAATAGGGTGCCAGACATTGCTTAGATCCTTTGGATCTAACCCCATCTTTCCCTTCCTTACAGGTTTTGGATCATACAAGAGCATACTGGATTGAACCCCGAGTCAACACTTCATTACTTCAGGCAATGTCTGGTACCTTCATTGTTTATGTTCATCCACTTATGTATGTTTGTATTCATTCATATTCTTTTGAAAGCTAGCTATTAGCGACCATATATGACCATTTATGCCATAAAGCTCATAAAGCATGGTAAAAACTTAAAGCTCATAAAGCATGGTAAAAACATAAAGCTCATAAAGCATGGTAAAAGAGGGCCCTAATTGTGGTAAAATGGGAAAGTTGCCACCTTGCACTGCTCTTCATATGGCTATTGTGAAGGAACTATGTTATAAAATTTCAAGGCATGAAATTTTATACTTTTTGACATCATATTTTTTTCTCCTTAGCATTGAGTTTACAATGTGGGGGACTCAAAGAAAATATATGTATAGTTATAAAATTTCATGCCTTAAAATTTGGCATGAAATTTTATAACATATTTCCTTAGCATTTGTTTTTATATGGAAGCCATGACTTGAGGTAGGCATTTGAGCTTTGTCTTCTCATTAACTCAATTTCATTTTAATGGCATTTGTTAATTTAATGACAAAATATGAATGTTAACACTGTCATTGTTTACATCTTTGTATTTGGAATGCTTGATGACCTGTGAGCTTTGACAGCTAGGGCATCGTTTCTATTACCTTCAAGGCATTGTGTGAAGTGTTTGATCTTTCTTTATTTGTTTTATTGTTGATATTCACTATTTGGTACTACTCATTTATGATCATTTCATGAGGAAATGTCTTGATGGATCACGAGCTACAAGCTAGGGTATCATGCATTATTTATGAGCTCACTGTTTGAGCACCTCATGTCCCTATTTGATTGGTTGGTGCTCTGTTTGTTATATTGATGCTATTAGATCAAATAGAGACATCAGTAATAAAATAATACACTTATTGTTTTGAATTTGAGCTTTGGCATCATGCAATGTTATTGCTGTCAAAACAGTAAGTGTATTAATGTATGATCTAATAACAGCAACCTCATTGATAATTACCTTTGACTCCATCATTATAGAAGAGATAACTACCTACAACTATATTTCATAATTCCTCATTTGAAGTCATATGTTAGTTTAACTATTGGACAATGAGATGATAGGAGTTTCGAATAGATTTGAATAAAAACTAAGAGTATTGAATTTTATCATGAAATGTTATTGCTGTCATTGCATGCTTGCTTCTATTGTGCACCATATATTGTTTTATACACTGTTTATTTCATTGAGACTGTGAGCTATTGTAGTTGACTGTATTCTTTTAGGGTCTGATCTATTGTAGTTGTTTCTTTTTTCTTTGAATCATTGTTTACAATTACTTTTGATCCAATATTTGTGTGAAGAACAAGAACAAAATGGTGAACAAGTGTATTTGACAAAGATAAACATGACACATTTTGTTGGGCTGATTGGGTTGGCCTGATACCATTTACATGGCCTGGCCAGATATTAAACAGTGAACTCATGAATAATCATCCTACTACTTACACTGTAATTTCTATGTCCACTGCCATTAAAATATATCGCTCCTCCTATTATATAGGCATCCTTGTCATTAAGTGTTGCCATTAAAATAAATGACTCATCCTGTTATATAATGTATATGCATACTTGTTTAAAATGCCATACTTGTTGCTCTTAAATATTATTACCATTTCACTTAAATTTACATGACATTAAAGCCAAGCCAAAAATGTATAGATACGTGTAAGTATAGGAGAAGATGGATTATGTAAATATTGAAAAATAAATAAATATCAATAGCAGCTTATGAGAAACTATACTTGTGCTTACCACACCATACCTCAGCATCATAATGCTTATCATTTTCAAGCTTCAGTGAGGCTTCATACCACGCAGCGTCCACAAATTTGTATGCAACACTGATTTAGGCTGGAGGTAAACTACATGTGTCATGTAAACAACATGCTTGAATTCAATCTCTTTTGCGCATTTTCAAGAGTTTTCCCACCAATACAAGTGTAAATAACGCATTGAACATAATCAACGAACACTGTGTGGTATGAAATCTTGCTAAAGCTTGAAATATATCACTCATGTTATTGTCAAAATTAAATTCAAATATTTCTCAAAATATTTATTCTTGTAGAATTAAGATATCCTTATCTCAATAATAAAAGAATCTTGCATAATAGATTTTGAATCATATTAACACACACTCATGTTCTATAGCATAGTTTGTTTTAGAAGTGTATGGCTTGACTATGCACATACATAATTGTAGATGAGGATCAGTAACAGGGTGCCAGGAATTGCTTAGATCCTTCGGATTTAACCCCATCTTTTCCTTCCTTGTAAGTTTTGGATCATACAAGAGCATACTGGATTGAAGCCTGGGTCAACACTTTATTACTTCAGGCAATGTTTGGTACCTTCATTATTTATGTTCATCCAGTTATGTATGTTTGCATTCATTCATATTCTTCTGAAAGTTAATCTTTATGAGCTCAAATTCAAAAAAGTAAGTGTATTATTTTATTACTGATGTCCCTATTTGATCTAATAGCATCAATATAACAAAAAAAGCACCGACCAATCAAATAGGGACATGAGGTGCTCAAACAGTGAGCTCATAAAACAATATATTTAGTCTTAATAAAATCTTATAAAAGAACATATATTGTGTGAAGTGTTTGATCTCTCTTTATTTATTTTGGTGTTGATATTCACTATGTGGTACACCCCGTTTATGATCATTTCATGAGGAAATATCTTGATGGCTCACGGGCTGCAAGCTAGGGCATCATACATTGTTCATGAGCTCACTATTTAATACTGGCATTGTTTACATCTTTTCATTAGGAATGCTTGATGACCCGCAAGCTTTGAGAGCTAGGACATCATTTCTATTACCTTCAAGGCATTGTGTGAAGTGTTTGATCTCTCTTTATTTATTTTGTTGTTGATATTCACTATGTGGTACTCCTTGTTTATGATCATTTCATAAGGAAATGTCTTGATGGATTGTGGGCTACAAGCTAGGACATCATGCATTGTTTATGAGCTCACTATTTGAGCACCTCATGTCCCTATTTGATTGGTTGGTAATCAAACAATGAGCTCATAAACAATGCATGATGCCTGAGCTCAAATTCAAAATAGTAAGTGTATTATTTTATTAAGACTAAATATATTATTTTATTAAGATAAAGTATTTTGGGTTAGTTTTATGTTGTTTTATAAGATTTTATTAAGACTAAATATATGATGCAAACTCATAATTATACTTGATATATATATACTTCAAAGGATAAATTATGAAATATAGTTGTATGTAGTTATCTCTTCTATAATGATGAAGGAGTGAAAGGTAATGATCAATGAGGTTGTTGCTATTAGATCATACATTAACACACTTATTGTTTTGAATTTGAGCTCGAGCATCATACAATGTTATTGTTGTCATTGCATGCTTGCTGCTGTTGTGCACCATATATTATTTTATACTCTATTTATTTCATTGAGACCGCGAGCTTGGTTTTTCTTTCAGAAGTGTATGGATTGACTATGCACATGCATAATTATAGATGAGGATCAGTAATAGGATGCCATTCATTGCTTAGATATTTTTATTTAACCCCCATCTCTCTTTTCTTTGCAGGTTTCAGATCACACAGGGGCACACCAAATTTTTACCTAGGTCAAAAATTCATCACTTCAAGCAATGTCTGACACTCTTATTATTTATGTTCATCCTCTTATGTATGCTTGTACTCTTGCATTTTCTTTTAACAGTTATTTTCCTTGTATAGTGTATACAAGTTATTTTTCATATATATACATGTAATCTTTAGATGCAAAAATTTCTTTTCCTTTACATGTATCTTTGCATGAAATGAACACAAATTAAACAAGATCATTTAATAATGCAAAGTAGGGTATTGTAGTCAGTCATCTAGTAATTAGTTCCCCAAACCATTACTAAGGATTGAACATAAGTCTAAGTCCCCAAATCTATTGTTCTATGTGTATAAAACAATATATGGTGCACAACAACAACAATCATGCAATGACAACAATAATATTGCATGATGCCCGAGCTCAAATTCAAAATAGTAAGTGTATTAATGTATGATCTAATAGCAGCAACCCCATTGATCATTACCTTTCACTCCTCCATCATTATAGAAGAGATAACTACCTACAACTAGGGAATTATGCATTGTTTATGAGCTCACTGTTTGAGCACCTCATGTCCCTATTTGATTAGCCAGTGCTCAAACAGTGAGCTCATAAATTGCGAAACCCATTTGGTTATAAACAAAAAAAAAGAAAGAAAAAGAAAGTGTCATTTGTAATTTGTGAATTTGAAGAGCTGCCACGAAGACAACACTACACTTTTGCATGGAACGAAGAGGGCATTTGAGTTTGGCATGTACGAAGAGGCTGACATCGTGTGAGAAGAGGGTATTGGCACTTGAGGTAGGCATTCAAGATTTGTCTATTTGATCATAAATAGGGAGTACCACATAGTGAATATCAACAACAAAACAAATAAAAAAAGATCAAACACTTCACACAATATATGTTTCTATATAAGATTTTATTAAGACTAAATATATTATTTTATGAGCTCACTGTTTGAGCACCTCATGTCCCTATTTGATTGGTTGGTTCTTTATTTGTTATATTGATGCTATTAGATCAAATACGGACATTAGTAATAAAATAATACACTATGTGGTACTCCTCGTTTATGATCATTTCATGAGGAAATGTCTTGGTGGCTTGCGGGTTGCTGCAAGCTAGGGCATCATACATTGTTCATGAGATCATTGTTTAATACTAGCATTGTTTACATCTTTTCATTTAGAATGCTTGATGTCCTATGCGCTTTGAGAGCTAGGGCATCATTTCTATTACCTTCAAGGCATTGTGTGAAGTGTTTGATCTCTCTTTATTTGTTTTGGTGTTGATATTCACTATGTGGTACTCTCCATTTATGATCATTTCATGAGAAAATATTTTGATGGCTCACGGGCTGCAAGCTAGGGCATTATACATTGTTCATGAGCTCACTATTTAATATCTGGCCAGGCCATGTAAATGGTATCGAGCCAACCCAATCAGCCCAACAAAATGTGTCATGTTTATCTTTGTCAAATACACCATTTTGTTCTTGTTCTTCACACAAATATTGCATCAAAAGTAATTGTAAACAATGATTCAAAAAAAAAAGAAACAACTAAAATAGATTAGGCCTCAAAAGAATACAGTCAACTACAATAGCTCACAGTCTCAATGAAATAAATAGTGTATAAAATAATATATGGTGCACAACAGCAACAAGCATGCAATGACAATAATAACATTGCATGATACCCAAGCTCAAATTCAAATCACTAAGTGTATTAATGTATAATCTAATAGAAGAAACCTCATTGATCATTATCTTTCACTCCTCCATCATTATAGAAGAGATAACTACCTACAACTAGGGCATCATGCATTTTTTATGAGCTCACTATTTGAGCACCTCATGTCCTTATTTGATTGGCTGGTGCTCAAACAGTGAGCTCATAAATAATGCATGATGCCCTACCTTGCAGCCTTCAATCCATCAAGACATTTTCTCATGAAATAATCATAAACGGAGAGTACCACATAGTGAATATCAACAACAAAACAAATAAAGAGATATCAAACACTTCACACAATATATGTTTCTTTATAAGATTTTATTAAGACTAAATATATTATTTTATGAGCTCACTGTTTGAGCACCTCATATCCCTATTTGATTGGTCAGTGCTCTATTTGTTATATTGATGCTATTAGATCAAATAGGGACATCAATAATAAAATAATACACTATGTGGTACTCCCCGTTTATGATCATTTCATGAGGAAATGTCTTGGTGGCTTGCGGGCTGCTACAAGCTAGGACATCATATATTGTTCATGAGCTCACTATTTAATACTGGCATTGTTTACATATTTTCATTTGGAATGCTTGATGACCTGCGAGATTTGAGAGCTAGAGAATCATTTCTATTACCTTCAAGGCATTGTGTGAAGTGTTTGATCTCTCTTTATTTGTTTTGGTATTGATATTCACTATGTGTTACTCCCCATTTATGATCATTTCATGAGGAAATGTCTTGATGGCTCGCGGGCTGCAAGCTAGGGCATCATACATTGCTCATGAGCTCACTGCTTAATAATGGAATTGTTCATGAGTTCACTGTTTAATATCTGGCCAGGCCATGTAAATGGTACCAGGCCAACCCAATCAACCCAAAATGTGTCATGTTTATCTTTTTCAAATACACTCGTTCACCATTTTGTTCTTGTTCTTCACACAAATATTGCATCAAAAGTAATTGTAAACAATGATTCAAAGAAAAAAGAAACAACTACAACATATCAGACCCCAAAAGAATACACTCAACTATAATAGCTCATATTCTTAATGAAATAAATAGTGTATAAAATAATATATGGTGCAAAACAACAAAAAACATGCAATGACATCAATAACATTGCATGATGCTCGAGCTCAAATTCAAAACAGTAAGTGTATTAATGTATGAACTAATAGAAGCAACCTCATTGATCATTACCTTTCACTCCTCCATCATTTTAGAAGAGATAAATACCTACAACTAGGGTATCATGCATTGTTTATGAGCTCACTGTTTGAGCACCTCATGTCCCTATTTGATTGGCCGGTGTTCAAATAATGAGCTCATAAATAATGCATGATACCTAGCTTGCAGCCCACAAGCCATCAAGACATTTCCTCATAAAATGATCATAAATAGGGAGTACCACATAGTGAATATCAACAACAAAACAAATAAAGAGAGATCAAACACTTCACACAATATTTGTTATTTTCTAAGATTTTATGAAAACTAAATATATTATTTTATGAGCTCACTGTTTGAGCACTTCATGTCTCTATTTGATTGGTCAGTGCTCTGTTTGTTATATTGATGCTATTAGATCAAATAGGGACATCAGTAATAAAATAACGCACTTAATATTTTGAATGTAAGCTCATAAAGATTAAGATATCTTGTTGTTTTGAATTTCTATGTGCTTTGAGCCAATGAAATTTTTATCATCATGATGAAGTAATAATGCGTTAAATGTCTTACTTATGTCCCTATTCAGTTTTACTTTTATAGTTAATTCATGATTTATAATTCACTTGTAGTAGCTCAATGTGTTTGAACTCAATAATACCCCTTACTTGGTCTCCTACAAAGCTTTTGGCAAAATCTGTCAGAAAATGAGAAGCTATGAGAAGGTGACATGAAGCTAATGAAAGGAGGCATCTGCAATTTGTTTTGTAGATATACACATTAAGGATCATGTCAGCTAATACAAGGGAATTCGATCAAAATAGGGAGACAATCGCTAGATTGTTGTCTAATTTTCAAAGAGAAGGCGATGATAAATGTTATTGTCCATGCAAGAGTTGTATTGGCTTAAAGACAAGAAGAATCAAAATCAAAATGAAAAATAGACATTGTAGGGAGAACGATCACATAGAGGGGGGGTTTAATTATAATCTAGTGGTAAGTTGTTTTTTATATTGTTTTCACAATTAATATACATATGAACCATGGAAGGAGGTTTGATTATCATCATTTTTATATAGGTCAATCTCCCCAGTGTGAATATAGAGGATGATCCCATGGAAGATGACGATCATGTGCCAGAAAACACATTTGAAGATAATGGTATGAGTACATTGATCATTGACATATTTGATACTAGTGCTACTGCTGCTACTGATGATGATGATTATGATGAGGATGACATTGATGAAATCCATGATATACCTCTACTTGAGAAGGTAGACATGACCCTTTACAAAGACTCCCAATCTACTCTTCTCTCTGCTGTATTGTTGCTAGTGAATTTGAAGGTTATGAATGGTTTATCCAATATAGCAAAGTCACATATGCTAAAGTTTGTCATATATGTCATTATAGTCTATAAAAGGTGAAACATGTACCATTAATATTTTTTATAGTAATGACTTATATTATTTGTTGCAGATTGATAGGTGACTTTCTGTTACCACCATCAAATGTTCTCCCTCGCTCGTACCAAGAATTATGTGCCACTATGAAACATATTAGAATGGAGTATCAAACAATAGATGCTTATCCTAGAGATCATATTATTTATTATAAAGAACATGAAAATGCAACAGAATGCCCTGAATTCCATATGCGCAGATATCGAGATGATCAAGTGAAAAAAAGGTGCCTCACAAGGTTCTTCATCACATCCCCATTATTCCACGTCTGAAATGATTATTCAGGTGCAATAGCTTGGCACAATTTATGGATTACCATGCACATGGCAGGAGTCAAGATGACATTATTCAAATGCCTACAAATGGTTCATCATTTATGGACATAGAGGAAAAGTGGCCACACTTTAAAGAGGAACCTCAAAATCTCATACTTTCTCTGGTAGCAGACGATGTCAATCCACATGGAGAGATGAGATCCATTTTCTCGGTGTGGCCTATTTTTGTTATAAACAATAACCTTCATCCATGGATGTTAATAAAGAGGGAGCACATTATGTTGGCAATGATTATTTTAGGTATCTTATTATTTTATAATTATCTACATGTATTTATAAGTCTTGGATTGAAATGACCACAATAATTATCTGATATTGTTAATTCAACTAGGTAAGTACCAAGTGAAAGATATGAATGTATATATTGCACCTCTTATCGATGAGTTTTTGGTGTTATGGGAATGGTTTCACTATGTATGACATCTCCTGACCAATTGGACAAAGAGAATTTCAATTCCATACAATGCTTGTGTGGATAGTTCATGATACTCTAGGGTTAACACATTTTTGTGGTATGTTATGGTGAATTCTAGTTGTATGCAATAATTCAAATTCAAAAAATATATATATTTAATCCAATTTTACCATTATCTTATAGGTCTTTAAACAAAGGGAAAATTTACATGTCTAATGTGTGGTCCAAAGATGAAATCCCGTCATTCCAAAAGTTTAATAAAATAGGTGTTTCATGAGAATAGACAGTTCCTCTCCAGAAATCATAAGCATCGAAGTGCAGAAAGCCATCTTTCCAATGGGAAAGAAGAGACTACACCAAAGCACCAAAGAATGACACCTCACCTATGGTAGTTGGAATATAATAGAATTCAAAGTAATATCATTCCATGTAATGGTCGATGTTTGAAAATTATATATTTTGATTGTGTTTTGTTGGCTAATTATATAGTTGATAATCTTGAAGGTCGTGAAGGCATCACTGACCAGCTTCCAAAGGGACTAAAATATTATCCCAAAAAATTTAGTAGGCTGCCCTACTATGAGCATCTAAAAATTGTGCATTTGTTTGATACTATGCATATTGGAAAGAATGTAACAGAGACACTGTGGAAAATATTGGACGGAAGGCATGACAAAGAAAAACTTGGCAAAATTTGTAGTGACATTCATGATTCCAATCATATAATGAAAAATATCATTGAATCAAATAGCAATGAAGATCGGATTAATGCAAGTGCTCTTCCTTGGTTATTAATAGAACAACAAAGTAATGCCATAAAAGAAGTGATCTGAAAAATTTGATTTCCTATAGGATTTTCTGCGGATATAAGCAATCTCATATCAAAGAAAAATGATTTTGGGTCAAAGATGAAAATGCATGATTGGCATACCTTCATCAAGGTAAGTCATAGTCTTTTGTATATACAATATATTTGTGTAATTGCATTCAATTTTCATTGTATGAAATGACCAGTTGATAATTGTTGCAGTATTTTCTACCCCTATCTCTCCCAGAGAACTTCAACAATAATATAAAACAAGTGATATATGATCTTGAAAAATACATAAGGTAAGTAGTGACATTTGTTCAATATATCAAACAATAATATCAAATAAGTAATATATTGTAAAGTCTCATATTTATATATTTATGTCTTGAATCCCTTGTAGGTGGTTGTCATCTAAAGAAATCCATAAAGAAAATATAAAATATTGGATGAAAAGAATTTGTCGATTAATGTGTAAAATGCAAAAGTGTTTACCTCCAGCTTTTTTCAATGTACAAGAACACTACCTCATACACTAAGTTGAGGAGATTGAATTGTGTGGACCTGCACATACTAGGTCAATGTGGATGGTTGAGAGACACTTGAAATTTTTGAAGGGTTTGGTATGAAAAAGATCACGTCTTGAGGGTTCTATGGTTGAGGGATATAGGGTATACCAGATAATGGTGTAAATTACTCAATATCTTCTTAATTTTGCAGAAAAGACCCATATAGATTGCATTTGGGATCTCGACTCAATTAAAAAATTTTAAGGGGAGTACTTGGTGGGCAATGGTAGATTTAAGAAATTGAAAGGTAATAAATTATGAGATGTTATTGTAGTAAATTAATTCTTAATCTTCAAAATAAATCTGTTGTAAGTCATCTATTTTCTTTTGTACATCTGCTAAAGAGTAGGATGTAATACATTTGTTTATTGCAAACAATCAAGATTGGATGATGACATGGATTGAATGATGTCAACATGATGGTCATAGATTAACATGGGAATCTGTGTCTTCATTGGTTATACAAGCTCATCGCAATGGAGATCCCAATGTTACACAAAAGGAAATAGATTTAGCATATGGTTTAAGAGATCACCAGGTACTTATAAATTTATTAATTAATCAATTGTATGTTTTTCAACTTGTGATGCAATAATTTATACATGTTTGACATTATTACAGGTGAAACACCACAATACTATGTTTTGCAATGGTTATAAATTTTGCATCAAAAAGTTGGATAACACAAAGAGAACTTGTGATTCTGGGATAAGTGCAGTGTTCCAGATGACTAATATTTCATCTAGAAATGACTTAGATCCTCAAGAGTCACAAAATTGATACTATGGTATTTTGGTTGATATACTTGACCGTGACTTCTATTCCTTCAAATTAATTCTCTTCGTTGTGAAATGGTACAGACTACGACTCAATAAAAATGATCTTGATAAAATTGTTATTGAACATGACAATGGATTTCCAATGATTAATACAAGGTTGTTTGAGCTAGTTGGAGAAGAGCCCTATATTATTCCAAGCCAATGTGAGCAGGTATTTTACTTAGATGTTCCGCATAAACCAGTTTGGTCATTTGTTGTTAGACATGATCCAAGAGGAAGATCGATAAAGTATAATGTGATGAAAGAAGATATCGAGGAAGATGAAGAAGTGGAAAATGATGTAGAACCAGATCATGATCGAGAGGTACTCGAAGAAGATGAAGAAGAAGATGTCAATGATGCTGCTATTGATGATGATGATGTTGCTATTGATGAGGATGATGCTGCTATTGATGCTACTACTGATGATGACGATGATGATGAGGATGACGATGATGATGATGCTAATGCTAATGACGACAATGATGACAATAGTGGTGGTGATGATGTCATCGATGACGATGATCTTGATGATGAGATGGATGAAGAAGAATATCAATGACATGAATGAAATGTACAATTATGCCAAATTTTTGGCATGTTCTAACGATTGTTTTATATGTACTATTCTTATTCACCTTGTTTTATGTCTTACTTATATATCTATGATCTTTTGTTAAGAGAAATTTCATTATGAAAGAGTGTATTTAATCTCTATATGCTTAAACAACCTCACTAGTTAAGACTATTCTCATTTGTAGTGGGCATGACAAGAATCAAATCACTTGAAAGACACCAGTATTTAGACATGCACAAATTAGTGACGTGATTATGCAAATTACCTTTCTTTACAATTCCATGGTTGTCTTTGGTTTGTCATTTTGTTTTGAGTGTCTAGTGATTTAAACCAAAGACTTCAACTTAGCCAAAAAATGTGCAAGTATACATTAGTATGTTTCTTTTTATTGTAATTATAATTAGTATGAATGAACAAAATAATGACAATGCAATATTTGTGATAATGCAATATTTGTCGAAATAGCATCGATGACTTTGGTCAATGTGCCTATGTGTCAATGTGGTGTTGGCCCATGCATGTTGAAGACGTCACACACAAAAAGTAATCTTGGATGTCAATTTTGGGTTTGCCCAAATAGGAAAAAAGTTTGGATACGTAATTATATTTTATGTTTAAAAATAATGGACAACTAATCATTTTATGAAGAACTGATGTACATTTGGTATTGTCAGGGAAATACTAGATGTCAATACATTTGGTGGGTTGATCAAACCACATTTACATCTACCCCATCTACATCTATACATGATGTAGGAAATGAGTACAACTTGTGCAAGGCTCGAGAGGCAGCTAGTGTCGCCAAGATTGCTTCAATAGTGAAAGTAGAAATCATATTTGTGTGATGATTTCTTTGTGTAGTTTGTGCACTACTTTGTTGGGACCATATGCATAAATGTGGTTAACAGAGGGCTATTGTAGATATTGATTTTTAAAAAAAATTTCTAGTAGATACACATAAAGAACACGCACATAAACACGACAAATGAGAAACATAAATGTAGATATCACAATAGCTGACAAACATAAATGTAGGCATCATAATCACAATTTTTTGGAGACACAACATAATTGAATGGTATACCTAGACGATGCAACACAACTATATATCACTCCTCTAGTTCCAAATTTACACTGCGGTAAATAAAATCCATAGATAAACAATAAATTTAGAGAGTGGAGGAGAGTGAGAATGACCAAAGTAATATAGGTCCCTATATTATTTTGGTCATAATTGCTCTCCTCCTGCACTCTCTAAATTTATTCTTTATCTTTGGGTTTTGTTTATGCAGTGTAGACATGGAACTGGAGGAGTAGTTATGTTGCATCATCTGGGTATACCACTCAATTATGTTGTGTTTCCAAAAAATTGTGACCATGATGCCTACATTTATGTTTCTTAGCTGTTGTGTCCCAAGACCCCTTATGACCCTTTACGATCCCTAAGAATACATCTTAGAGATCTTAAAATGTCGTAAAGGGTCATAAGAGGCTCCTAAGAGGGGTCAGATGAGCTTCCACCTTCACGTGGTTGGCCTTGTTAAGTAGAGAATGTTAAAATATTCTCAAATCAAAGAGAAGCTCAATAATTTAAGATCTCAATCCATGTACGACAAATATATATTGATCCATCTCAATGGCTACCAAATCAATAGATCTCTGTCAAGAACCTAGTCGCAAAGAAACACCATAGACCGCACCGTGAACCCGCTGTGAAGAGGCATTCAATGTATCATCAATTGCATCAAATGATCCACTTTCTATAATCTAAGTCTCTTAGCTTGGTTCACCAAGAAGAAGACTTCTCCTAAGTCATCATAGACACCATAGTGATCTATGAATCTCCAATGTGCAATTTTTGCACGTCGCTCTCTTGAAATCACACCTAACTCATTTGAAGTTGTGGAAAAAATGGTAGATGATCCCAGCAATTAGTCACAACCTGATCTTGACAACAACACAAAGAGTAGCTTGATTATGTCTTAATGCTGATCAATGCACAATCTACTCAAACTCTAAGTCAAGTTACTGCTACACTCCATAGGAACAAAGCATATCAAATTCAGACCAAAGAAGTCAAGAATTTTCTCGAATCATATCCGAATGCAATTAGGTCTGCATATATCCCATGAACACATTAGGAAGAATGCATCTGATCACCATACTAGCTTCTTGTGCTGGAGCCATCGCTGTCACAAGTCTTGATTCGGTAGCATCCATTCAAAATCCAAGTCTCTAGACTTGACTCAATAATCCACGAGCCACTACCGAATCTACTGCAAAGTTATCTTCGAATGATCCATAACCAAATCATGAGTAGGAACCAGATCTGTAAGAACACCATTATGAATCGACAAATATATATATATTTTTAAAAAACTAATTATCATCATAACTATGAAGGCCCCACAATAGCGACGGTTATCTGTCGCAAACATTCAACATCTAGACGTCGCATTAACAATATCGTTGTCAGAAAAAAACCATAAATGATAGATATCCATCATAAATGTCCAACGCATGTGTATTGCATGTACACCATAGTCGTCATTACAAACCATAAACAACAAATATCCATCATAAACTTTCGATGGATATCCATTGCATTAATAGCATTTCTGTCAGTGAACAAGTTACAAATGATGGCTACCCGTCGAAATATTCTGATGGGTCACCGTCATTTGTATTTGTTGCAATGGATTGACATCCCAATTTTGACAGCTACAAATAGGTCTAACGATAGGTTCAATTTTTTGGCACCCTCTTTTTGTGACAGCCATGGTTGTCGTAATTACGAAGCCTAACAAAACTATCAATTTTGCCGACTGCAAAACTGCAACGCTGAGTGGTGTCACTTAATCGACAGCTTACTATCTAAATTCAAACATTCAGCCATTGGAAAAAGGTCTCAAATGTACTAGTGTTCTTCCTTTTGCTGCTAACTCTTTCAGCATTGCTTGACCAATCTTAAGGGAGTTTAGGTCAACTGAGAAATTTCCTAACTTGACAAGATGCTACTAACATCATCCACTGAGTGAAAACTAATCAATTTCTTATCCTGAGGCAATAAATTATTTAGTATGCTAACTGATTCCACAAATAGAAGATTCCTCATTACTTATTTTTCTTTGGCTTTCTCCATAGCCAATACACTTATCTTTATCAAATCTTCTTCTCCCCATGAATCTAAACTTGTTGAAACAAGAGTCAAACTTGACAACAATGATATAGATGACTTAGGAGTAAGAAATGTGCATTGACTTACATCCATACTCTTACTATTTACCTTTACTAGGATCTCAACAAAAGGCTCTTTTTTAGGTTCATCTTCCTTCTCTTCTTCCTATCCTATTATGTCTTCAATTAGGACTCCTTGCTGCAAAGGTGTTTCTTTACCACATAGGATCTTAGCTTCTTCAGTACTCACAAAATTTTCTTCAAACTTATCCAGATCATTATCTATTGCCACCATGGTGATTTCAACATCATCAATCACAATAATTTCATCCTTAGCTTTAGCCTTGGACGCATAATCCTATGGACCTATAAAAGGTGCATTAGGGATCTCTGATTCTTTTTCTTTCTTGGAGGGAACTTGGGGTGCAGGCACAGAAGGTGGGTACATGTGTCTATCCAAAAACACTTTTTCAAATTCTTTCTCTATCTCCTTCACAATCAACTCATAATATTTGTTCATTATCTCAAGAGTTTTGATTTTTGTTCTTAGATGTGGCTTCACTAAATCTAACAACAATATCTTCTCTTCTAGTGAACAAACATGGAGGTTGTCATCCAAAGTCTTTTATCTGATTCTCATATCCTCCTCTATGGCTTGTCTTTTTAAAGAATCAAGTATATTCTATACATGATCATGAATGACTGTCTTAAGTTCCAAAACTGACCTTTTGAACTTAATCATATGCTTGATAATCATAGAATGAATTTTTGATTTAATCTCATGATATTTGTCATAGAATTTTGCAATCTAATCTATCCTTCCTTCATCAACAACTCTAGTTCTCAAAACTTCCAAATTCGGTCTGAATCCTACCTCAGGAGGTGCTTGAGTATTCTTTCCTTTTCTTCTGGTTGTCCTTGAGGATGGGTGGCTTGCACCAGTTTGCTTCTTCCTTCTAGACACCTTGATTGGCTCAGGAGGTGGAGTGGACTCCAGATCAACTGTGATAGAAGGTGCGAAGGTGCTTTCTCCTGCCTTTTTCTCCTCCTCTGGATCATCAGATTTCTCTATTTTGACTTCAGATGAGGGTGTGTTCTCAAGTTGCATAGAAATCTTGGCTTCCCTTGCTTTGTCTATGTATACTTGGGTGAGACCATGAATTTTCAGAATATCAGAGGTAATTCTAGATGCTTTTCTCTTGGTCGCTGCACTATATAAGATAGAATCGACTTGTCTTGTCTTGTCTTCACATGTGCCCCGTCTGGGTTCTTTGGGATCCTTAGGTGTAGATAGGAGGAATTGTGCATAACCTTCCAAAATATGCTCCTCTACTTCATAACCAAGTGGATGAATCCACTTTGTTCTAGGCTCAATTGCTTCCATGCATGTAGTATTTGTTTCCACCATGAAGCATATAGAGTCCTTGTATTTCTCCATTATCTTCTCAGGTATTTTGTACCTTCTTTGCATCTTAATTCTAAATGTTTTTATCTCCAAATCCATGTAATCCTTCAAAGTGCTCTCTAATGTTGCCTTAAATGAAATTTGAGGCAAGGTAGGTATTCTTTTGTCAAGATAGATATCAGAAACCTTACCAACTATATGAAAGTACATGTATATAATCAGTGAACCAAATCTAAATATTTTTCTCTTATCATGCTTTATAGATCTTAAGTTGTCTAATAACTACGTGTGCAAGATCTCACAAAGGTTAAACTCTCCATTTTCCTTCACTATCCTTATTGCTGCCATAATTGTAGCTGCAGATACATTGTTCACTCTATTTGCATGTTGAAACTTGTATCCAAGGATCATAGGCATGAGTTTAATGTCTTTCTCCTCTATGGTCTCAATAGTCATGTCGCGCTTATCACTCCTGGACTTACATGCCTGCTCAACCTATTTTCTGACATCTTTTCCTATTGGAAGAATGGCACCAGTCTTAGAAAGTTTGGTCATCTCATGAATGAGATCAATTGTAATATGGACATGGACTTCACCAATCCAAAACAAATCATCATGAATCCTTCTTAGTAATATCTTGATCCATTCTAACTCATATAATTCATATGCAGTCGAATGCTCTATGATAGGGTTATTTGTAAGGTGTGTGAATTCATCATTGAATGTAAAGTCTAGATTAACCATTGATTCCATGTGTGACCTTATTCTGTCAAATCCTACAGACTCTTTCTTACAATAGATGTAAGCGTGAATATCTTCGACATGCATAACTCCCATCGGAGTTCTTGAAAATGCTCCTTCTAAATCATTTTACAATGACTTAAATGGATTATTTTTAAAAAAACATCTCTTCCTTTCCGTGACATCAAAGAATACTAGAGTTTCCATTACTTACTTGCTTCAACGCTTAAATACAGTTTCAAGAGATTTCTGAAATGATGTGTCTGAGCTAGGGTTCTGCCAATAACTCAACTCTTCTTTGTGGATGAAACATCTTCAATCCTTCAATACTTTCTGCTTTGATCTCCTATTCTCTCCAAGGGCTTGACATTGAATGTAAAAGTGAATATAATAGATGTCTGGTGACTAATAAATCAAATTTCTGCAATTAATGCTTGTCATTGTAACACGGGTTACAATAGTGAATTCCAATCTTAGTTCTTGCTATCAATCAAGCTTTGCGATATTTCATACTACATCAACTAGCAACCAAACAACCAAAACCAAAGGTGCATACTCTGAGGGTGAGTATACCAGCCACGTAGGGGACTAGAGCTTATCTAGCTCCCCCTATGACCATGAGGGTCATTTATCCAGAAGTAGAAGGTGCGTCCACTGTGGATGCATCTACTACTTTTTCACTAACATTATCTTTCTTTATTTCCATCCAAATCTCACTCGCATCTTCTGTAGCTTTCACAAACTTAACTTCTCCAAATTCATCCAATATTGATCCTTGAGACTTATTAGGTCTTTCTTTTCTTTGTGCTTGTGATCTGCAAAACTTTGAGATGTGTCCAACCTTGTTACAAGAGTAAAAAATAATTGAAGGCCTTATATTCCTAGGCGCATTGATGGGAGTTACCATACTGCATTGTCTAGCTGTGTGACCATTGTAATTATATATCTGACATGTGATGTTATGAGGAATTCTAGAACTTTGTTGTGCTTGATTTCTTTGATTTGATCTACAATTCATAGCTCTATGACCAAATTTATTGCATGAATGACAATAACCATTGAAAGGTCTTACCTCTTTACAATCTCTTGCTACATGACCATTCTTTTTACAAGCATAACAAGTTCTGTTTACTGGCTTGTGTTCATCTTTGGGTGGTTCTATTTTAGCTTTAGCATGATTTTTAGTCTTCTTAGCTTTTGTAGATTCTTCTAGTGCTTTCAATATTTCTTGCATTGCATTGATTTGAATTTGTGCTTCTTTGAATCCAATACCACTAGAATCTCCTTTTATCCTTTGTGCATAAATCTATGATTCTAATAGATCATCACTTGTGTGTAATTTGTTAATATGATTCTTTGCTTCTATCAACTTAGATTCCATCCTTTTCTTGATGTTTTCTAACTCCAAGATTTTTATGTTTTCTTGCATGAGTTCTTTATCCAACTATTTGTTTTCTTTGATCTATTCTTCATAGGTTGTCTTGCTATCAGTTAACTATTCATTCAAATCTTCAATCTGATCCTTCAAAGATGTATTTTCTTCATTCAGCTTTTTGACCATTTTCCCCAAATCATTCGTTGAACAATATTTCAAATCTTTTCTGAGTTTCTTGATGAATACTTGTGAACCACTGACCTTCATTTTTAGTTCTTCAATTTCCTTTTCAGATATATCAAGATCTTCAAGAGCTACTTCAAGATTTTTCTTCAGATGTTTCACTTCTGTTGTATCCATGATCTCCTCAAGTGGTTAGACTTATCTTAGAGGACCAAAGCTATGATACCAATTGTTAAGAAATGGAACACTGAGAAGGCAGGGGGGGAGGGTTGAATCAATGTTCTACAATTAATGTTTTTCTGCTTCTTGAAACTTAGCCCAATTACTTAAATACTGAAATGAATAGTAAAGAAAATAAAACAATCAACCATAACACATAACACAAGATATGTTTACGGAGAAACCTTGACCAGAGGAAAACCCCGGTGGGAATTAGCACCCATGAATAATTGTACTAGTCTTATGAACCTATTAAAGTTACTTTTCCCTGTTAGGAGTAGTCTTTACAATGCTGAGTACAATGACTCAGTTAAGAGTTTGATAGAACAAAACCTTTTAGGGGTGGATGGATCACTACTAGAGCTCACTGCTCAATGAACAAGGCGACAACCTCCTAGTTATCAGATACACACTATATCTGGAAGGGTAAACTATTGTTATGACACTGCTGTTTGATCAGTTCCTTTTGTGTGCTATTGCTCTAAATTCTTTTAGAGCTTTATATCATACTGACTGAACTCACATACTTTTTTTATTCTTTTTATCTTCCATATTCTTCTCTATGTTCATATCTCTCAAATAAAAAAGTGCATGTCATATATATACATGCTGAATGGGTGCAACCAAAACTAAATATTGTGTCAGACTAAAACCTAACACATACAATGCTTCCAAATTAATTGGCTCAAGTGTGTTTATATAAAATGTTAATAACATGTTTACATCACTATTACAATAGGTGCATAGCCTTTACAAAAAAAAATGATACGTGCGCTAATAAAAAACTTCCTATCGGCTGCATGCTCTATTCCGCTCTGTCGCTTAACTACCGGTGTCACTTAGACTTGCTGTAACTTTTCAATACTATCATATTTGACCATGTATTCTTAGACTTATCATAGTAGCATACTCAAAAGCTTATATCAAATGGCACATACCAAAACTCGATCATATACACGTGCGTCGATGCTCTGATCATCAGATGCTTCACTATCTACATTGTCTTCCATACTTAGCCAAAATATGATATTCAATGTTGTGCGTTGACTATCAAAACTTCATATGAATTTGTTGCCATAATGACAACACAGAACTAGTCATATATTCTTAGTAAAGTCAACTTGCCAACAAATGGTTCCTATTTGCACATTTCTGGAACATATGACTATTCAAGAAAGGGAAGAACTTAGATCTAGGAATAGGCTATCCCAGTTAGATTTTCATAATACTTATTTAAAATGTTCTGATGCTTCGAGGACAACTCACGATCGACAAATCTCTATGGAGGATAAATTTATTGACCTCTCAGAGACATTCATGAATTATGAGGATGATACTGGTGTCTTTTCACTTGAATCCGTTGAACCTTTATCCCTTATCAATCTTGATTTAATCGACTAGAGTCCTTTCGAATCTATCCAACTCATATCCTTTGATAGTGACCATGAACTAGCCTATTATCAAAATATTGTTGAACCTTACCCTTCTTCCACCAGTGCAATGAATAGACACATAGAAATGGAGGATATCAAGTGTCTCAATCAAATAAATAAAAATTAAAAGAACAAGTGGTCTGATGGTGAAAACCACTCCGTGGCAGTGTTAGACCCTAAAATAGTAAAAATAAATGATGCATCCAATGGTGAAAACCTCATTGAGGTGCCTACAGATGAGATACTTGATATTATCCTTGAGAATTTCTAGGAAAGATCATCATTACTTATAGAGGCTACACAAAAAGTGAATTTGGGTATAGCGGAAAATCCCCAAATCATACATTTGGCACAATCTCTATTTGAAGAAGAAAAGAAAAAATATATCTAGTTCTTCACTAAAAAGAAGATTAACTTTGCATGGTCTTACTTTGATATGCTAGGATTGGAAACAAATCTCATTATACATCATTTATCTATTTCTCCAGGCATCAAACTAGTGAAACAAAAGATGAGAAAAATGCATCCACATATCACATTACTGGTTAAAGCTGAGTTTGAGAAATTACTCAAAGATAAATTTATTCAAGCTATAGACTATGTTGAATGGACATCCAATGTCATGCCTATCTCTAAATGTGACAAGTCAATTCACATCTACACATACTTCAAGGATTTAAATAAGGATTTCCCTAAGGATGATTTTCTATTTCCCAACATTGACATGATCATAGATCTCATAGATGGATTTGAAATGTATTCCTTAATGGATGGATTCTTAGGCTACAATCAAATCCACATTGCACCTGAAGATCAAGAAAAGACAACATTTACTTGTGTGTGGGAAACTTTTTGTTGGAATGTCATGCCTTTTGGACTCAAGAATGTTGGTTCAACATACCAACATGCCATGAAAACTATATGTCATGATATGATGCATAAAAATATGGAAGAATATGTGTATGATACACTAGCTAAACCTATCACTAGAGACATGCATCTCTCAAATTTAGAAAAGATCTTCACCAGGGTGGAACAATTTAAACTAAGGTTGAATCCAAAAAAGTGTGCTTTTGGGGTCACTTTTGGTAATCTCCTTGGATACATAGTCTCAGCACATGGAATTGAAGTAGAACCAACAAAAGTCAAAGAAATTATGGAAATGAAACCCCTGAGAAATATCAGTCAAATGAGGACATTGTAAGGAAAGCTGCAATCCATCAGGAGATTCATTTTAGAACTAGCTAATAAGACACAACCCTTCACCAAGACTTTGCATAAGGGTGTCACTTTCAAATGGAATAAGGATTGTAAAAAAAACTTACAAAAAAAAAAAGAATAACTGGCTAATCCTCCAGTATTGATGGCTCCTATTCCTGGAAAGCCTTTGTTACTTTACATTTCAGCTACTAATTCTTCCTTGGGAGCATTTCTCACACAATATGATGACCAAGGATGTGAGCGAGTTATATATTATATCACTTGAACACTAGTCTCTTATGAGATCAACTATATAGTGATTGAAAAGTCTTGCCTAGCAGTAGTGTTTTCTTTTCAAAAATTTAGGCGCTATATGTTGTTGTACTCTACACAATTGATCTAGAAAAAATAGATCCTCTAAAGTACTTGCTGAACAAAGAAACTTTAACTAGATGGTTAGCTAAATGGGTCATGATCCTCAATGAATTTGACCAGGGTAATCTTTGAGAAACACCCCCTTCAAAAAAGGTGTAAAAAAGTGGCAAAAGTTGGAAAGAAAAAAAAAATTTGGCAAATTTTTTTTCTTTTGAAAGAAAAAATAAAATCTCAATTGGCGAATCATTCATGCTCCCTCAAACTATGTGAAACTATCTTGGTGAATTGTGTTTTTGTTTCATAACTACCAAAATATATATTGGCAAATATAAAACAGTATTTATATTATAAAAGAATATAAATTGGCGAATATAAAATAGTATTTATATTATGAAAAATATAAATTGGAAAATATTCAAAAGTTCAAAACATAGTGATAGGACTATGACTGTTATGCTTGACTTCGACTATTATGTTGGTGGTTTAGAGTTGTAGACCACGAAAATATGCAAAGTTCAAGTAAGGTTTTGGTTGACAATTTGGCATTTGCGTAGCTTCGGCACAATTTGTGGTAACTGGTGATAGTGTGCGTAGTTTCGAAAGGCTAAAAGGAGGGTCGATGTTGACAGTTATGAAGATGCATAATGGCCAGGTTGACGGCGTGTGTGACTTTGGCGGTTATGATGGAAGTTTGCAGTTGAAGGCCACAAAGATACACAAATGACAGGTTGACAGTGTGAGTGACTTCAGAAGTTATGATCACAGGTAAGATATGGGGGTTTCGAGGCCACGTTGGTAGTCTGAGTAACTTAGCTGCGAAGTTACAGTGACATTGAACACTGAAGTACAATTACATTGAAGACCTAGTGGAGGAAGAAGACTTGGATAATGAGGAATGTGAATAATGTCTAGAAGAGTCATGGTAAGACTTGGAAGATGAGGAATGATGAGAAGACTTAGAAGATGAAAAATGTTTGGAAGAATGAGGTCATGACATGATCATGTCTATGATCCTAGCAAAGGCATCTGATTCAATCAATTTTTCTTTTATTTTTGTCTTAAGTTTATCACCCATGAAATACCTAGAAGGACTATTGGAGGAAGAAAACTCTTTGAATTGAGCAATGAGTTTGAGATCATCTATTTTCAAGAGAGGTTCCATAACAAGATAGTTGAAATTCATCATTCTAGAAGAGGAGGAATCAAGCATGGAAGTGACAGAAGATATGAATAGAAGAAGGTAAGACTAGATAATAAGAGGAAAAGAATCAAGAGGATGTGAAGAATTTAGGAAGAAGAGGAAGAAGTGTGAAGGAAGAAGAGAAATGATGGAAATTGGAGACTAGGAAGACATGGGAGATGTGGAAGAAAGAAGACCAAGAGTCATTTTGTGCAACTTGATACCAATTAACTTCATTTGAGCAACATGTTGTCATGGTGGGTGCCAAAAATTTGTGCTAAAATGTTGTCACACTTCTATAAGTCATTAAATCTAAGATTTCTCAAGAATGAGGTCTCAAATGGCGACTCATAGCTCTCTATTCATGGAGTACAAGGGTTTGTGATGGAGGCCCTTAGATTAGACCTAGTTTGTGCTCATGCAAGTACACCATAAAATGAGAGATTCAAAAAAGAAAAGAAAGAATGCTAGTCTCCATGATCATCAAGTATGCATGCAAATGAAAATGAAAGCTATTCTAAATGATAACAATGCATAAAAAAAAACTAATCTATGAAAGGAAATGTTTATGCAAGATTATTCTATGAAAGGAAATATGAATCTAATCTAATATGCAAGTGCAAGATTAATCTAAATGGATTTTCATGGAGCATGAGAGAAGAATAAAAGAAAAGAGAAGTTGCAATGTCCAAGCTCAAGTGCTCAAATTCTCCTCCAAAATCACTCTCCAAACTTGCATAACAATAACATAAAACCTTGATCTCTAAAATCTCCATGCATAAATGAGGAGAGGGCTCCTTATAAAGGATTTAGAAATGAATGGATGGTCAAGATTAAGAGGCAAAAAGAAATGAGCAATGGTGGAGATTAAATCTTGGCTGATCCATGTGCTCAAGATTCTCAAGAGGCAAAATCAATGGACATGGTTAAGAGGCAAAAAGATGTGTGGAAGAGATTAAGAGGCAAAAGAAGATTCCACTCATCTTGGAAAGTGTGCATTCAATGTGTAGACAAAATGTCATTTTCTTTTTATTTTTATTTTATTATTTATTTATTATTTTTAGCAAAGTGGTTGCCATTATTTAATTTAAAAGATTTTTTATTTATTTAAAAGAGATTTGTTCTTTTAATTAAATGTGGCTTAGGATAAAGTGATTTTATTATTTAATTAAAAGATTTTTTATTTAAAAAAGGGAGCATGTTCTCTTATTTAAATAAAACTTAGGATAAAATGATCAAACCTTAGGAAATATTAAAATAAATGAATTAATTATGATTTGATCAAGGAAATTGATTTGAATTGAAAATATTGCAAGGCATTGATTCAGGAAATTGATAAATTGATGAATGGGGGCCCAAAGTCTAGGCAACCATTTTAGGGTGCATACAAGCCATGAAGTTATAGTGACATTGAACACTGAAGTATAATTAATGAGACTTAACGACGACAAGATTTTGATTAGATGTTAAAAAAGGTTAATTTGTACAAGATCTCAGCTATGAATTTTAAACATTCTTTATCTTTCTTTTCAAAGCCAAGTCACATTACGTGAAAGTTTAATGCGGCTGCCAAGTTGTCAGTTCAAAATTTAAAATCACAACTAGGATATGGTGTTTTCGAGGCAATGCTGGTAGTTTGTGTAAGTTGAGTGGTACATAATCCAAGCTAGGATTTTGATTAGACATTAAAAAGGATAATTTTATGGGATATGAGCTATGATTCACCAACATTCATTATTCTTCTTTTTGACTTTAGAGCCAAGTTACGCAGGACATTATAATATCTGCAATTGTTCTTTACTGATATTCATTAATTTCATTTTCCCAGGCAAGCCACCTTATTTGAAACATTCCTCCAAAATTTATTGTGGCTGGAAAGTTGGTGATTATTTTCTTTATATACTCCTCGATAGTGGAATTGCAGAGCATAAACGCTTTCTAAATTTTTAAATTTGAATGACAAGTTGGTGATTATTTGTATTTTTTGCGCACTTTCACAGAATGGGTCTTCCAATAGTTGAGGGATCATCAAATGAGAACCTAGAACCTGTTATCCAACCAAATTTGGATATGGAGGAGGAGATTCAATAGGATGTCCTTAGTCATCTAATGTCTTCAGCAAGGGATCATGCTACCAGTTACGTCGATTACATGAGTGACATGTTCAAACTTGAAGTAGAACATGACAAGGCAGAGATGCGCACCATTTTTGACGATCATGGCTTCGACTAGGAGGCGTTCCAGGAGGAGATGAATTAGATGATCCCATTATTTGCTGGTCTGCGCATCGACTAATCTTTTTTCTTTATGGATATTACAAATTTTTTTGTTACTAACTTACTTGTAAATAGGAATTCAAAATAATTGAGTGTACTTTTCATTTTGTTTTTGGAAATGGTTGGAAGCTTGTCACTTCTCCTTCTAGGGAAACCACAACTGTTCAATGAAATTGTGAATTAGTGATTCAGTTTAAGTTACCAAATTATGTATATAAATTTATAATATATTATATACCAGTTTTTGAATTTCATAGTAATACTGTAGTCTGTAAATTTGTAATACTATATACAAATGAAACATTGAGAAGTTAGAAGACTCTTTTTCAAATAGTGTTACTATTTTTAGTTTTATGTAATACACGTTATTTGCTAATACTTTAAATTTCAATAGTCAATACACTAAATTCTAATATAGTAACATGTTACGTGAATCATGAAATTAAACAATAGTTTTATTATTTATAAATTAAAAAACATGTAAATTGTAATTAGTAAATCAGAATGCTAAATTAGAGTACTAAATAAATTGGAACCCACTCCAAGCGCCGAAGTTACGCCTAGTTGGTTCGTAACTTCTCAACACTTAATTTAATATGATGGTGATCTATTCCGAAGTTACGCCTGGCTGTTTCATAACTTCTCAACGGTTAATTTATTATGATGGTGGTTGGTTCTGAAGTTACGCCTAGCTGTTTCATAACTTCTCAACGGTTAATTTATTATGATGGTTAGGGGTTTCGAAGTCCCGACTAACTTTGTGCGTAACTTCGTAAGGTGTTGAAAAATGAGAGATAGAGAGTAAGTTTCATGGCATGTGGAAAGTGTGAAGTACAAGTGTCATGCAACATGTCAGGCTATGTCGTAACATCTCAAGGTTTCATTTTTCTAGTCAGTTTAACAGTCCCAAAGTTTCGAAAAGGTGTTGTGTGACTTCACAAGTCTCAAAGTTTTCAGATTTCAAATTCAAATGGCCAAGGGCCAAGGCCCCTGATTTGCAGGTAGCAATTTAGCAAAGTTGACATAGGGACCTAGGGTTAGATGTATCGTTAGCATCACTTCGGCAACACGCTAATTATTTTCTCTTGGATCACTGCCAAATCTATGGTGGAAGTGACAGTTGACAGTGATACTTTTCTAAAAAAAGGTAATTACTAATTTCATGCGTGTGTGCTTGATGAGATTTTAATTTTTAATAGAGTAGGTGGCTTGGTGGCTGGTAGCTTGGTTGTACTTGTGAGTTTCTTATTACTTGTTAGTTATTAAATATAGTTCACACTTCAGTGACTTTATAGAGTATCCATAAAAAGAATACTTCACAGAGTGACTTAATTTTAGTATAATTAAAAGAATGGAAGAACAAGGATCTCCTGATGTTGTTGTAGTACCAGAAAAGAGTGTCGTTATGCATTCAAGAACAAAGAGGCCAAACATATATGTTGAAGAATGGATGAAACTTCCTAGATCCTCAAATTTGCAATCAGCTAACGCTTATGAATGGAGGGACCCTTATGCATTCTGCAGGGATGCTAACTACCCAAACACAACTGGGTATGAGCTCTTCATGTTTTTCTATAACAATAGAATTAGGGGCCCTCCTGTTTCAAACCCATGGGACATGAACTTGGGAAAGTTGATAGTACCTGAGGTATTTTTGGATGTATACCTCATGAAAGTACTAATTCAAGGATACAATCTAGTGACAAAAGCTTTCCACAAACATGACAAGTCTATACTTTGCATGTTAGATAGAGTGACTTTTACTCAAGCTTTCAACCTTCAAGGACCTATGAGCATAGACATTGACCTAGTAGAAGAGGAGGCATTGTTTAATAGACAAAAAGTTATTCCCAGAGAAAAGAAAGAGGCAGGGTTGTTAACGAAGAAGGTTGCAGACTCATTTGATATTGAGATTTTCTTTCCCTATTTCCAAAATACCATCTACGGTCTATACAAAGTTATTGGACTAGATGGAGGTTTGACAGTGACTCTTGACATTTTTGGCATGGCTACAAATGTTCAGGAATTATACACCAACAAGGAGTATGATTATGTGGGGCACATAATCAATGTAATGCACATTGAGTTGATGAATGCAAAGACTAATTTGAAAAGATTCAAGTTCAATCACTACTCCATCTTGATGAACCTGATCCTCTATTGCAATATTGGCTACATCAACCCAGGGTTCATCGATGAGACTGAGAATGCAGGAGGAACTGTTCTGGCTTAGTTGTGGACCAGGTTATGGCATAGAACTTACCATTTATCTAATTCCATTATTTTTTATAGTGATTTTGTGGATCTAGTAATGAACATGTTAGGTATTGTGAGGGAAAGATTTCCTTTACTTGTAAGAAAATTGCTTAGACCTGTAGCATTTAATATTGACAATGACATTAAGAACAATTGGGGTGATATGTTTTTTTTTGAGAATTTTGTTGTTATAAGAGTGTATGCTTGCCCTCAACCTCCACACATACTGCCAAAATTTGTCCCAGAAAGATTGGCAATAGTATAATTCATGTGGCAACTTATAATGATGGATAGAGAGAACTTAGGCCCTAAACGACATAAGGGAACCTTTCTGGCAAGGAGGTTCCAAATAGGGGATTTTCCTATAGATAAAGATGTTGTGGACCAAATCCATGAATTCCTAAGACAATTGAGATTGCCCTCTGGTAAAGCAAGGATGTATGACCCTGAAGACTTTGTTAGAGTAGCATTGAGAGAAATGAGGAATCACAATTTGGCTCTAAATCAGCCTATGGTAGAGGAGGATGTTATTAGAAATTTTTATAGTAAAGTTACCTATGAAGAGAGAACCTATAAATGGAACAATATTGTAAGGGTAGAGGAATAATTGAAAAGGCATACCCTACCTTCCCTAGTTTCTTTCCCGATCTCAAATACATTGGGAAAATTCAAATGTGTATAGAGAATTATGAAGATATTATGTCTAAATTGCCAGACATCCCTGAGGAGAAGGAGGAGGATAAACTAAACCCTGAGGAAGTTGAACCTGATGTTGTGTTTATGGTAGAAATAGAACAAGCTAAGTCATCGACATCCACATCTAAGAAGGGGCCATCAAAGAAATAAAAGTTGATGAATGTACCACAAAAGGCAAGACAAAAGGCACTACAAATCCTGCCAAGTAATACCCATTACTTTGTTGACTTAAGATAGAATTATTTGACATCAATGGTAGATGAGGGAGAAAAGGCCCTAGATGAGTTAGAATTGGCTGTAGCTAGATTGGATGAGAGGGTCATCCAAGCTAAAGAGTTTATAGATGATGATGAATTCATCAAGTCCGATGAGTTTAAAATTTTTCTCTTTAGAGTTAAACAAAATGAATTAACATTGTCTTTGAAACCAGGGGAATCACAGGAAAAAACTATTGAAATGATTGAAAAATTATAGGCCTATGGTCCCAAAAGTGAAACATTAACTGTGGAGGAGGCAAGAGATATTGTAAAGAGAAGTGGCATGTTGCTGATCCCTAGATGGGACTTGGACCTCATTCCTAATTGATCAAATCAAGAGGCAAGATAAAGCTATAGCTTATGAAGCTTTTGGCCCTAATGGACTCATGAGGGGTTCTAGATTCAATATGGACACTAAGACACTAGCAGTATGGTGTGTGGTCCCAGAATCTAGTAAGCCTAGATTGGTTGACATCCAAGACACAAAACAGGGTAGCCAATTAATATGGAGGTTGTAGGACACTATAGGATCAGAGATAGAAAATCTCCTACATCATGCATCCTCCATGAATAAAGTAGTGGTTGAGGACTTGGAGAACAGGCTAGCTAGGACATTCAAAGATTATGTGGCAACTAGAAAAAAGTTTGAAGAGGATCTGAAGAAGAATTATTTCCTGGATAAGACTGTGAAGGAGCTAAAAGATGAAATAAATACTCTAAAAAATCAGTCCAGGGCATTTGCAGAGGTTTGTGATGCAGGGGTCCAAATTGAGCATGAGGGGGGCTTAACTCCAAAACTTGCAACATAAAAGATAATAATGGACATTGATCAGCTTGAGCCTACTAATACTGGAATTGCTGAAAAGGAGACTTTGAAGAAGGTTCTATTGCATAGAGTAAATATTTTAAAAGAGAAGTCTCAAATCCTTCATAGTACTTTCATTTCTTTGTAGGGGACAAAATATCAATGTTCTAATGCCTTGTCTGTACTAACCCCATTATTTAATACTTGGGGCCCATTCTTGCAATTCTTTGATAGGTTAATTTTACTAATGGGAAAAAAATGGAGTTACCTGACAAAATAATTGATGTTAAGGAAATGGTGTTAGTAGTAAAGGATTTGTATGCATTTTTCACTGGCAAGTTACAAAATGTTCAGGCAAAGCTTAAGGTTTTTGCTAAAGAGTCTAAAGGATATATCCTTGCTATTGTGGACAAAGAGGGACACTTGAAGGAATGACAGGAGTGGGTTGATTCTTTCAACCAAATTTTGGATTGTAGCAAGGTGGCTTTTTATTTTGTTGGTGATGCTGACATTTCAACTTTTTATGAAGTTGTGGATGAATTGTACAAGTAGGAGATTAACATGAATAAGTTTATTGCTAAATATTGAGCCATAACAGATGCCAAGTGGAAAAAATGCCTTGAAGACTTGGAGACAGTTAGAGAGGTAACTTGGCCATCAAAGAGGGAAATTGTGGTGTGGGAAAACATTGGAGAGATTCAAGCCTTTGTCTTGCCACATTGACATGGATGATGGAAGTAGTTGAGATAGTTCTAGTATTAGATGAAGAGCCAATAGAGGGAGGCCAGTTAATTCGAATAGGGTATCTTATGTTTATGGTTCACCTGCTGTGGATACACCTTTGGTGCAAATCAAGTCTGATTCTGAAGAATTTAGGCTGCCAGATGTCACTCTAATAACTATTTCCAAATTTTTTTAATTTGCCAAATGCCAATGTTAGTTTTTATTTTTTGATCATTGATCATATTCATTGATCATTGACATTGATGTATAAATTTGAAGGAAGTTTTAGTTAATACAAATATACAAGGATATTTTGTAATTTTCTGATAGATCATAGAAGTCTGAGACTTCAAGTCTCTATCCTTTCACCTCCAAGTCTGGTTACTGGTACTCTGATCATTGATTCTTGAATTTGAAATTTCGATGTATAAATTTCAAGTTAAATTTAATACATGGATATTTTGTAATTTTCAATTTTTCTGTCACTGTGCCTGTGTAATTTTGTAAAGAGCTCATTGGCTCAAGTCAAGAATCTCAATTGTAATTAAGTAAATGCTTAGTATTAGGAAATTAACAAATAATAAATTGACAAATAATAAATTGACTAATGAGTATCAACTATGAACTATGACAAATAAATTATATTATTATAATAAATTGACAAATGACAATTTCTAAGAAATTAGGAAGCTTTGAGTCTTTGACCATGTTGGTAGTATTTTCAATTTTCACAATTGCTTTGAGAATTTCCTACAAGTTTCCTCCCCAAGGCCTAAATTTTGAATTTTCGATCAAAATGTTAAAACCCTAAGTGCTAGCCTGCTAGGTTGAGATATGCTTTAAAAATCCAATAAACCCTAGAAAGGCTCAGATCTATTCTATTTCATCATTACTTTTTCAAGTCACATAAAAGAACATTTAAGCATGTGCGCGTTACTAACAGACCACCAACAATGTTCCAAAGTAATGCTGGGTTGTTTCGTAACTTCTCAATGGTTAAGTGGTTAGGATGCTAATGGGTTCCAAACTTTTGAGGGACTCCTAACTAATGGCATGTGCAACTTCGGAAATAAAGAGATAGTTAGTTAAAAGTGACAGTGTGTAATAGTGTTGAAAGTGAAAGTTAGTTGCATGCCACGTGGAAAGTGCAGAGGAATGGACTGTGACATGTGTCAACAGACGGATTAATATTTGACACTTTGTCAAGAAAAGTTGGTTTACAGAGCTTCATGAGTGTTTGTTGGCCATTAGTGTTGGCGGTTACAAAGTTGCAATGAAGCATTTGGCAGAAAGGTGTAACTTTAGAAAGGTTAATCGGTTATAGGATTAAACAATTGAGAGGTTACAAAAGGCTTTGTGCACGACTTCACAAGGTTATATGAGAGTGGAGAATCAAAGATGTTAAGAACTAAGAAGACCATTGGTCCATCACCGTAACCTTAGAAGGGTTCGAAAGGGCTCTAATTTGCGTGTAGCGAAGTTGAGACAGGGTTAGATGAACTGTTTGCGTAACTTCGCAACTAGCCCAGCTTAAGTTTTGAATCTTATTCTTGAAGTTGAAACTTGAAATAAAATGGCTATAGCTTGCATGACTATGAGGCATTGAGGGCCAAGGCATTTACAATTTACACTTTATAGTGACGAAAAAGGACATTAATAATAATATGAATTCAAAATTTCAAATTACAAATTTCTTGAACATTCTACATTACAAAAATCATGAATTCAAATTACAAATTACAAAAATCAAATTTCAAATTACAAAAAACATGAATAATACTTATTACTTGTACCTAAATATGAGTCAAATTGTCAATAATAAATATTCAGAATCAAGTCCATTATCAATTTATCCAATAAGTACAGTAATAAGTATACAGTGTAGAAAATTCTAAGTGCCTATTAACTGAATGCTAATGATAAATCACTTCACTCTTCACTCAGTGTCCATGAGCAGTTTGCCTCTTCTATATCCCACATGGAATCCAGCTCCTAAAATTGACTACTACTACTAGAAAGAGGTTCTTGATCTTCTTCATTCTGAATTGGGTATTCAAAATCAAAACATTCTTCATCTTCATTCTGAGTTTGGGACCAAGATCCATCGTTTGTCTCAAAAACACCATGTTTTGAATTTGAACTAGTGTTCAAAAGCCCTTGTCTTTCATGCAGGGAATTCCAAATTGCCAATGCCCTATCATAAGTATAGTCTTTAACATTGTACTGAGTTACAAACAACCTCAAGCAAGTTTCCAAATTTCTGTCTAGTTTGTTTCTGATCTTTGATTTCAAAAATCCCAATGCACTGAAAACTCTTTCATCTTCCACCGACCCCAATATCATTGTTTGACATAAATTAGCAAGTTTGAAATATTCTGATATTGAATCACGCAAAACTTCACTCTACTCTATCCTTTTCCAAAGCCTGGTTATTGCACCAGGTTCAAATGGATTCTCCAAGTTTTTTAACTGTAATTTCATACATGATGCAAATTGTCTACATTGTTTTTTAAGATTAGCTGAATCTATAATTCCATCAATTGGTTGTCCATTGCAATCTGCATGTTTTGAAAAATCTCTGATCAATTCATCAATTTTTTTTATGAAACATATGAGCATCAAGTTGGACCTATCTCTGATGTTTTTCCAAAAATGAAGAAACACACAACCCATGGCTTCAATAATTTCTTCTCAAGGGAATCTTTCACAAATCTCACTTGAAAGTTGGTAGGAAATTGACTTCAAATTCTCACTAATAGATTTAACAAACCTATAAAAATTAGCCCTTTTAACTGGAAGTAGTCTGCCTCACTTGCCCATCTTAGATTGGTGCATTGGTATTCCATATCCTTTCACAAACACACAAATAATATTTTGCATTGAATTGTGAAAAATTCTTAGCATGATTGAAATCTGAAATTATTTGCCACCTAAAAAAATTTGGGCTTTGAAGTGTTATCATATCTGAGTATAAATTATCCAGGGCAATGCATGTCATTCTACATAAATCTGAGTACTCATGGATATACATAGTCCTATCTTGGGCTTTCTTAACAAGTTTGTTCATTAAATCCAACATGGGGAGAAGACTGGCTAAAGTTAACAGAGTCTCTATATCACTTAAATTATGTAACAAATCAGGAGCTTTGTCTATTGTGAGGCATTGCTCATATATTACTCCAATCAAGGATTGATATTATGTTAGAAATCTTTCTACTAGTCAATGCAAAGAGATCCATCTGGTCTCAACATCCTTGAGAAGCTTGTTTCCTGGTGTTACTCCCTCTGAGAAAATCTTAAATTTTGCAAAACATTTAGGACTTTTGTAGAAGTAAGAGTATATGTCGCGAACTAGATCTTCAACTTTTGACACTATAGGAAAATCGCTTACAATTTTATATGCTAAATTCATTCGATGGGCCATGCAATGTATGCCAAGCATGTAAGGTGCAATACTAGTTTGTAATCTTGCACAAAGACCATTCCTTTGGCCTTGCATTACTACAGCTCCATCAGCTCCAACACAAACTAACTTCTTTCCAATTGTCAAATCATCCATACTAGCAACTTCATTCAAAGCATTCTTCACTTCAAAATATAAGTTTTCCGCTGTTGGATTGCCCCTCATTTTACGAACACAGAGTAGATGAGCTTGGTAGACATGTTCTTTTACTATATACACATGCATATAGACCCAAGCATTGTTATCTACTGTAGTAACGTCATCGATGGATAATGAAATGAATCTGGACTATTTTACTTCCTCCTATAAATTTTTCTTTTCCACCTTAGAAAGACAGTTTGCCATCTCCCATCCAACATTTGTTGACCAATGTGACATAGGATAGTGTGGAACTTTCAAAAAAATAATAAATTACCATATTCTAAGAAGTCTCTCATAGGATGCCCTCTAGACATAATATGAAAAACAACACTCATCTGAACGGTCTTTGCCAGGTTTTCTTTATTGGTTGTAAGTTTAAACCCAGCCTTGATTGGATTTTCACTACTAGCAATTACTGCCATTCTCTTGTTATGCTCTTCATAGTCTATGGCATACTTAACATGAAGACATTCTTCCTTTGATTTCCATCTCACTACTGATATTTCTTGTCTGTCAATGGTCTATTTTTCTTAAACCTTACCAATATGCTTTTCTATAGTGTCAAGCTTTAGTTGCAACTTCTTCTCTCTTTTAAGTTTTCAAGTACAAATCTTACACCTACATTCTATTAGTTGTTCATCATTGCTTAGGACTGGTTCAATGAACCAGTACTTTTCTACCTAATCAACCTTAAAATTTCTTGCTATTTCCCACTCCCACCCCATTTTTACTTCCTTTTTTCTTTTCTTCCTACCAACATCATTATTATCTTCATTACTAGAATTTTCTTCCAATTGGTTCTACGTATCCCTGATAACATGAACATCTTCTCTCGTGCCACCATTGTTATCCTCATTTGATGCATTTTCATTTTCATTTAACTCAATGACAACCCTAGCTTTTGGTGCTGTACTAGTAAGCTACTGTGAATGGCTTTTGCACTCGCAATTACAGATGTTGATGGAGCAGAAACATTACCAACTCCAAAAAAATCCTTTATGGTAGTATCTTTAAGTTTTGGGCATTTTTATGGCCTCCCAGGCCCTTCACTATCCTAACGAGTCTCACCCTTGTCTAGCTTTCCAATCTCTTCACTGCCTTGAGCACGGTGAGAAGTTTGAGTCTCAACCTCCCCTGATAACTGAATCCCTTCAGTAGTAGTAGCCTGAGGATACTCAATCTCAGGATAGTCACCCTTGTTTGACATCTTCACTTAATGACCTGGACCTCTCACTAGTCAGTAGGATTCCAGCCTCTAGGAATTAAAATTACTAGCAATACTATGAAATGTGAACAAATAATTGTTTACCTTTCTCCTGCTTCCTCTAAATTCTGTCTCTCTGAAATGCCGAATCCTCTATTTACTGTTGCAAAATTGTTATTTGTAAATTTGGCCCTCCCTCTCCAAAGATTTGTAACAATGCACGATAAGACTACTTTTAAGTTTTCTAAATTTTATTTGAATTTATATTCCAATTTATATATTTTTTTAGATTCCAATTTTTATTTTTATTTGATTCCAATTTTTATTTTTTTTTAAATTCCTAGGCTTTTGGTGAAAATGTGCTGAGTGCCGACCTGATCAATGCTATTTTTGGTGAAAAATTAAAAATACTTGGTGGTAAATAACACAATTAATTAATGGGTTGGCGAAATACATCGTGGACCAATAAAACAAATAATTAACAGGTGGCAAAATAGGTCATGGTTAAGATAACAATATAAACCATTTGGCTATTTTAAATTTTATATGCAATTCATTATTAATATCATTGGAAAATAAGAGACCATTAAAAGAACCATGTCAAATTAGTAATAGGCGAATATGATGGTCAACATGTTAAAAACTGCAACTGAAACAATTGTTGTATTGTCATTGATGTCAAACCTTAACTGGTAAGACTGTTGCTACTTAGGAAAGTATGATATCTATTATGAAAAGGGAAAGAAAGGTTGGTAACAATAGCACTTAGGGAGAGGTTGAGTTATCGTGATACTAAAAAGTATACTTGACTATGTTGTACAATGATGAGACAATGTATTGTTTATCTTAGTATGATTGAAGACTAAACTGGTAGGCTTAACCGAGAAAAAATGGATAAATCATGTTCAAGCCGAGTTATGTTAGTGTCAACTGAGTTAGTGTATGCCAAGAAAAATCTAGTGTCGACCGAGTATCAGTTTATGCCGAGGAAATAGTTTTAGTAGTGACCGAGCGTTTTACATAGAGACCGAGTGGATGATCACAGTATTGACTGAGCATCAACATTTTTATATTTGAAGAGAATTTAGATTTGGAGCCGACATTGTTGAATTCTTGGATTATGTAAAATCTGTTGACTTTATTTATTGATTGTATGGAAGCAGTTAATGCTATGTAAAACATTTTATTGTAAATATTTATGAGATTTGAGATGATTTTACAAGAGAAGCCGAAGAACATGAAGCGGGTAGATTCAATGAATATGACCTAACCCTAAGATCTATGAAGGAGATTAAGTGGTAAAAGATAAGTTAACCTAACAGAGGAAAGTATTAAGGGAACCAAAACATATAGTATGAAAGTGTATGGGTGAAGGAGATACTGGAAGAACAGTAAGTTTTATTGACTGTATAAGCGAAAAGACTGAAGGAGAAGTGTGGTGATTGCTTGAAGAAAAGTTCCAAGCAGATTAGAGATGGAGATGGAAAAGTTTCAAAGTCAGTAAACCATCATTTGTGTATAGAATTGGATCTGATATTTGCAAACTGATTTGTATGTTTTCAGATCAATACTACTGCTACTTTCTAACCATTGTAATAGTCAAAATCCTTTTAATAGAGGTTGACCTAACAGTCATATGTTAAATCCTTTGAACAAGGTTCCATTTTAATGGAGTGTATGTAAGTCCTGTAACTAGGCTCACTTTTAACAGGGTGATTGAAATCCTTTAACCAGGTCACACCTGATAGTGTGTATTGTAACCTTTGATAGGGTTGGCTTTTAACTGAGCTCACTTCAGAAGAGTGAAAATAATAGTAGCATATTACAAAGTGGTTTTTCCCACATTGGGTTTCCACTATAAATCCTGGTATCAATACTTGTGTGAATGTTTTGGTTTGAACATTTCTGTGTTTTACAAGTTAGTTATAGCTAGGTAGTGGACTGTAGTGTTATATGTTTCTATTAGTGAATCAGTCATGACCGAGTTTGTTTTGGTTGCTTGATCTGATTTAAGGAAAAGTTTTTGAAGTTATTTTATACATCGAGACCTAAGAACAACTGATTCACCCCCCCTCTCCGTTGTTCTAAATCACATTAACAATTGGTATCAGAGCTGTGTTGCTTATTGGTGTTTATAGAAATCAAGTTTAAAGGGACTTGAAACAAATGATCAAGATTTATAAGGAGGTACCGAAGCTTAATAAGGAAAACTTCCCTGCATGGCAAAGCTTGATGAAGCTGCATCTGGCCGGTATTGGTGATTCTGTAAAGTACTACATTGAGCATGACTATGTCACACTTGTTGCACCTTTGACTACTAAGGAAATGAGAGCTAAGCAAGAACACAATTAGGCAATGTTGGAAATTGCATCTATCCTAAACTATTTAGAATTTGAGGATGTTAAGGACTACATAACTACTAAAGATATGTGGGACACTCTTGCAAAGATTTATGGTGGTGATCTATATGTACTAAAGGCTAAAGGTGAGAGTCTCAGAGGTAAGTTCGATGAAATGAGAATGAAAGAAGATGAAAACATTGCACAATATTGTGGTAGAATAAAAGAAGTTGTGAATGTTATTAGAGGAGCAAATGGAACTATTGATGATGAGACCATAATTGGAAAAGTGCTATTATGCTATTAAGATCTCAGCTATTTAGGAATCTAGATGTAACTCTGCAAATGTGCTTACCTTGAAAGGTTTGATTGGCAAGCTGACTGCTTTTGAATTGTCTAATTATGATAATTTCACTATTGGTAATCTTGGAAATGTTGAAACTGCTTTTAAGTCACAGTTAGTTCTGAACAAGCCTAAGAAGGAAAAGGAAAGATGCGAAAGTGAAAGTGGAGATGATAGTGACACTTTTGATGAAGATCTTGAAGATCTAGAAGCTCTTATGGCTAGAAGACTGAGAAGAGGAAAAGGAAGATATAAAGGTAAATTTCCTACTATATGTTTTGCATGTAATAAAGTTGGTCATATAGCTACTAGATGTCTTGATAGGAAGGATAAAGATGAAGAAAGAGACAACAAACACAAAGATATAAGAGATGAAAAAGGCTACCGAAGGTATAAAGACTGCAAAGGAAAAGGTAAGAAATCCTGCTACATTGCTGAAGAAGAGACTGACACTGATAGTGATGAATTTGAAATTGAGGCAGTCTATGTTGCAATGAAAGATGAATCTGATGAGGATGAGAAAACTGCATTGATTTCCTATGTGAACAAGAATGACAAATGGATTATAGACAGTGGTTGTTCGCATCACATGACTAGTGACAAGAGTAAGTTTGAGACCTTACATCATTATAAAGGTAAAAGTATAACATTTGGTAATGATGCACCATGTCCTGTTAGAGGAAAAGGATTGATTAAACTGATTGATAAGATCTCTTGTGAAAATGCTTATTGGGTTGAAGGATTGAATTATAATTTTTTAAGTGTTTCTCAGCTCAATAGAATTGGTTACCAAGTGGAATTTCATCACAAGAAACCTAAGATATTTGATGCTACTAGTGAATTGATTGGAAGTGGAGAGTAGACTAGAGGTAATTTGTTCTAGCTTGACCTTTCTAAAGAAATATGTATGATTACACAACTTGATGACATTTGGTTATGGCATAAGAGGCTATGTCATGTTAACTTTGACAATCTGGTAGAGATAAGTAAAACGAAGAAAGTAAGAGGCCTACCTAGATTGAATAAACCTGAGAATGTGATGTGCAAAGAATTCTAGTTAGTAAAAATGACTAAGTCAAGTTTCAAGAGAAAATCCTTTACTTCTGAACATATTTTAGATTTGGTTCATACTGACCTTTGTGGACCTATGGGTGTACAAAGTTACTGTGGTGCTACATATTTTATCTTGTTTGTTGATGATCATACCAGGATGATGCATGTAATGTTTCTAAAAGAAAAATATGATGCTGTTCAATTTTTTAAGTTGTATTTGGCTAAGGTTGAGAAGGAGATAGGAAGGAACCTAAAATGTATTAGATTTGACCAAGGTGGAGAATTTACATCAAATGAATTCAATGTATTTTGTAATGATAGAGGAATCAAAAGATAGATGTCTGCACCTAGGACACCTCCACAGAATGGTATAGAAGAAAGAAGGAACATATCTATTTTGGACTGTGCAAGGACATTATTGATTGAAAAGAATGTGGCACATAAATACTGGAAAGAAGCTATAAGTATAGCTATTTACACTCTTAACCGGGTACAAATCAAGAAAGGTACAAATCTGACACCCTATGAATTATGGTATGGGCATGCATCGAGTGTTAAATACTTTAGAATCTTTGGAAGCAAGTGTTACATATTGAAAGACAATAGGAATGGAAAGTTTGATGCTAAAAGTGATGAAGGCATATTCCTAGGATACTCCACAAAAAGTAAAGCTTATAAGTGTTTGAACTCTAACACTAACAAAATTGCAGAAAGTGTAAATGTAAAAATTGATGAGTATGCAGAAAGAAATGAAGCTAACAGAAAAAGAGAACCAGAAGATTATAGATCTTTTGTGTACATTGAGGAAATACAAGAGGCAAGTAAGAAACTTGCACTTGATGCTGAGCGACAAGAAACGGTTGCCAAGCGACAGGAAAATAGTGCCGAGAGAGAAGAAGAGCATGCCAAGCTACAAGATATGCTGCTGAGTATGAGGAAGAGGTTGCCGAGCATTCAGAAGCTGAATCTGACAATCTTGTTGGGGAACCTGATGAAATAGAGGAGAAAATGCTAAACCTATTTTGGAAATATATGTAAGAAGACATCACAAGCCTGAATAGATAATTGGAGATAAGGACACTGGAATTTAGACCAGAAGCAAGATAAAGGATCCAACATGCTTACTATGTGAGTTTGAACCTAAGACAACTAAAGAGGCATTAGAAAATGAAGACTGGATACAAGCAATGAATGAAGAGATTGACCAGATTGAGAAGAATGATACCTAGACTCTGGTGCCGAGACCTACAGATAAGAATGTTATAGGAACAAAGTGGGTGTTTCAAAACAAGTTGAATGAAAAAGGTGAAATCACCAGGAGAAAAGCTAGAATGGTATGCAAAGGCCATGCACAAGAAGAAGGAATAGATTATGGGGAGACATTTGCCCATGTAACTAGATTAGAAGGAGTAAGAACTCTGCTTGCATATGATGTTTATAAAGATTTCAAGGTATATCAAATGGATGTCAAGTCTGTATTTTTGAATAGTGTACTGGAAGAAGAAGTTTACATAGAACAACCAAAAGGTTTTATTGATCCAAACAGAAGACATATGGTATGCAAACTGAACAAAGCACTATATGGATTAAAAAAAGCTCCAAGAGCATGGTGTGAGAGGTTGTGTTACCCAATCTTCCTTGTGTTAGCACAAGTTAAAATTTTCATGGCTATAGCAATTTTCTCTAGGCCTCTGCAATATTTTTTCCACCTTCCTAGCTAAAACCCTAGGCAAAATTCATGATCTAGCCATTTGAGTAGAAAACCCTAGTGTGCCTTGGTTTCAAATCTATTTTTGGGTTACTTTTCAGGCCACTTAAAAATCTCATAATGCATGTGCTTTATAATTTTATATCACGCCCAGTAGTCTTTAATATTTCCTAAGTCCCAGCGCTTAATTTTTCCTAATGTTTTCGGCCTTTGTATTTCCTAGGCTTGGCTCTCTGACACCATTTCAATCCAGCGGTTGGCGTAAGTTTGCATAGGGTTTGTCAGAGGCTTACGATCTTATGACAATCATTGATTCTCCTTTGTGATGTAACCTTTCAAACAGGTGGGTCCACTGCTACATGTACACAAATGGCAGCTTCTCATTGGTTTGCATGATAATGAGTTGGAACTTGTCAGCGGGGCCCGATGATCTGTCATTCCTCAAGATCCTATGGTGGTCGCATGTTTGCATGGAATATTCCTAGCCCTTGCAATCATGCAACGACTGTTGATCTTTCTTGTTTCCAAGGTTTTGTCAGGTGGGTCCTCGTCTTGCTGACGTGCTTGCGTTTCATTGGCCGACTGAAGGATGATAGTGCTTCAGTGCAGTGGGTCCGTTGTCAGATATTGCCGATGTGTAAGGCTCCTGATTGGTTGAAGGATGGGGATTTGTCAGTGGGGCCAATGTCAAAGATTCTATGGAGGTGCTAGCTTGTCCAAGATCTATAGTGTTCACATTTTCGCATGGAATCCTCTGAGCCCTTGCGATCATGTGACCACCGTCTAATGCAAAGTCCAGATTCTTTTAACTTCTGAGGTGTCTATCTTTTCTGACGTGCTTGTTTTCTATTGGGTGCTATTGATGATGAGGCCAAAGAATTTTCAAGGGTTCATTGACTATGATGAAGATCATAGAGGACCGCTAGATTTGCCGGGAAGGAGTGATATTGATGGCTGTGTTTTAAGATTGGGCCTGCTAGCTGTTTTATACAAATTCAAATCTGTCTACAGGGTTTTCGCCATTATTTCTTGCGGAAAGCCATTTTTGTAAACAAGGTAGCTAAAGAATTTATGTTTCAAGGATGACTGTAGTTGAGAGGATGATGAGGAGGTCTGAACAACCATCTTGAGTCGATTCTTGTTTCCTGAGAAGTACCATTTGAGCATTCATGGCAGGCCTAAGTTGCAGAAAGGTAGATAAATCAAGGTGGCTTGTCTGTAGGTGGATGTAGTAGAGGGATGGACACGCAAGGTAGTGGTCAGATCAGTTGAGATATTTTAGAGATGTATTTATGATGAGAATTGATAGAGTTAGGGTTGGATTATTTTATAAAAATTTGTGTAACCCTAAGTTTTGACTCCTGCCTGTGTGCAATAGGAGATGTATATATTGTTTTTCGAGAGCTTTTAAAGCTCAGAGTTCACATTTTGTAAAGAAGAAAGTCTCTTTCTTAGAAGGCTATCCATGAAATTTTTCTACCCTTTGGTTTTCTACATTCTGTAATCTTTCATTGATGATTCAAATATTGAAGAGTTATTTTGTGACATCTTTTCTATCCCTATGCTTCCTTGTCTGACTTCTCTCTTATTGAATTGAAGTATATGTATGCCTTCAGTGATATCTTAGGGTCCTTGATCCCTCTCTCTTTTTGCAATATATGTGTATTATTGTGGGTGATTTGATTTGAATGCTCTTGTGGGTATACTTCAACCCCCTGACATTCTATCTCATTCCTATACCTAGTTGCAGAAGTGAATGTTTGTTTGCAGGTTGTAGATTGTGTCTAAATTCTTAGGAATGCTATTGTTTGTGAAATTTCCCTTTTCCCTGAATAGCCTCTTTCTATTGCAGACCCTTCTATGAAATATTGATGCAAGCCTATTTAGTGAGTTGTGATCTACTAGACCTAAGTTTGTACACTGATCCCATCTTCCATACTAAAATTCATGCCATCATTTCAGTGTATCACCTAGTAGGATAGTTTTCTTTTTAGTTATTTCCTTTCATGCATTCCTTCTGTCCCTTTCTCTCAAAAGTTTTATTTTCATGTCAAGAAGAAAATTAAAGTGATTATCCAAGAGGAACCAACCTAAAACCTAGAGGTCTCATCTTAGTTAGCATAGGTCTCACAACCTAGAGATGATTCCCATGTTATACTAAGTTATCAAGACCAAGAGAGCTTGAAACAATGGTGCAAACTTAGTGTATAACAATTCTGGCACACTCGATGAGACTACAAAAGGAAGTTCATTGTTTGAAGATTATGCTATTTCTAATATACTGACTGCATAATACAAACTTTAAGAAGTTTTTCTATGAAGTATATCTAGCGACTCCATTGATTTCATAGATTCAGGCTTACCTTGTTCAAAGTTTACGAGAAAGATTGAGACTAGGATCTCAAAGCCTACTGAATTTTTAGAGTTTCCCTTAAAAAGAAGCTATAAGGGTAGGTCAACTCAAAGAACATCCCCTGCAAGGAGAGTTCAGTCTACACCACCTGATTCTTTAGAAAGAAGACCTTCATCCTTTCATCTCAGAAGAAGAGGAAGATCTCTAACTAGAGATGTAGAGGAAGATTCAAATCTAGCATCAAATACAACTCACATAGTTGTTAATCTTCAAATCATAGCTCCTACAATGGCTAGACCATTTTCTTTTACACCTTTCAACTAGGGAAGTCCATTAGTTTTTGCTCAACATCATGATGTGCCCTTGGTGGCACTAAAGAGTCTACCTAATTTCAGAGGTGAAGGGCAAAAGACTGCTTTTGAACACATAAGAGATGTGACCACTATCTATAGCATACACAACATAACTCAAGAAGATGTGGCCACCAAATTATTAGCAGCCTCTCTAAAAGGTAAGGCTCTTGAATGGTTTAGAACTCTAGCTGTTGGTTCCATTAATTCATGGGATGCATTAGGGGATGCATTAAGTAAACATTTTGAGGTAAATTAGATAACTTGTCTCTGGTAGAACAGTTGACAACCATTAAAAGAGACCCTCAAGAACAAATGATAGATTATAATAGTAGGTTCCTCAAGACATGGAATAGGATTCCAGTCTCTATAAGGCCATACGCTGACCATGCTTTCCTATACTACTTGCCGAGTTTGAATGGTCAAATATTTGTCATGATCCAATCTATGGGTGGTACCTCTTTACCCCAAGCCTTTAACATAGCTGTCAGGGCTGAAAATTATTTAATCCAAGCAGGCATGATCACTAGAAGGCCACCCATGCCTATTTTTCTGAGCCTTCAACCCATTGCACCTACACAAGTACCTCCATTTACCCCTATTCCCACCATATTAGCACCCCAAGCTAGTACTAGTGGTCAAGAGCTAAGAGCAAGTTTCTCTCAAGAGTTACAAGAGATAAAGAATAGCCAAGAAAGCAGTAAGAAAGAAATGAAAAATTTGATGTAGACTTTGACTAAGGAGGTCACAAATCTAAAGAAGCAAGGGAAATGAATCAGACCACCCTTTCAGTCACAAGGCTAAGGTCTTAATCAACAATATCAGAATGAGGGATAGCCTTATCAACAAAATAAGCCACCATACCAAGGAGGTTATCAAGGACAAAGACAAAATTTTAATCAAAGACCATTCCAACCATATAACCTTGCACCTCTCAATTCTATAAATCCAGTGAGGGACATGGTTCCTGATCAAAATAATATGGCTATGGATAATGAGTGGTGTTTTCATTGTAATCAGCCTCATAATCAGGCTACATGTTGAAATGGGTGGATGAATCAAGCCCTAATGGTTCAAAAAACCTCATATGCTCAAACAGAGGCTTCTTCTAGTGGATTAGTTCCTCAACAAGAATCACAAGATAATGAGACTACTCTTTTCAATTGGGAGCAGCAGGACTTTAATGGAGTCAATGATGAATCTTCCATTGCTACCAACACAAGATCAAAGAGAAGAGCTCAAGACATGGAAAGAGCATATTCTGGGACTAAGGCCACTACATCTGCAGAACTAGTGCAACAAGAAACTCCTATCATATTTAAGAAAACCCTTGCCATTGCAAACAAAAAAGGCCAGATTCTCAAAGAGGCAGGGCCCATCATACCAAAAGCATAATGAAGAGTTCACACTGTGACACCTTTCAACATTCTAGATAACATGAAGAAGGTGAATGTGACCATATCTATGTGGGACTCTTTGGCTATTCCAGGACAACCTAAGATTTTGAAGAAGGCCATAAATGAAGTGACAACTCCTCAACATACAAAAGAAGCTACAAAGCCAGTGTTAGTCAACATTGATCAAGAGAAGGAGTCTCCAAGTAGCAACTTCAAAGCTAGTACCGTTCAAGGTAGGAAATCAAAACCACCTCCCTTTTATGTATCTTTAATTATTGGAAAATCTTTAGTACATAATTGTATGGTGGATAGTGGAGCTACTAGTATTATAATGCCTAAAAAGGTGGCTGACCAATTAGGACTTAAATATGAACCATTCCAAAAGAAGGTTACACAACTTGATGGGTCCTCAGTCAATACTATAGGTGTGGCTAAGGATACCAGTCTGATCCTTCATGCTAGTCCTAATTTTTCCATCCTCCTTGATATATATATCATTGATCTCCCTGCATTGTTTGCCATATGTTTGTCAAGGGAGTTTACAGCCAAGATAGGAGGTTACCTTTCTTCTGACTGGTCTCACATGCTTTTTCATACAAGATATGGTACCAAGGTTACCATTAAATCAGAACCATTGGTAGCACACCATATAGAACCATATGCACCCAATACCATCAATGCAAGGTGCCCTATATTTGATGATAGTGACTTCCCAATTATCAGAGAAGCAAGTACTAAGATAGAAAGTATCCCTGATATTTTATTAGATGAATTAGAATCAGAAAAGGTTTTTGAAGCTCAAGAAAATGTTATTTGGGATGCTGGTTTGGGAAATTATTTGATACAAGAAAATGGATCCATAGAGCCAAACCTTCTCAAGGAGGACACTGATTCAGAGGATCAGAGCAATCAGGTTTGGGAATTGTTCTTTGATGGAGCTAGAAGTAGACATGGTTTTGGTGGTGGTGCTATGCTAGTGTCCCCAAAAGGAGAAAGATATTATACAGCTTTCAGATTCAGTTTCTCCTGCACTAGCAACACTACAGAATATGAAAGCCAGGTGAATGGCCTGGAGTTGGCTAGAAAAAGAGGGCTTAAGGCCTTAAAAGTTTATGGTGGTAGTGAGTTACTTGTCAGCCAAGTAAGAGGGATAAGTGAAACCAAGAATGACACCATGAAAGCATACAAACATAGAGTTTGGGATGTAATTGAAGATTTTTGTGCTTTCAATATTATTGCTATCCCTAGGAAGCTAAATCAAAGTGTAGATAGATTAGCTGCTATTGGATCTCAGTATGATATTCCTAACAATATTTCAAAAGAGGAGACCCAACAACATATCAAAGTGATTTTCAGGCCTTCTATCCTTGATAATGATATTAATTGGCAAGTGTTTGACAATGATGAGAAAATTCTGCAATTCTTGTTTGAAGAGGATGTTTTCTCATAGCATAATCAAGATAGATTATTGTAGAACTATGGTGATCAAGTAATACAACTTGAGTCTAACAAAATGCGTAGAGGTCTTGTCACCTTAGAGTCTGTATTCAACAAGGATGACCAACTTAAGAAGAACAAAGCTGGCCTAGTAGTTCAACAAGAACATTGTGTTGAATTAGAGTTGGAACTAGGTAAAAGCTTGCAATTTGGAAAGGTAAACACTGATTTGGAAAGGCAGGCTTATACCCAATTATTTAGAGAATTTAGTGATGTATTTTCATGTAAATATGAAAACCTCAAAGGTTTTGATCTAGCCCTTTCTCAACATACTATTGAACTAGAGCCTAATGCCAAACTAGTGAGACAAAAGAAAAGGCCTGTTAATCCCAAGCTTGAGCCACTTATGCACAAAGAGGTGCTTAAACTGATAGAAAGTGGTATCATCTACCCCATCAAAAATACTAGTTGGGTTTCCAACCTTGTTCCTGTCAGGAAGAAGAATGGGGAGTTGAGGTTGTGTGTTGACTTTAGGGATCTCAACAGGGCCTCATTAAAAGATCACCATCCATTACCATCTATGGAACAAAGCTTACAATGTGTCTCTGGATCCAAGAAATTTTCATTATTGGATGGCTATTCAGGATATAATCAGACCCTAGTCAACGAAGAGGATCAATACAAGACTGCATTTACAACCAAGTGGGGAACCATGGTTTAGCAAAAGATGCCCTTTGGTTTGTCAAATGCAGGTGCTACATTTCAGAAGGCAATGGATATGGCCTTTAAAAGCCTCATGTACAAGTTCATGCTGGTCTACTTAGATGACATAACTGTCTATTCTAAGCATGCAACAAATCATATCAAACATTTGAGGAATATCTTTGAAAGATGTAGAGAATTTGGGATATCTCTTAACCCCAAGAAATATGTATTTGTAGTTCATGAGGGGAAATTGTTAGGATATGTAGTATCCAAGAAAGGAATAACAGTAGACCTTGAAAGAATTGTAGCAATCCTAGAGCTACCATTTCCACATCATAAGAAAAGTCTCCAATCTTTCATAGGAAAGATTAATTTTGTTAGGCATTTCTTGCCTAATAGTGTAGATTTGTTGAAGCCTTTGACAACTATGTTAAAGAAGAGTTCAACTTTTAGTTGGACTAAAGAAGGAAAGGCTAACTTCCAAGCTGTCAAGGAGGCTTTGACAGAAGCTCCTACCCTCCTAAACCCAAATTTCAGTAAGGATTTTATCCTTTATGCTTATGGTGGTCATGATGCTATATCTGCTATGTTGACTCAAGAAAATTCAAAAGGATTGGAGCAGCCTATTGCTTTCTTTAGCAAAGGTTTAGAAGAGTATGAACAAAGATACTCTTTTGTGGAGAAACATGTACTTGCTATGGTGAAGAGCCTTAAGAAGTTCAGATATTTATTGACCCATAGCAAGGTACATTTGAAAGTTACTCATCTGAGCATCAAAGAATTTTTGTTTTCCAAGGACCTAAATGAGAAAAGAGCTAGTTGGATTACCAAAGTGATGGGGTATGACATTGATATCCAAACCACCAAGCTTGTTAGAGGAAGAGGTCTTTGTGAACATTTGGCAGGGGATGAAAGTTCAAAGGAATTAAAGAAAACAGATGCATCTCTGGTTGTGCATTCTATAGAGGAACATGCCCAGGCATCAAGTTGGTTTCCCAACATGATTTGTTACTTGAAAATAGGGCAATGCCCTGCAAGTTTGGATTCAACAAAAAGAAGATATTATAGATTGCACTCTGTTCCTTTTGTACTAATAGATGAGGTTTTTTTTAGAAACGATCACAATGGTGTCCTTTTGAGGTGTATTGATTCAAAAAAGATAGCTGATGTCCTATTTGAATTTCATGATGGACCTTTTGGAAGTCATTTTTCTCCTAGGACAACTGCTTTTAAAATCATGAGGGCCAGATACTATTGGCCATCTATCTTCAAGGATAGTCATGAATATGTGAGAGGATGCATCAAATGTGCCATGTTTATAGGGAAAGAAAGGCTCGCAGCCTTACCCCTTCAACCAGCCAGAACAGAGCAACCTTTTATGAAATGGGGCATAGATTTTATTGGTATGATTAATCCTCCATCTATTGCAGGACACAAGTGGATAATCACTGCAATAGATTATTTCACTAGATGGATAGAGGTAGTTGCCTTAAAAGAAGCAAATGAGAGTGCTGTCTTAAGTTTTTATGATGATATAATTCACAGATTCGGCACTCCAAACTCCATAGCATCAGATAATGCATTAGCATTCACAGGCCTCAAAGTCTTAGAATGGGCAATCAGAAATGACATTTATCTGAATACAAGCTCAAATTATTACCCTCAAGGAAATGGCTTAGCATAATCAACCAACAAGAACCTAATTAGGATAATCAAGAAGACTCTGTAGGATAACCAGAGGGATTGGCATACTAAGTTCAAGTCTGCCTTATGGTTAGACAAGATTACCCCAAAAAAGATCATTGGGAATTCTCCTTATGTGTTAGTGTATGGTAGAGAGGCTAAGTTGTCCATTTCAATTGAATTACCAGCTTTGGACTTGGCCACTCAATATGTCCTATTTGAGAAAGGAGATCCCCTACAAATCAGGTATGCTCAGCTTATAGAACTAGAGGAACTCGGAGATAAATCCATGAAAGATATAGAGTTCCATCAGATTTAAACAAAAAGGAGTTTTGATAAAAGAGCCAGAGCTAGAAATTTCAAAGTTGGATATGTAGTCGTCAAGTGGGATGAGTTCATATCAAGGCCTGGCAGGCATACAAAGTTTGATCCTTCTAGGGTGGACCATTTGTTATCATAGAATGCAAGGGACCTAATGCTTTTAAGCTATCAACTCTTGGAGGAGACACCTTGCCCATATCAGTAAATGGTTTCCACTTGAAGCCCTTCTTTGAGGTCAATCCTTCCTTGTAAATAGCTATATATATGTTTCCTATTTCCTTTCCCTGCTTTCTAGGTTAGTTTCCCCTATTTTCCAAGAAGTGCCCATGCACAATTTTTGTTCCTCTAGTTCTAGTTTCTCTCTTTATCAAGAAGTTTCATGCTCAAATGATGACTCCATGCCCAATGAATTGTTAAGGCCACTGGTTTTCCATGTCTAGCAGGCTGACATCCAACAGAAATCGCCAAAATGTTACCCAATCTTCCTTGTGTTAGCACAAGTTAAAATTTTCATGGCTATAGCATTTTTCCCTAGGCCTCTGCAATATTTTTTCCACCTTCCTAGCTAAAACTCTAGGAAAAATTCATGATCTAGCCATTTGAGTAGAAAACCCTAGTGTGCCCTGGTTTTAAATCTATTTTTGGGTTACTTTTTAGGCCACTTAAAAATCTCATAATGCATGTGCTTTATAATTTTCTATCATGCCTAGTGGTCTTTAATATTTCCTAAGTCCCAGCGCTTAATTTTTCCTAATGTTTTCAGCCTTTGTATTTCCTGGGCCCGGCTCTCTGACACCATTTCAATCCAGCGGTTGGCGTAAGTTCGCATAGGGTTTGTCAAAGGCTTGTGATCTTACAACAACCATTGATTCTCCTCTGTGACATAACCTTTCAAACAGGTAGGTCCACTGCTACGTGTATGCAAATGGAAGCTTCTCATTGGTCCACATGATAATGAGTTAGAACTTGTCAGCGGGGCCCGGTGATATGTCATTCCTCAAGATCCTACGGTGGTCGCATGTTCGCATGGAATATTCCTAGCCCTTGTGATCATGCGACGACCATTGATCTTGCTTGTTGCCAGGGTTCTATCAGGTGGGTCCTCATCTTGCTGATGTGCTCACATTTCATTGGCCGGTTGAAGGATGATAGTGCTTCAGTGTAGTGGGTCTATTGTTAGATATTGCCGATGTGTAAGGCTCCTGATTGGCCGAAGGATGGGGATTTGTTAGTGAGGCCGATGTCAGAGATTCTATGGAGGTGCCAGCTTGTCCAAGATCTCTGGTGGTCGCATGTTCACATGGAATCCTCTGAGCCCTTGTGATCATGCGACCACCATCTGATGCAAAGTCCAGATTCTTTTGACTTCTGAGGTGTCAATCTTTTCTGACGTGCTTGTTTTCTATTGGGTGTTGTTGATGATGAGGCCAAAGAATTTTCAAGGGTTCGCTAACTGTTATGAAGATCATAGAGGACCGCCTGATTTTTCGGGAAGGAGTGATATCGATGGCTATGTTTTAAGATTGGGCCTGCTAGCCTTTTTATTCAAATTCAAATATGTCTACAGGGTTTTTGCCATTGTTTCTCGTGGAAAGCCATTTTTGTAAACAAGGTAGCTAAAGAATTTATGTTTCCAGGATGACTGTAGTTGAGAGGATGATGAGGAGGTCTGAACAGCCGTCCTGAGTTGATTCTTGTTTCCTGAGAAGTACCATTTGAGCATTCATGGCAGGCCTAAGTTGTAGAAAGGTAGATAAATCAAGGTGGCTTGTTTGCAGGCAGATGTAGTACAGGGACGGGCATGCAAGGCAGTGGTCTAATCGGTTGAGATATTTTAGAGATGTATTTATGATGAGAATTGACAAAGTTAGGGTTGGATTATTTTATGAAAATTTGTGTAACCCTAAGTTTTGACTCCTGCCTGCGTGCAATAGGAGATGTATATATTATTTTTCAAGAGCTTTTAGAGCTCAGAGTTCAAATTTTGTAAAGAAGAAAGTCTCTTTCTTAGAAGGCTATCCATGGCATTTTTCTACCCTCTGGTTTTCTACATTCTATAATCTTTCATTGATGATTCAGATATTGCAGAGGTATTTTGTGACATCTTTTTTGTCCCTATGTTTCCTTGTCTGAATTCTCTCTTATTGAATCGAAGTATATGTATTTCTTTATTGATATCTTAGGGTTCCTGATCCCTCTCTCTTTCTACAATATATGTGTATTATTGTGGGTGATTTGATTTGAATGCTCTTGTGGGTATACTTCAACCCCGTGACAATCTATCTCATTCCTATACCTAGTTGCAGAAGTGAATGTTTGTTTGCAGGTTGTAGATTGTGTCTAAATTCTTAGGAATGCTATTGTTTGTGAAATTTTCCTTTTCCTTGAATAGCCTCTTTCTATTGCAAACCCTTCTATGAAATATTGATGCAAGCCTATTTAGTGAGTTGTGATCTACTAGACCTAAGTTTGTACACTGATCCCATCCTGCATACTAAAATTCATGCCATCATTTCGGTGTATCACCTAGTAGGATAGTTTTCTTTTCAGTTATTTCCTTTCATGCATTCCTTCTATCCCTTTTTCTCAAAAGTTTTACTTTCATGTCAAGAAGCAAATTAAGGTGATTATCCAAGAGAAACAAGCCTAGAACCTGGAGGTCTCATCTTAGTTAGCATAGGTCCCACAACTTAGAGATGATTCCCATGTTATACTAAGTTATCAAGACCAAGAGAGCTTGAAACAAGGGTGAAAACTTAGTGTATAACAGGTTGCATAACTATCTAATATAGATTGGATTTTGTAGAACAAATGACACAAGCAATCTGTACTTGAAAGATGAAGAAGCTAAAGGTATTCTGTTGGCCAAAATTTTTGTTGATGACATTATTTTTGGTGGACAAGATGCATTGTGTAAAAGTTTTTCAAATGAAATGCAAACTGAATTTGAAATGAGTATGTTTGGTGAGATCAAATTATTTGTTGGTTTACAAGTATATCAAATGAAGAAAGGAATTTTCATTACACAGTCTAAATATGTTAATGAAATACTGAAAACTTTTGGAACAGAAGATGCTAGACCAGTGGGAACTCCTATGGTTACTGGACAAAAGTTATCTAAGAATGATGATGCTGCAGAAGTAAACTAGACTTTGTACAAATCCATGATTGGAAAACTGCAGTATGCTATACATAGTAGACTAGATATTGCATTAGCTGTTGGGATTGTGGCAAGATTCTCTGCCAATCCTAAGGAAACACACATGATGGTAGTTAAGAGAATTATGAGATACTTGAAAGGGACTGCTGATTATGGGTTATATTACAAAAAGAATGAAAAATTTGAACTTAGAGTATATACTGATGCTGATTGGACAAGAAATGTAGATGACAGAAAGAGCACTAGTGGTGTAGCTTTCTTTCTTGGACAAAGACTAGTCTCCTGGACAAGCAAGAAATAAAATTGCATTTTCCAATCTACTGTTGAAGCCGAGTATGTTGCTGCTACAGTAAATTGTTCAAATTTGATATGGATAAAATAGTTGTTGGTAGGCATGAAAGAAGAAATCACTGAACCTTTTGTGATTTTCTGTGACAACACAAGTGCTATCAATATTTCTAAGAATCCAGTGATGCACACTAAGACCAAGCATATAGCAATCAAGTATCACTATTTGAGGGAATTGGTACAAGACAAGGAAGTCCGAATGGAATATGTGAATACAAAAGAACAATTGGTAGACATATTCACTAAAGCTTTACCTAAAGAAGCTCATGAGTATTTGAGAAGTCAATTAAGGGTTCTTCCCCTAATTGAGGCTGCCTAGTCAAGCTAAGAGTACTGCATCAAATATGCTACAGTAGAATATTTGACAAATTGATGCAGAAGATTGTCACACTTTAGGACTGTCCTAGAATTATGAAGAAGAAGCAAAGACAACAAATCAGTCATAAGCAAGATGACAGAGGGAGAAACACTGAGCTGCATAGATATATCTACATCTATTGGATGTAAGTTTGAGTTGCTGCTTTGGCATTTTTGTCAAAGAGGGAGATTTTGAGAAATGATAGTATAACACATGAACTGAAGAAAGGGTGATGATGAACATAAATGAAAGATTAGGATAGAGGGAGATCCAGATACTTCTGATGGTCACAGAAGTGAGATTTATAGATTCTGAATCAGAATGAAGCTAAGGATATTAAAAATTTTCTCTGATGGACAGATAAGTTTTTGGATTGGTTGGTAATCCATGTATTATTTTGGTAATATCATATGGTGTTGCCATTAATGCCAAAGAGGGAGATTGTTGGAAATTGTAATTGAAACAATTATTGTATTGTCATTGATGTCAAACCTTAACTGGTAAGACTATTGCTACTTAGGAAAGTACTATATCTATTATGAGAAGGGAAAGAAAGGTTGGTAACAATAGCACCTAGGGAGAGGTTGAGTTATCTTGATACTACAAAGTGTACTTGACTATGTTGTATAATGATGAGACAATGTATTGTTTATCTTAGTATGATTGAACACTAAACTGGTAGGCTTAACTCAGCAAAAATAGATAAATCATGTTTAAGCTGAGTTATGTTAGTGTCAACTGAGTTAGTGTATGCTGAGAAAAATCTAGTGTCGACTGAGTATCAGTTTATGTTGAGGAAATAGTTTTAGTAGTGATTAAGAGTTTTACATAGAGACCGAGTGGATGATCACAGTATTGACCGAGCATCAACATTTTTATATTTGAAGAGAATTCAAATTTGGAGCCGACATTGTTGAATTCTTGGATTATGTAAAATGTGTTGACTTTATTTATTGATTATATGGAAGCATTTAATGCTTTGTAAAACATTTTTTTGTAAATCTTTATGAGATTTGAGATGATTCTAGAAGAGAAGCCAAAGAACATGGAGTGGGTCGATTCAATGAATCTGACCTAACCCTAAGATCTATGAAGGAGATTAAGTGGTAAAAGATAAGTTAACCTAACAGAGGAAAGTATTAAGGGAACCAAAACATAAGGTATCAAAGTGTATGGGTGAAGGAGATGCTGGAAGAATAGTAAGTTTTATTGACTGTCTAAGTGAAAAGGATGAAGGAGAAGTGTGGTGATTTCTTGAAGAAAAGTTCCAAGTAGATTAGAGATGGAGATGACAAAGTTTCAAAGTCAGTAAACCAGCATTTGTGTATGGAATTGGATCTGATATTTGCAAAGTGAGCAGTATGTTTTCAGATCAATACTACTGCTACTTTCTAACCATTGTAATAGTCAAAATGCTTTTAATAGAGGTTGACCTAACAGTCATATGTTAAATCTTTTGAACAAGGTTGCATTCTAATGGAGTGTATGTAAGTCCTATAACTAGGCTCACATTTAATAGGGTGATTGAAATCCTTTAACCGGGTCACACCTGACAGTGTGTATTGTAACCTTTGATAGGGTTGGCTTTTAACTGAGCTCACTTCAGAAGAGTGAAAATAATAGTAGCATGTTACAAAGTGGTTTTTCCCACATTGGGTTTCCACTATAAATCCTGGTGTCAATACTTGTCTGAATGTTTTGGTTTGAACATTTCTGTGTTTTACAAGTTAGTTACAGCTGGGGAGTGAGCTACAGTGTTATATGTTTCTATTATTGAATTAGTGATGACCGAGTTTGTTTAGGTTGCTTGATCTGATTTAAGGAAAAGTTTTTGAAGTTATTTTATACATCAAGACCTGAGAACAACTAATTCACCTCCCCTTGTTGGTGTTTTTTTTCCGCAAAGGCCAGATTGGCATTAGGATTGACAGGGCTAGTGTCACATTCACTCAACACTCCAAATCTGACAAGGAAAAAGGCCAACTAACAAGAATCAAAGAGAGATCCTGCTACACTTTGAGCTCCAAATCACTCAAGCAGGTATACCTCATCTGCACAAACATAAAACTTGTGTCACACTACAGGCCTACAGGTAACTAACTATGGAATGGTTCTCAAACCCTTGTAGGTATCCTATACCTCAAATGAAACCAAGATCTCATGCAATAGCCCTACTTGCATAGAATGGGTATGAAAACTAGAGACCTATACTAACAACATGAAAGGGAAAGGGTGGAACATAAAGGAAATGATTTTAATGATGGGTTTGAAAGGAACCCTGAGATACCCTAAGTCTCTCATAGACCAGTGCCTTATCCAATGGGCCACAGAGTCAAATACCTTATTGCAAGAGATAGCTATGAAACAAGAAAACAATATATTCAATGTGTTGATGCCTGACATTAATCACACACCATGACCAAACCTCAACTTAACAACCCACCTATGTATTCAAGTATGTTATCACCCATTCAAAGGATTTTGACCCTCCCATTAGAAGAGACCTATGAATAGATAATACATTAACCAGCATCCACTGGAAGACAAGCATGACATATCTTTGACACCTCAGCTCATACATACATGAAAAATAATCCTAAACCAGTTATCTTTGTGAAGACAACTCCACTTGCAAACACATAGGCAAATAGAAAAATCAAACACCCTTGATGTATGATTAATGAATTTAGAATTCAAATGGAGATAGTTTGGTAATAGTAAGAATAAATTGAGTCCTCATACATAAGACAAATCAATTACAATATGCATTGTATTCTCAGAACCAGAGAGGAAAGAAGGAACACCTTATATGCAGAGAGAAGGAGAAAATCTACAAGACATAACCTTGCATGGAACCGAAAAGGAACCCCTTAGGAACCAAAATTTTATAACCCTTAAACTACCTAAAAACTTACTACTTATACCACTAGCCACCTTGGAATTCTCAAAGAGAATGCAATAAGCTTAGGGTGACTAGGGTTAGGGTTTCAACTACCAAACCCATCACGCTTACATCAAAATTTAATTTGCAGGGGAAAAACAAGAAGCCGCTTGGAGGAAGAGATCTCAGATAGATCTTACAATCATGACTATTCATGAGATCAGTATAGAACATCAAGGGAAGCCATGAAAATCAGTACAAACTAGCCACCTGCAAAAGCTTCTTGAGCTCAAAACCACACTCCACCAGGCACAAAAGTCTCTTCAATCAATCAACAGGCCTTTGGATTACTCTGTAAGAGCTGGCGAAATTATTCTCTACCAACTCCAATTGCTAAAATAATCAATTCTGGTCCTTCCTATCTCTGCAACCCTTTAAATATTTGAATTTTCAGGAAAATGGCTATATCCCTAGTGCTAGGAGTGTATCAACGGTCCACATTTAAAACTTGATCAACTTTATATCATAACCGTCAGATCCTTATCTTTCCCAGGCTCATCAGGTTAACCTCAAGGATTTAGCGAACCCACGACTGAAAGCATTCTCCAAGTCATCAGACCCTTTGCCCTAACCCATGTCTGATTAAGCGACCACGCGAATCACATCATTCACTAGTTCTCACAATCCTTTCCTAACCTTAGGTTATATCTTGCTAACATGAGAAAACAATGTTCGCCAAGTCACTAGATAGTCATTTAACCCCTTTAAAGGAATCCTAGTTTACATTTGGTGAATTAGCGATCAAGGCAAGTCTCACATTTGCTGAATGTTTTAGGGCACCACCATTTTATTTGGAGATCATGTGAACGCTTGTTCGCTGAGTTGCTAAAACATTTAGGATATCACCATTTTATCACGTGCACAAGTGAACACAGAGACATTTTGTTGGGCCACTAAACATTTTTATCTGGACTGCCAAAAGCACTGAGAAATTCAACTAGGCCCACACAAGATGATCAATGGCTAGTCACAAGATCGCATGCCTCTGACACACTCTATGCGAAGTTACGCTATCCACCCAATTTTCTACTGTGTACTTCAAAACCTAAGGGCCCACTTTATTTGGAAAACTGGCGACTGAGGACTTTTCACCAATTCACGAAATACATTCCACCATCTCCAAAAAATTTAGCGATCATGCAACTACTATTCACTGAACCGCTAAGTCCACTAGATCTCAGCCGAAACATTACGCGAATACATGAACACTTTGAAAATTAGTTAGACCACCAAACATACTATTAGGATTACGAAATTTCTCAGACCCACAAATGTGCCCGCCTTTATGCCACATGTGACACCACCATTCACTGCTCATGCTCAATCATCTCTGACACTACCAACTATACATTCAAAACCTGACCCACCTTAATTTGGGTACACTTAGCGACTCAGTGATTGAAGAAACTTCAAATCACTAGATGTATTCTTAACCATGGGTTTCATTATGAGAATAAGAGAACACACACATTCACTGAAAGATTTACAAACCCCGGGTTACACCTTGAGAATGCGCGAAACCCCTAGTTGCCAAGTCGCTGAATACTTCATAACCTCGGACATGCTGACACCCTACCACATCATATTCTTGGCCGGACCAATGAACATCTAGCACCTCAGCACCCCTCAGACCTATCATTATCTGGCGAACATGCAACCACAGGCAATCGCTGAATCACTAAAAGCTTCTCAGCCTAATTGTTTCATTCAGTGAATACGAGATAACCGCGTTCACCGGTTCACTTGATGTTAAGGCATAGACCACTAGGAGTAGGAGAATACAAAAACAAAGTAATCGTGCAATCATTGAATAAAAATGCCAACCACCAGAAAACCTAGAGAATGCGCAACCAATAGTATTCGCTGGTTTGCTAAATGATAAAGGGACATGAAAATATATTATGTGATTCAGTAAACATGAAGAAGGAAAAGACCACATGCATAAAGGGGATCTAAGTGGCCAAAAAAGTAACATAGAATTAGAACAAGGCCAAGATAGACTTAGGGTATTTTCATACCAACGGCTAGATTTTTCAAATTTTTGCTCAAGGCTTCAAGGGTTTAAGACATGAAAAACATTGTAGAGGCCAGAAGAGAACAGATATAGCCATGAAATTTTTTGCAGAGATAGACCATTTTATAAAGAATTTAGCTATGACATGAAAATGGGCTAATAGTGGCTCTGATTGGGGATGCATGTCTCTTGCAGGCATGGCAAGAATCTAGAATCTTAGGTAGAAGCAGACCACCCCAAAACAAAACATAGGGACCTCAAAAACTGGCAACCGGACCAGGGAGAGAAGCATATAATAGGAAAGGGAAATATTTACAGAATTTACAAGAAATATACAATGTTACTTAGTGGCCCCAAGCCACCAAAAGAAAACTAGTGACCCTCTTGAATCAAAAATCTGATTTTCATCTACATATGTGACCAACCACCTAAAATTAGCCTGATCACCTTGTGGACAACATATGTGAATATTTATGGGCTGAAAATTGAAAATGTACTAATCACTACCCATGTGTTTCTAGTCATAATCATTATATTCATACTCATGTTCATATTCTAAGAAGTAGGGAACATCATCTACTTCTTCCTAGTGACTGGAAACAAAATTTTGACCTAGTAATGCATCAGAAAATAAAACATATGGAGCATCATGCATTACTACAAAAATACCTGGCTAAGAAGGACCTGGATCCTCTGATTTACCTTCATGAATTGCCTCAGCCACCGAGAAACTTGGTTCCTCTATGATGTCATCATGAACCAAGAGAAGGTCTTCATCAAAACTTTTGCGATAGGGGAACACTGCATCATCATTTTCACCAGAAGAATTTCTGTCCCATTTATTGAAGACTAAGTCCTCAACACTGTCACCATCACTATCATATTTAGTAGAAGAAGGAAAAGGATATGAACAATAAATTTGTTCATCACTGCAATTTTTATGACAGGAAAACACACTGTCATGTCCTTCTACCTCTTCTCTTGCAGAGTCACTACAAGAGGGGAGTTCTTGTATACATGGGTCTTCATGGTCACTTTGAACATTGGCCTCATTATCAGTGTCAAAGGATATATCATAGGGGAGCTGCAAATCAAAGTCCACATAAGGTGCATACCTTTGGAATTCATCAGCCAAGAGTGCTGAAATTCTTTCACTGCTCAATGGACTTTGGGCTTCATTTTTCTCTTCATCAGCTTCACCTCTGTTATTGCAAACCTCATTCTTGTCAAGAACAAGGATAGACATCTCTGGCCTTAGATCATCTTGTGTGAAGTAATTAATGTAGGAATCATCATCTGCATCATATCCAATACTCTACCCTTCACACAAAACATCACTATACGGGGACAAGAAACAAGAATCCTGATAATGAAAAGAAGAAAAATCTGCAGACAAAATGGAAATACTGTCAACCTTAGATTCATCTTCAAAATCCTCACATCCACTTACCTCAACATCAGCTTCATAGTCAATACTCTCTGCATAATGAGACTCAAGATTAGAACAACTGGCCTCCTCATGATCACCATAAGGAACCACCAGTCTTCTTAATCTTTTGTCCTCCATCAATTGCCAATTATCAACTTTTCTCTTTGGAATCTTCTTCTCGAGAGTAGAAATTTTAATGAGCAGGTCTTCATATCTGGTATCATGGATGGTAGGATCAATAGAGACACTAATGTCTTGTATCTGATCCTCACCATTTTCTTCATATCCATCCATAAATGCTCCTTCATCAAAATATTCAATAAATGTTGCTCTCAATACATCCCAAGAAGGGATTGAGCATGAAGGCAAGGACACAAACCAATCCCTTGCAACACCAGAAAATGTCATCAAAAATAACCTCATAGCAATGTCTTCATGTTCAATATCCATATCTCCAAAAAGATCCATGACATCATCAACATGCTGGCTTGCCAAAACAGATCCATCAGCCATGAATCTAGGCAAGTACTCCCCATCCTCAACAGAGAACTCATTAGGGGCACCTTCAATGCCATCAAAACAAAAGGGCCTATATTCCTCCATAAGGAACTGCCCACTACAACTCATCCCTTTATGCAATGCTTAACACTTGATAGGGAAACATTCTTTACAACTGATTTTCATAAAAATCGGGCATATGAAAACCAAAATACCTGGAAGCCTTGAAAAAGGACCTTGTTGACTGGGAGGCAGGGCAAATCTAGAGCTCACCATGCAGCTGCATCAAGTTCTTTGAGAGTGTAGAGTCACCACCTCTTTGAAGAGGAAAATTTTTGTACTTGCTCTGTGTTTCTTCCTTCAGTCAACCAAAACTTCACCAGGGTTTTCACACACTGTTTATCAGGGAATGCACTGATCAAATAGAGAAATCAGAGCTGCCACTCACCATCCAGTGAGAAGATTTCAAAAAATGCTTTATTATATCTAACTCTTTCCAATGGCTCCCTAGTAGAGTCACCATCTTGTTGGTGTTCTTTTTCCCCAAAGGCCAGATTGGCATTAGGATTGATAGGGCTAGTGTCACATTCACTCAACACTCCAAATCTGACAAGGAAAAAGGCTAAGTAACAAGGATCAAAGAGAGATCCTTGTACACTTTGAGCTCCACATCACTCAAGTGGGTATACCTCATTTGCACACACATAAAACTTGTGTCACACTATAGGCCTACAGGTAATTAACTGTAGAATGGTTCTCAAACCTTTGTAGGTATCTTGTACCTCAAATGAAACCAAGATCTCATGCAATAGCCCTACTTGCATAGAATGGGTATGAAAACTAGAGACCTATACTAACAACATGAAAGGGAAAGAGTGGAACATAAAGGAAATGATTTTACTGATGGGTTTGAAAGGAACCCTGAGATACCCTAAGTCTCTCATAGACCAATGCCTTATCCAATGGGCCACAGAGCCAAATACCCTATTGCAAGAGACAACTATGAAACAAGAAAACAATATATTCAATGTGTTGATGCCTGACATCAATCACACACCATGACCAAACCTCAACTTAACAACCCACCTGTGTATTCAAGTATGTTATCACCCATTCAAAGGATTTTGACCCTCCCCTTAGAAGAGACCTATGAACAGATAATACATTAACCAACATCCACTGGAAGAAAAGCATGACATAGCTTTGACACCTCAGCTCATACATACATGAAAACTAATCCTAAACCAGTTATCTCTATGAAAACAACTCCACTTGCAAACACATAGGCAATGCAAACAAAAAAATCAAACACCCTTGATGTATGATTAATGAATTCAGAATTCAAATGGAGATAGCTTGGTAATAGTAAGAATAAATTGAGTCCTCATACATAAGACAAATCAATTAAAATATGCATTGTATTCTCAGAACCAGAGAGGAAAGAGGGAACACCCTATATGTAGAGAGAAGGAGAAAATCTACAAGATAGAACCTTTCATGGAACTGAAAAGGAACCCCTTAGGAACCAAAATTTCAGAACCCTTAAACTACCTAAAAACTTACTACTTATACCACTAGCCACCTTGGAATTCTCAAAGAGAATGCAATAAGCTTAGGGTGACTAGGGTTAGGGTTTCAACTACCGAACCCATCATGCTTACATCAAAATTTCATTTGTAGGGGCAAAACAAGAAGCCACCCGGAGGAAGAGATCTCAGATAGATCTTACAATCAAAACAATTCATGAGATTAGTACAGAACATCAGGGGAAGCCATGAAAATCAGTACAAACCAGCCACCTGCAAAAGATTCTCGAGCTCAAAACTACACTCCACCAGGCACAAAAGTATCTTCAATCAATCAACAAGCCTTTGGATCACTCCGCAACAGCTGGCAAAATCAATATCTACCAACACCAGCCGCTAAAATAATCAATTTTGGTCCTTCCTATCTCTGCAACCCTTTAAATATTTCAATTTGCATGAAAACGGCTATATCCCTGGCACCAGTAGTGTATCAACGGTCCACATTTAAAACTTGATCAACTTTATATCATAACCGTCGGATCCTTATCTTTCTCGGGCTCATCAGCTTAACCTCAAGGATTTAGCGAACCCGTGACTAAAAGCATTCTCCAAGTTGCCAGACCCTTTGCCCTAACCCACATCTGATTAAGTGACCACGCGAATCACATCATTCACCAGTTCTCACAATCCTTTCCTAACCTTAGGTTATATCTCATGAACATGAGAAAATAATGTTCACAAAGTCGCTAGATAGTCATTTAACCCCTTTAAAGGAATCCTGGTTTACATTTGGCGAATCAGTGACCAAGGCAAGTCTCACCTTCGCTGAATGTTTTAGGGCACGACCATTTTATTTGGAGATCACGTGAATGCTTGTTCACTGAGTCACTAAAACATTTAGGATATCACCATTTTATCATGTGAACAAGCAAAAATAGAGGAATTTTGTCAGGTCGCTAAACATTTTTATTCGGATTGCCAAAAGCACTGAGAAATTCAACTGGGCCCGCATAAGAAGATTGACAGCTAGTCACAAGATTGCATGTCTCTGACACACTCTATGCGAACTTACGTTGTCCACCTGATTTTCCACCTTGTACTTCTTCAAAACCTAAGGGCCCACTTTATCTGGCAAACTGGCTGTTAGGAATGGTAAAATTTTTCCCTTAAGTCTGTGGTAATTTTCCCTAAATTTTTCTGGTCTCTGCAATGCCTTTTCCAGTCCTTGGCTAGTCTAAACCCTTAGAAAAATAAAAAAACTAGCCATGCAATTTAAAATTTCCAAAAACCCTTGGCGCCAGTTTCCCTTTTCTATTTTTAAGTTACTTTTCTTTGTAACTTAAGTGATCCTTTTTGCATGTGACCATTAAGCTTCCGGCTTGTCGCCAGGTCTCTAAGTCTTCCGGTGGTTAGTGTTTCCATTTCCCGTTTTCACGACGGTCTATCTCCAGGTCGCTAGTTGTCTGGCGGTTACCGACTTTCATTTGGCGATTTCACGGGTGGTTAGGACTATAGTTTGTTGATGAAATATTTTGGCCTTTTCTTAAGTTTGGTTGCCTAGTCTCAGGGTGCAGTATTTCCTTCTCACGACTGAATTTTACTATAGTCGGGCATTCGCTAAATTAAAAGTTTGAAAACCTTTTATTTATGTGCTGACGTGTGTGGGCCGGGGTGTTCCTGACCAGATTCTAATCTTACGGCTGGCGCATGATCGCAAAGAATCTGTCAGACCCTTAAGATCATGCGCCAACCGTCGATCTTTACTTTTAAAATTTTGTCGGTGGGTCCATTGCCATGTGTATGTGATTAGGACGTTCCTGATTGGTCCACGGTGGAGTGAGCTGGAGCAGTCAGTGGGACCTATTGACTGATGTGTCGAGGGACCTAATTTGTCAGAAAATTGATGAATGGCACAAGATCTCATGAGTTCTGTTAGAGGTTTCCAGTTTTGCGACGACCGTCGATCTCTCCTTGTGGGCCCGGCCAGTTTTTCTCAAAGCCTTTGGCAGCCGGGATAAAAGAGATAGCGGTGCCGACAAGTTTCCTCTTTGTCACGTGAGTGCTCAATAACTTAGCTAAGGATAAAATGTTTTGGAGACCTAGCGAACAGTGTCATCACGTGGTTGCTAGATGTTTGGCGGAGGTGAATTTATTTGTTGCGACTGGGCGAAGAACTATAGTGACCAGTTCCCCGAATCACTAAGGTGGGGCCGTCGGGTTTTCTAAAGGAGATAAAGTACTACGAGATCTTGTGGTTCTTGTTATTCCGCTAGGATGAGATGCAAGGATGTTAAGTTGGCGAAGTAGCGACAGCCGTCGATCTGGTTTAAAAGGAAAAGATGAAATCTTAGCCCGCGAAAAAGGAAGATTTGACGGCTACGACTTAAAGTTAAGATGAGATTTGAATCTGAGCTGCCGATGTAGGAAAAGGGGATGAAGTAGCCGTTCAATTTCCAATTCAAATATTTCTGCTAGGGTTTTGAGCAACCAAAGGACTGTTTTAATGGCAGAGTTAACCAGAGTGGTTGAGACTGATCTTCTCCACCAATTTCAGGGTGCTCGAGTATGAGAATTGATCGTAGAGGGGATATCTGGCCGAGGAGGAATTGAATAAAAGGTACCAAGGGTGGTTGCAGGGTTGTTTTCAAGATGATTTTTGCAAATTTTGCCGATCTTCAGTGCATTTCCAGAGAAGATTTTTTATCATTGAAGATCTTGTGCCGACAGGTTGTACTTAGGGTTTCTATTTTCCCTCTAGTGAGTGTTAAATTTTGATTTGACTTTTATTGGTCTGGTGGGTGAAACCCTAACCCTAATCACCCCTAGCTTGTTGCATTCTCTCTGAGAATTCCAAGGTGATTAGTGGTATAAGTAGGAGGTTTTTTGATGTTGTAAGGGTTCAGATTTTTATTTGGTTCCCAAGGGTTTTGAATTTGGTCAGTTCCATGTGAAGGGCCTTTTCCTGTAGATTTTTCTCCTTCTTCTATGCATATAGAGTTCCCTCTTTCCTCTCTGGTTTTCTGAGAATATAATGCCTGTTGTAACATATTCATCTTATGCATGAGGATTTAATATATTCTTGCTATTGTCAAGCTATCTCCATTTGGATTCTGAATTTATTGATCATTCATCAAGGGTGTTTGATCTTTCTACTTTGCATTGCCTGAGAGCTTGTGGGTGGAGTTGTCTTCACAGAGATGACTGGTTCAAGGTTGGTATTCTTGTATGTATGAGCTGAAATATCAAGGATAGGTCATGCTTGTCTTCCAGTGGATGCTGGTTATGTGTTATCTATTCATAGGTCTCTTCTAAGGGGAGGGTCAAAATCCTTTGATGGATAACAACATATGTGAATATACAAGTGGGTACTAAGTTGAAGTTTGGTCATGGTGTGTGATTGATGTGAGGCATCAACACATTGAATATATTATTTCCTTGTTTCATAGCCATCTCTTGCAATAGGGTATTTGACTCTGTGGCCTATTGGATAAGGCACTGGTCTATGAGAGACTTAGGGTATCTCAGGGGTCCCTTCAACCCATCTAAAATCATTTACATTTCTGCTCCACCGTTTCCCTTTATGTTGATAGGATAGGTTTCTAGCTTTCAGTCTCATTCCATGCAAGTAGGGCTATTGCATGAGATATTTGCTTTCACTGGGGTACAAGTTACCTATAAGAGATTGATTGCTATTCCACTCTAAACTATTTGCAGGCCTATTGGTTAAAGTGAGGTGTCTTGAATGTGCAGATAAGGCAATACCTGTGTAAGTGAAGTGGAGCTCAAAGAAGAAGGAGGATGTTCCTTCGTCGTCATCAATTGAACCTTTTCCTTGTCAAACTTGAGTACCTAACACAGATCTAAGCCCACCATTTGATTCAAGTTTGTTCCTACAAGGAAAAGACTTCCAACAAATTGGCGACTCTGCTGGGGAAGAGGTAAAAGACAGCAAGTTTCTTTTCTTGGCTGGATCATCCCAGAGTCTTGGTTGAAGATATAGAGTCAGATATACAAACAAAGCATTTGCTAAAATTTTCTCACCTAGTTGTGAGTGGCGACTCTGATTTTCTCTACTTGATCAGTGTACCTTCTGATAAGCAATGTATACCTGGTGTGTTTTGGTTGACTAAAAGGAATAAACACAGAGCAAGTACAAAAATTTCCTCTTCAAGGAGGTGGCGACTCTACATTGCAAGTAAATCTGATGGAGCTACAAGGTAAGCTCTAGATCTACCCTTCCTTTCAGTCAACAAGGTCTTCTACTGCAAGATCTTTCCAGGTATTTTTTTTTCAAAGTTCTAATGTCCCTTATGAAGTGATAAGCACTATAAGAAGGGTAAGGTGTGAAATAGAGGTTTGCATAGTTCAAGTTTTCAGTTGCAGTTTGGAAAATTTTTATGGAAGTATTACATTAACTATAATGGGTAAGCTTGAGGATGAGCTGGCTCTCCTTAATCAGGGCATCCTTAGGGATTGCATAAGATTGGTGAGGTTGAAAGTGGGAAATAAAAAAGATTTATCTATATCCTTGTTCTACGATAGATTTTGTGATGCATATGATGAGCTTCTTGAAGAAGTTGAGTTTCCTGAATCTGATTTTGTTGGTTTATTCATGGATCTTTGTTTTCCTAAATCAACCAGTTGGTCAGAAGCCTTGAGGGAAGAGCATTATGAATGTATTAGGGATTGGGTACTTGGTGATGGTAGTCTTGAACTTGAGAATGCACTTGGGGCTTTGCTCACTAGGGCTGATATTGAGAATGATGAAACTTATGAAGGAGATGTGTCAAGTGTTGACACTCTTTCTTGTAGTCATGAGAGTGATGCCTTTTCTCAGTATGGGGTAGAAAGTCTCCGCAATCAGTCAGATGAAGAAGGTTGGATAAATGAATATTTTGTTGATGATTGTATGGCAGAAGGTGATGTTCTTGAGGACAGTTGTTCACTTCACAGTGAACAAATTTCAGAGTTCCTGTCTTGTGAATATCTCAGGTATTCAGGGGGGGATAGTTCTGAGTTCTTACATCCAGCACACATTAAGTTTGATGTGGAATATGAGTCAGTGGGAACTGACTTTGACATGTGTGTTTCTTCTCCTTTTGGCACCCCGGTACTACCAGGTAGCAGCCATGTTATATATGATGAATCAGCTGATGAGGTTGCCAGTGTTCTCTCAGTTTCAAGTCACACAGTGGTCCCTGATACTATTTTGAGTACTGATTGGAAGTATTGTGTAGATTTTGAGTCTTGTTCTGACTCTAGATCTCTTGATGAGCCATGGAGGGATGGCCTCTTAGTTAGTCAAGCTTCACTATCTCATGAACAGGTTGATGTCTTTCTTCCCTCCTTTCAACATTTTTTGGTCTTGTCAGATGGTGACAAGATGCAGGATGCCCTCTTGTCCAGTGATCATATCTCCTTTGTTGATCTAGAAGGTTTTTCTTTTCATCTGGATAGCTTAATCCCTAGATATGGTAAAGGCTTTTAGGTAGGTTCATGTTGTGGCACCTTCAGTTTCCCTCTTTTCAGTGAATATAACATGCAGTTGCCTCATTCTTTTCAAGAATGGTGTGGTTGCCATGCCTACATGTTGTGGAAGGACATAAATAAATTTTATCAGTGGTATGAGAGCAAAGTTTTCATCTTGTCTTTGATTTGTAAGGATGAAAACTTCTCGTTTGACAGAGGAAAACATTGATCATAATTTTTGGGGCTCGGGGCCTGATTCTAAAATATTGTAACTAGTGTACATTCTTGTATAGTTTCCCTTTTCTATTGGTTTTCCTTTCCTATTCCTGGTTTTTGCTTTTTGAGGTCTCTATGTTTCCCAGTAGGTGGTCTGCTTCTTCCAGAGATCTGAGGTCCTTGTCATGCCTACAAGAGCCATGCATCCCCAACTAGAGGCACTGTTAGGACTAGTAAAAATTTTCCCTTAGTCTCTGGTAATTTTCCCTAAATTTTTCTGGTCTCTACAATGCCTTTTCCAGTCCCTGGCTAGTCTAAACCCTTAGAAAAATAAAAAAACTAGCCGTGCAGTTTAAAATTTCTAAAAAACCCTTGGCGCCAGTTTCCCTTTTCTATTTTTAAGTTACTTTTCTTTGTAACTTAAGTGATCCTTTTTGCATGTGACCATTAAGCTTCCGGCTTGTTGCCAGGTCTCTAAGTCTTCCAGCGGTTAGTGTTTTCATTTCCCATTTGCGCGACGGTCTGTCTCCAGGTCGCTAATTGTCTGGCAGTTACCGGCTTTCATTTGGTGATTCCGCGGGCGGTTAGGACTATAGTCTGTTGATGAAATATTTTGGCCTTTTCTTAAGTTTGGTCACCCAGTCTCAGGATGCAGTATTTCCTTCTCGCGAATGAATTTTACTATAGTCGGGCATTCGCTAAATTAAAAGTTTGAAAACTTTTTATTTATGTGCTGATGTGTGCGGGCCCAGGTGTTCCTGACCAGATTCTAATCTTACGGCTAGTGCATGATCACAAAGAATTTGTCAGACCCTTAAGATCATGCGCCAACCGTCGATCTTTACTTTTAAAATTTTTCTGGCGGGTCCATTGCCATGTGTATGTGATTAAGACCTTCCTGATTGGTCCACGGTGGAGTGAGCTGGAGCGGTCAGGGGGACCTATTGATTGATGTGTCGAGGGACCTGATCTGTCAGAAAATCGACGAACGGTGCAAGATCTCATGAGTTCTGTTAGAGGTTTCCAGTTTTGCGACTACCGTCGATCTCTCCTTGTGGGCCCGACCAATTTTTCTCAAAGCTTTTGGCGGCCGGGATAAAAGAGATAGCGGTGCCAACAAGTTTCCTCTTTGTCGCGTGAGCGCTCAATAACTTAGCTAAGGATAAAATGTTCTGGAGACCTAGCGAATAGTGTTGTCGCGTGGTCGCTAGATGTTTGGCGGAGGTGAATTTATTTGTTGCGACTGGGCGAAGAACTATAGTCGCCAGTTCATCGAATCACTAAGGTGGGGCCGTCAGGTTTTCTAAAGGAGATAAAGTACTGTGAGATCTTGTGGTTCTCGTTATTCCACTGGGATGAGATGCAAGGATGTTAAGGAGCGACAACCGTCGATGTGGTTTAAAAGGAAAAGATGAAATCTTAGCCTGCGAAAAAGGAAGATCTGACAGCTACGACTTAAAGTTAAGATGAGATTTGAATCTAAGCCGCTGATGTAGGAAAAGGGGATGAAGTAGCCATTCAATTTCAAATTCAAATATTTTTGCTAGGGTTTTGAGTGACCAAAGGACTATTTTAATGGCAAAGTTAACCAGAGTGGTTGAGACTGATCTTCTCTGCCGATTTCAGGGTGCTCGAGTATGAGAATTGATTGCAGAGGGGATGTCTGGCCGAGGAGGAATTGAATAAAAGGTACCAAGGGTGGTTGCAGGGTTGTTGTCAAGATGATTTTTGCAAATTTTGCCGATCTTCAGTGCATTTCCAGAGTAGATTTTTTATCATTGAAGATCTTGTGCCGACAGGTTGTACTTAGGGTTTCTGTTTTCCCTCTAGTGAGTGTTAAATTTTGATTTGACTTTTATTGGTCTGGTGGGTGAAACCTTAACCCTAATCACCCCTAGCTTGTTGCATTCTCTCTGAGAATTCCAAGGTGATTAGTGGTATAAGTAGGAGGTTTTTTGATGTTGTAAGGGTTCATATTTTTATTTGGTTCCCAAGGGTTCTGAATTTGGTCAGTTCGATGTGAAGGGCCTTTTCCTGTAGATTTTTCTCCTCCTTCTATGCATATAGAGTTCCCTCTTTCCTCTTTGGTTTTCTGAGAATATAATGCCTGTTGTAACAGATTCATCTTATGCATGAGGATTTAATATATTCTTGTTATTGTCAAGCTATCTCCATTTGGATTATGAATTTATTGATCATTCATCAAGGGTGTCTGATCTTTCTACTTTGCATTGCCTGAGAGCTTGTGGGTGGAGTTGTCTTCGTAGAGATGACTGGTTCAGGGTTGGTATTCTTGTATGTATGAGCTGAAATATCAAGGATAGGTCATGCTTGTCTTCCAGTGGATGCTGGTTATGTGTTATCTATTCATAGGTCTCTTCTAAGGGGAGGGCCAAAATCCTTTGATGGATAACAACATATGTGAATATACAAGTGGGTACTAAGTTGAGGTTTGGTCATGGTGTGTGATTGATGTGAGGCATCAACACATTGAATATATTGTTTCCTTGTTTCATAGCCATCTCTTGCAATAGGGTATTTGACTCTGTGGCCCATTGGATAAGGCACTGGTCTATGAGAGACTTAGGGTATCTCAGGGGTCCCTTCAACCCATCTAAAATCATTTACATTTCTGCTCCACCGTTTCCCTTTATGTTGATAGGATAGGTTTCTAGCTTTCAGTCTCATTCCATGCAAGTAGGGCTATTGCATGAGAGATTTTCTTTCACTGGGGTACAAGTTACCTATAAGAGATTGATTGCTATTCCACTCTAAACTATCTGCAGGCCTATTGGTTAAAGTGAGGTGTCTTGAATGTGCAGATAAGGCAATAACCACCTGAATGAAGTGGAGCTTAAAGAAGAAGGAGGATGTTCCTTCGTCCTCATCAATTGGACCTTTTCCTTGTCAAACTTGAGTACCTAACATAGATCTAAGCCCACTATTTGATTCAAGTTTGGTCCTGCAAGGAAAAGACTTCCAACACTGGTGACTGAGGAATTTTTTCCAGTTCATGAAATACATTCCACCATCGTCAAAAAATTTAGCGATCACGTGACTACTGTTCGCTGAACCGCCAAGTCCACTAGATCTTAGCCGAAACATTACACGAATACTTGAACACTTTGAAAATTAGTCAGACTGCCAAACATACTATCAGGATCGCGAAACTACTCAAACCCACAAATGGGGCCGCCTTTACGCCACATTTCACACCACCATTCACTTCTTATGCTCAATCATCTCTGACACTACCAACTGTACATTCAAAACCTGACCCACCTTAATCTGGGTACACTTAGAGACTCAGTGACTAAAGAAACTCCAAATCGCTAGATGTATTCTTAACCATGGGTTTCATTATGAGAATAAGTGAACACACACATTCGCTAATTCACTGAAAGATTTACAAACCCCGGGTTACACCTTGAGAATGCGTGAAACCCCTAGTCGCCAAGTCACTGAATACTTCATAACCTCAGACATGCTGAGACCCTGCCACATCATATTCTTAGCCTGACCAATGAACATCTAGCACCTCAGCACCCCTCTGACCTGTCATGATCTAGCGAACATGCGACCACAGGCAATCGCTGAATCGCTAAAAGCTTCTTGGCCTGACTATTTCATTTAGTGAATACGAGATAACTGTGTTTGCCAGTTCACTTGATGTTAAGGGACAGACTGCTAGGAATAGGATAATACGTGAACAAAGCAATCACGTAATCATTGAATAAAAATGCCAATTGCCAGAAAACCTAGAGAATGCACGACCAACAGTATTCGCTGGTTCGCTGAATGATAAAGGGACATGAAAATATATTGCACGATTTAGCGAACATGAAGAAGGAAAAGACCACGTGCACAAAGGGGTTCTAAGTGGCCAAAAAAGTAACATAGAATTAGAACAAGGCCAAGATAGACTTAGGGTATTTTCATACCAACAGCTAGATTTTTCAAATTTTTTCTCAAGGCTTCAAGGGTTTAAGACATGAAAAATATTGCAGAGGCCAGAAGAGAATAGATATAGCCATGAAATTTTTTGCAGAGATAGACCATTTTCTAAATAATTTAGCTATGACATGAAAATGGGCTAACACCCCTCTCTGTTGTTCTAAATCATATTAACATAACAACATTAAATGACAAATATAATTGGTGATTCCAAGGAATATTCTGCCACATTGTTTGTGCATGAAAAGATCAACCAAGTCACTAATAAATACCAAAATAGAGATGAGAAGCTCTTACCATACAAAAATTTGTATGATGATTTGAAGAAATACTTTGTATTCATCACTTTCCAATAGTTACCATGTGCAGAAAATAGAGCATTTTATGCCATGTCTACCTTAGTTTTAATGCTACAACTCGAAGAGAACTACTTCTTCTATGACTTCCTAGTGGAAGAACTCCCATTTTTTTCCTTTGATGAATCTGATACTCAGGTTGTCTACTTTATCATTTCTTCTGACACTCCCCTCTGTAGCCAAATCTATCACTACCATTGACATCAAACCATTCCTTAAGGCCTATCCAAAAATGAAAAAATAAACCTCATAAGGAGTGCATCCTATTATTTACTTATTGCTAATGACTTGTTTAAGATAGGTCTAGATGGTACCCCCCTTAGGTGTCTAGAATGTGAGGAATATGAAAAAGCATTAAGAGAAGTACATGAGGGTATTTGTGGATCACACTCGAATGGTCTTTCCTTGGCTAAGAAACTCTTAAGAGTTGGATACTATTGGCCTACCATGGAAAAAGGTGTTGTTCAATTTTCTAAGACCTGTCAAAAATGTCAGTTCCATAGGAATCTAATCCACGCTCCTTCTCAAGATTTGCTTCCTTTTATCACTCACTAGCCATTTTAACAACGAGATTTTGATCTTGTGGGTCAGATTTATCCTTCCTATTCTAACGAACACAAGTTCATCATAACAACCACTGAGTATTTTACCAAATGGGTTGAAGTTTCTCCCCTTATTAAAATGTTAGGAAAATAGATAGCTATATTTATCCTTAATTACATCAACTATAGACATAAGATTCCCTCCTTAATTGTCATGGACAACTAAGGTCAGTTAAAAAATAATGACATTGATGAAATATGCAATAGATTTCACATCACACACCACTCTTCCTCAATCTACTATCCTCATGGGAATGGAAAATTGGAAGAATCCAACAAAACTATTTTAAAAATATTAAATTGCAAAGTCAACAAATTGGGAAGAGATTGGCATCTACAGACCATTCCATCTCTATGGACTTACAAAACAAGCATTAGAATTCCTATAGAGGCTACACCATTTTAATTGGTTCTGAAGCTATCCTACCAATCAAAGTCAAGATACCTTCACTTAGGGTATCACTACATGGGCTTATCACTGATGATGACTATAGAATCTCCTGACTTCAAGAGCTAGAGTTATTTGATGAACACATAAAATAAGAATTTGACCATTTAAGGGTCTATCAAAAGAAAATGTCCTGAGGCTACAATAAGATTTTAGGTTGGTGATCTTGTTCTGAGAGAGAACCCAAATAATCAACAACACAATGAGAAAAAAAGGGAAAATTTGAACCTAACTGGCTAGATCCTTTTGTTATTACTATAGCATTTGGTTCTGGAGCTTATCAACTAACTACTCTAGAAGGTGATGTTCTTAGAGAGCCTCTCAATGCTCTTCACTTGAAATGATTCTACAATTAGACATTCTGCTTCCTATACAATAATTTATGATCCTAAAAAAAATATTCTAAAAAGAATATAAAGTCTTGAAAAAACCCTAAAATTTGTAAAATGTCCTGAAAAAATGATACTCCTAGTGAAAAATTGAAAACAAGCGCCTTAATGTATTCACAAAAAAATCAAATATCAAAAAAAGAAAAAAATGAAAAGAACAAAAAAATATAAAAAGAGAAAAATGTGCCTTGGTGAAAACCTGGAAACAAGCACCTTGGTAGAAAAAATAAATAATCCCAAGTGGTGAAATCTTGGCAAATAAGCGTCACTTGTAATCAATGCTCTATCTATCAATACATGGCTAAGCTCTTATGTTTCCATCAATCTCCCTACATTCATCTCTCACTCTCCATCTCCTTGTGACACCATGGACTAGAACTAGTCTTAGTCTTATCCTCGGTTCTTATCTATCAACTAGGGGAAATCATATGCCTATATGAGCTATCCATGCTTGATCACTTGATCAGTCTCTTGAGTTTAACTTGAGTCAGTTTATCAGTCCTTTCTGATGGGAAATTTATCACTTACACTACTTGGTGTTTCCCAACACCCCAATCCTCTAATCTTTCTTAACACTACCAATCTAGACATCACTGTGTTTCTCAACACATATCAGAACTTGCATTATCCATTGCACACTTGTACTTTGACACTAGCACAAAGGTGTTCCTTAACACCCAACACAAACTACATCCTAGAAAACTAAAAATGACTGAGATATGTTGAACCATTTTCTTGTGTGTTGTCTATTATCATTGAGTTTTTCTTTCTATTTCTTCTAAGGTCACTCAACGATGTCTACTTGACTAGAGATTCATGATTGGGGGCATAAAAATACTTTCTTTGATTTCTACTTGTGGTGTGATTTCAATGATCCTAAGCTGTCTTATAAACTAGGTGTCTATGGTAAGAGCCTCAATCACGATTGGAACATCGCACATACCTCAACCCTCTTTAATTAGATACTTAGGTGAGCTTGGAACCATCTCCTTGCCTTTTTCTTATGTGTGACATGTACAACAACACTCCTGGTTATCTAAGCTTCTTGTGCTTCGATACAAGTGTTATCTTACAACATTAAACTAGAAACTATATTCAGGTCATCTCGACACTTATGTATTGATGCTTACATGTGTTTTCTACATCTTATTTAATAGGGTCATATTCATATTTTCATGGTTTCTATCACATCGGTAAAGGTTCTACTAACCCTCGATGTCCCAAATGCTCAAATGATGAAAAATAAATGGCTACAGGATTAGTGACTTGACTCATCTCATAGGTTGCATTTACATTCTAGGGCTGCATTTTAGGTGTTCTTTTATGGTTCAGTTGAGTCATCCTTCCTTTCTCTACATTGAAGCAATCAACTACATTGTCTTTCATTGAATTTGACTAGTATCTACATAAACTGAGGTCATAATCATCATACAAGGGGTCTAGAGTGCTAAGTTTTCATTATCACATACATAATCATATATAAGAGTAGAGCTAACAAGTGATACAATCAAAATGAGCATAATATCCAAAGAAGAAGAGACATTGCTATCTACATCTACGATATACAGTTTAGTGACAACATATGAAGTAAAGACACGTGGATCAACATCACAAGCATAACATGAGATACATCACAAAAGAATAATTAAAGCATACAAGTGTGTGTGTGTGAATTTTGTACCTGATATGTGGACACAACACTTCAGTAAAACATTAGAGGCTAGTTATAATCAAAATCGTGCAAGTAATTGAAACTAAACTAACTAGGTGATTTACTGCCTTCTAATAGATGCGAGTATGATGCTCTCAAATTGAAATCAAGATAAGTGACCTTGACGACACCTAAATGAAGGATTTGAATGCGGAATCTAGATATGGAATGAATGCAAACTAATCTATATTTTTTATCTTTTCTGTGTAATTAAGATGAAAACGTGATATGAAACTGATCTATATGAAAAACTTGATATGACATCTATCTAACAATGATACGCAAAAATAGGATTGATCTCACAAAGATGTTGATTCATAAGAGGCCTTGATTCTTCCAATTCCAATTCTCTAGTGTGATTGTGCAACTCTTGAATCGAATTTGACAGCGTAAGTATGCAAAATTGTGGATCTCAAATGAGGTGTTGAAGCCTTGATTTTATAGAAATCCAGGGCTTTGGAGGTGCATGGGAAAAGCCATAAATCACTCATGATAAACTCATGTTGATTTTTGAGTTATCAGGAATAAATAAATGATTAACTCAAAAAAATCATGCAAAAGCAAAGTTCAACTCGAATTAGAAGTTTAGATCAACTTTTGAATTCAAAATGATGTTGAGTTTCAAAAAGCTAACAACTTGCATTGATTTTCTAATTTGGAGTTTAACTGCTCTTTAAATGTGCACATGGATAATTATGAATTAATAAATAAATAAAGTGATTTATTCTCAACTTTGAAATTAAATAATTAATTTATGGGTTAATTAACTATTTCATCAAACTTTTATCCGAATTAAATAATATCATTAAATATGACAATTTTTCTTTAATCAATTAAATAAGAATTTAATTAATTAATGATAGGAATTTTGATTTATTGTCAAATTTAAATAATATAATTTAGGAATAAATATAATTAAATTCAATTAAATAATGAAGATAATTAGGAATATTACTAAGAATATTCCCCGATGCTAAATTTAGGATAATCAATTAGATTCGATGATGTTCAAATGCGCCTTAGGTTAGGACTTCAATGTCGATTTCGTTCGATTTGAAGATGTAGGAGGTTAATGAACCTATAGCCCATTTTTGGGGTATTACATTTTGCCACTCTTTGAATTATTGTGCAAAGCACAGTGGTTCAAAGATAGTCTTGTGTTTGATATGAAACTTGATATGGAAAGATTAACCGATTCCAAGACCGAAATCTATTGGAAGATTTGGAGAGATTATGTCCTGAATGACCAAAGATAGTGTTCACTATAGCAGCGATGAACTGATCATTACGAAAGAGTGTCAAAACACCTAATTCTAAACCTTATGATTGTGAAGAAGTGAGTAACCGATTCCAGACCTGATTGTCCTTATATTGAATCACGTTAATCTCACATCTGAACCCTTCAGTTACCGAAGAACCAATGAAATAACACTAATGAATTGATAGTTGCGAAAAGCTGATACAGTTTACAAGATTAGGAGAATACCGGATTGATATGGATCTCGATGAATCTGACATGCCCCTAAGTGATGATAGATTTGCCCCGAGTGATGAGGACTTTTGATGAATCAACAACTAGATGTGGTTGTTGTCTTGATTGCTGATGAAAGATTTGATAGACAAAATTGATTCACAGAGTTGAATGATGTGCAATACCATGCCCCCTTTGGGATTAAAATAGAAATCTGACAAGAAAAGTCAGCATTATAGCATGTCAATTGATTTGAGAATTGGTTATACATGTCCTAGAACGCGTTCTGCATCGTTTAGAGGTCCTGAAGACTAAGTTTGACTAGGTTTGACCATGAGTTGACCATAGCTAACCAAGTTGAAATATTGATAGTTTGATGTAAGATAATCAGTTAAGTTGAATTCTAGATTTGAAAAATGATTGAAGGTCAAATATGCAAGCAGTAGACCGTCCTGGGTCCAAAAATTTTAAATCATGATTTTGACATATTAAACAATCTCAGATTTTGATTTTGATCCCAAAAATGGATTCAGAACGTCGAAATTAGCTAGGGGTGCAATTTTCGTGAAAAATGGAGCACTTTTGAAAATTAGGTCAAAAGCTATATAAAGGCCTGAAGGGTCATTTTCAAATCATTTCAACCATTTGACTTTGGAGATCTTGTGGAGCCCTCTGAAGAAGAAAATGGTAGAGCAACGAGAACCAAAGGTACATGTGAGTTCACATCGATTTGAGCGCAGCCAGAGACACCAGAGACCTAGGCGGTATGGACATCCTATATGTAGACCTCTGCGCCCCTTTGAAAATTCAAAATTTTCATGTTTTATAGCCTTTTAGAATTTTTTCATATGCGTTTTTCTTTTTTAATTTCGCATGTATGAAAACTCGTACGAGTCCCATCCCAGACTCGTACGACATTTGAATTTCATTTTCTTTGTCATTTCATGCCCAACCCAGTGTCGTATGAGAGGAACTCATGAGTCGTATGACATTTCATCGGGTCCCTCGAAACTCGTATGATGTCGTGCGTAGTGTCGTATGAACATGGGTTGTCGTTTGGTCTGTTGTGGAAAGTCGTATGACTTTTGGTGCCAGTCTGGAATGTCGTATGAGAAATAGTGAGTGAAAAACTGATATTTAGGTCAAAATTTTGAATTTTCTAATATTTTTACCTGATTGTTGACTCTTTGACCCCCTTCTGAAATACCAAACTGTCCAATTCTTGTACTAGAAGCTTGATTTTGGATCCAATTTCTGATATAATTCCTTGTTTCTGTATAATATAGGTCACATATCTAGATGTACATGTTCGACATTCATATCCAGCGACCTAGAGATTATGTGTCTCGCTTCCTGACCCTATGAGGGCACATCTTGCTGCATGTGGTTTTGAGTACTTGATCCATTTACTCTCAATGCGAATCAGTAAGCATACAAGGAGATAAAAGCAATGTGAAGCATATGTTGTTTTCATTTTGTTTTGATGTTTGATTGTGTTGTTGTATATGCAAAATCCTTTCTGGAGAGGAGACTGACTGACTGACTCAGATATAGCTTCAAAAGGACCTGAGTGGATATGACATGTCTAAGATAAACTCAAGGCCATAGGATATGACATGGATTGCCCCCGAGTGTTAAGCATTGATAGGATACAGACGTTTGAGCTGATTGGTGTACAGACCGACTTTATTGAAACAATGATATATACAGACTAAAGTAGACTGAAAGCTAGGAAAGACCAAGATTGCGCTGATAGATGGAGTAGTTTGAACAAGTGGCGCCCATTTGCCAGGTTTTCACCATCTTGGCAGAGATTCTATTTTTGCTACCAAGGCACCTGTTTCCAAGTTTTCACCAAGGCACTTTTTTTTTTCGCATTTTTTTTTGTATTTTTCATTTTTTTGAATTTTTTTGTACTTTTGATATTTTTCTATTTTTTTGTGAATCGTCAAGGCGCCTGTTGCTAGGTTTTCACCAAGATGTACATTTTTTCAGGACTTTTTCAGATTTTTATGATTTTTTCAATACATTTTACCAAAGACTAAATGCCTTAGGCATAGAATTTTTTCAGATGGAGAACGTTGATTGGCTCTCAGAGCTATTCTCCTTTAGTTATTGAGAGTTGATATGCACCAAAGCCAAAAGTAGCAGTGATTACAAAGGGACCCAGCCAGTTGGGTTAAAATTTCCCCTTGCGTTCTTGATGTGATTGATTTTTAGGATTCTCTCTCAAGACTAGATCACCAACCTAGAATTCTCTGTGTCTGACTTTCTTGTTGTAGCCCCTAGACATTCTCTTCTGATATACTCTGAGATTATCATACGTTGCTTGTCTGCGCTCATCTAGTAGTTCAAGTTTTTGCAATCTAGACACCCTGTAGTCATCATCAGTTACTAGACCCTGCATTCTAATTCTTAGTGATGGGATTTCAACCTCAATAGGTAGTACCACTTCAGACCTATAAACTAAAGTGAAAGGAGTAGCCCCAGTAGGCATTCTGATACTTGTTCTGTAGGCCTAGAGAGCTGGATTGATCATGAGATGCCAGTCTCTTCCTGTTTTATTGACTGTTATGTGCAAGATTTTCAACAGATTTTTGTTTGAAGCTTCTGCTTGTCCATTCCCTTGAGGATAGTAGATAGATGACTAGTGTTGTGTAATCTTGAATTTAGCACATAAATCATCTAGGTCCTTGTTTTTGAAATGTCCTCCATTATTTGTGATTATGGAATGTGGGATCCCTTATCTGCATATGATGTAGTTTAAGATGAACATAGATATCTATTTCCCCATTGCTTGTGTTAAGGGAACCGCTTCTACCCATTTTGTAAAATAATCTGTAGCTGTGATTATATGGGTATGCCCATTAGAAGAGTGTGGATGGATAGCACCTACAAGATCAAAAGCCCATTGCTGAAAAGGCAATTGTGTAGTGAAGGGAATCAAGTCTCTCCTCGGTGTGTGAATCAAATTACCATGCACTTGACATTGTTGACATTTTTTAGCGAATTTGATAGCCTCTTTTTCCATGTCTGGCCAATAGTACCCAGCCCTAATAAGTTTTTGAGCTAGTGTTAAACCATTCGAGTGTGACCCACATATACCTTCATGGACTTCTTCCAATGCATGTTGAGCCTCTTCCTGTTCTAAACATCTAAGTAGTGTACCATCTAGACCTCATTTGTACAGATCATTACCAATGATGACATATCAGGATGCGGTACAGATAAGGTTTCACTTCTCAAACTAGTTAAAGGAATCGGGAACGATTTGGTGGTTAAGATACGAAAAGAGGTTTTTGTATCTGGATGAGTCATAACCTACAACAGTGCAGATCATGTGGGTTTCAGGTGAGTCATATGCAGGATAGGATAGGGCTTCCACTAGGAACTCATAGCATAGCTCATGTTCAGGCTATTGTAATAGAGTAGATAATGTTTCCATTGCATCGGTAGCCTTGTTATCCGTTCTAGGTATTTTCTCAAATGTGATAGAGATGAAGTACTTCTTTAGATCATCTACCATTCTTTTGTATGGAATAAACTTTTCATCTTTTGTTTGGTACACATCATTGACTTGATGGATAACAAGTTGTGAGTCTCCATGAATGTGTATCTCTGCAACCCTCCACTCAATTGCCAGTTTCATGCCATTAAGAAGGGCTTCATATTCAACAATGTTGTTTGTGCATGGAAACTTTAATTTGATTTCTTTAGGGATGGAGAATCCTTGAGGAGTTATGAACAATATACCCGCTCTAGATCCATTCTGTGTATAGGAGCCATCAAAGAATAATTGCCATTCTCTAGAAGAAATGTTCATGATAGAGGAATCTAGAAATTCCATTTGCATTGGTGTATCATCAAACAAAGGTGCCTCCGCCAATTGATCAGCAATAACTTGACCTTTAATAGCTTTTCTTTCAACATATTCTATGTCAAATTCACTTAAGAGCATAACCCATTTGGCTACTCTACCTGTGAGGGAAGCTTTACTTAGTAGGTATTTGAGTGGATCAATCTTAGCTACCAAATGAGTGGTATGAGCTAACATGTAGTGTCTCAGTTTCTGTGATGCAAAGATCATAGCTAGACATGATTTTTCAATCATAGAGTAGTTCTTCTCATAAGCCACTAAAGTTCTGCTGATGTAATATATGGCTCTTTCTTTTTTGTTTTCATCATGCTGAGCCAATAATGCCCCTAGTGATGTATCAGTTGCGGAGACATAAAGTATCAAAGGCTTCCCATGAATAGGAGGTATCAAAATTGGAGGATTGGATAAGTATTCTTTGATATGATTGAAATTTTTAGTGCATTCTTCATTCCATGCAAATGTCACACATTTATGTAATGTCTTTGTAAAAGGTTGTGATATGTTAGCAAGCTATGATATAAATCTCCTGATAGATTGTACCCTCCCTTGTAGGGTTCTCATTTGACTGATATTTTTGGGAGGTTGCATCTCCATGATGGCTTTCACCTTAGTTGGATCGACTTCAATACCTTTCTTTGAGACTATGTACCCCAAAAAATTTCCAGAAGTGACTCCAAAAGCACACTTTTTAGGATTTAGTCAGAGACTAAATTTTTCCATTCTGTCTAGGATCATGCTCAAGTCTTTTAGATGTTCAATTCTGACCATAGATTTAGCTAAAGTATCATCCACATGATCCTCCATAGTTCGATGCATCATATCATGGAAAATAGACATCATTGCTCTTTGATATGTAGCACCAGCATTCTTAAGCCCAAATGGCATAACATTCCAATAGAAAGTACCCCATGCACATGTGAAAGTAGTTTTCTCTTGATCTTTTGGAGCAATTTTGATTTGATTATAACTAGAGAAACCATCCATTAAATAGTACATCTCGAAACCCACTGTCATGTCCACTATCATGTCAATGTTGGGTAGTGGAAAGTCTGTTAGGTCTCAATCTTGAAGTGCAAACTTAACATAATATGGACTGAACTTCTTGATCATGCGCCGACCGTCGATCTTAAGTTGATGACGTCGCTCCTTTTCTTTGCCGGGACCACTTCCACGTCGCGATGACGGAGCTTTCTTTAATTGTTCCACGTTTCACTGAGGTGGCAATTTTCAAATGGGACCCGGGTGACATAGCATGGGACCAGTTCTAAAGAAGATCGAATGGCCGGCGTAAGATCTCATGAAGAAATGTTAGACTATGAGATCTTACGCCCGCCGTTGATCTTATCCGGTGGGGCCGAAGATTTTTGAGACAGGATTTAGCGAGGGGAAGAAAAGTGGATGGCGGCGCCGATAAATTTCTTCTGGGTCTCGTAGTCGCGGGAAGGTGTTGCCAAAGTTAGAGAGGTCTCGAGACTTAAAGAAAATCTTTGTTGCCAGGTCGTCAAAAGTTTAGCGGAGGTAAATTTTCATCTTGCGACTGGGCGAAGACTATAGTCGCCAGTTCACGTAGAGTTTAAAAAGAAAAGGCCGAAGGAAATAAAGACCGATCAGTTTGAATGATCTGATGGCCGACGCATAATCTGAAGCATGGTGTCAGATCTATGAGGTTATGCACCCGCCGTCCGATCCTTGATGAGGTAAAGTTTTCCCTGCGCCACCCGATTTGTTGGGAATATGGGAGATCGACGGTCGAGATTTAAAATTTTCTTGCAACCGCTAGTTTTAAATTTTTAAAATTCTTTTGCAGAATTTAAACTGTCGGTCATACCAAAGGACTTAGGTGGCTGAAATTTTAATGATAGAGGACAGTTTATGGTTGGGAAATTTGCAAAGAGATTAAGGAATTTGGTCAGAATGAAAGAATGCGATTGCTCTGATATTTTTTGGAGGGGTAGAGAAAATTTTTGCAGAAGAAAGAAAGGAGGATTTTTAATGAAATATCTTTGCATCTTGGGATTCATTAATTGTAAATTTTCATTGGTGGTTAGGATATTTTTGTAACCCTAAAGTTCGTAGATATTTTCAAAGGGGGATATAAAGTTTGTAAGAAAAAATTGTAAAAGGAGAGAGAGTTCTTTTCTGGTGATAAAAAAATAGAGAATTTTTGAGGCTAGGAGAATTTTTCCAGATTGTAATTTTTATCAGTTTGATCAATAGAGATGGAATATATTGTGTGCTGCTGATTTTCATCAAAGCTTCATAGTCAGGATTTCTTGAATATAACTGGTGAAAGGTTATACTTAGTTCAAGGTTCAGAATTTTTATCTCTCCTTTGTTTCCTGTCATGAATTTGTAAATCTGTTATAGGTTTATGGGAATATATCATCATTTTGAGTTCTAACCAAGGGTCAGATTAAAGTATGCTTAAAGTGGAATGTATGTTCATGACATTTATATGAAGGATTAATTAAGTAGTAAAGGGTTCTGATATTTGAGTTTATGTCAAAGACCAGTAAATGATATCAGTATGTTCATTTTATCCTTTTGACTCTGTAGCCCAAATGAATAAGGCACTGGCCTATATATTCTTGTCTTTGTGTTGAGAATTGATCTAGGTTTACAATCCCAAAACATTTAAATCAATTCCAGTCTTTTAATTTTATTTCATACATAATTGAGTAGGGATTTTTGTCCATGTGGTAGAATCCAAAGTGTTGATTCCTTGAAGAGTGAATCAAAAGGTTATTCTTCCTTGAGTTTGACTCACAAAAAGAAATTGAACTTCACAATACCACTGTTTATGCTTGTAAGAATCATAGTTTTCATCAGTGTATTCTGCCTTAGGATATTATGGACTGCCTTCAGAATAGTGATGAACTATTGAACTCATTCATTGGAGTAGGAGCATATCAGTGAAGACATCATCCACATATCACAAGCTTACTTGACTTAGAGTAACTCATTTATAGGCAATACCCGCCTGAGTTTTGTGGAGCTCAAAGCAGAAGGAGGACCTTATCCAATCCTCATCAAGTTAGTCTTTTTCTTGCAAACTTAAGGCCCTTTATATCAAGAAGTTCAGTCCATATTATGTTAAGTTTGCACTTCAAGATTGAGACCTAACAAAGTCATCTTTTGGGCATGCTCTGTTCACATCTCTGAAGTCGGTGTAAACTCTGATTGAACCATCTAGTTTAGAAATAGGTACAATATTAGAGATCCACTTTGCATAGTCTATGACATGGATGAATCCGGATTTTAGGAGTTTCTCTAATTTAGCTTTGACCAAGAGTGCGACATGAGGATGCATCTTTCTCAATTTTTGTTTCACGGGTTTTACCCTAGGAGTAATAGATAGATGGTGCATGATAAGATTTGGATCCAACCCTGGCATATCTGAATATTTCCATGCAAAGTTGATCTTTTTTTCTGTTAAGAATGTAGTAAATTTTTGCTTCTCTTCTTCTGATAATGATTGTGCTACATGTACCAATTGTGGTTCCTCTGCTGTACCCAAATTAATAGATTGAGTGGGCTCAATTAGAACCAGAGATCTATCTTGTAAATGACTTGGAAGGACATCAAATATCTCATCCTTAGGTGCCTCTAGTAGGTTTTCACCTTCGGATACATCTATTTTCTTTACTATTTTTGGTTCTGAGATTGCCACAAAGTGGTTTTCACCCTCAGAACTCTTTTTCTTTTTATTTTTGCTTTTATTCTTTTGACTAAGATATTTGATGTTTGACTCGTTCATGCTAACACTCGGTTCATTGATGGAAGTCCTCATAGGTTCAACTGCATTGAGGTAACCAACAAGGGTGTAGTCATTGGGAAAGATATAAATATCCTAGCTCAGATTCGTGGAAGTTTGGTCAATAAGGTCAGGACATTGGATAGTCAAAGCAGGAAAGGCTTGGGAAATGGTGTTCACAGATATGGATCTATCATCATTGGTACCGACCCGACGCTCAAGTTCAAAGGTGATATTACAAATCAAAATGTTTAACTCGTGAATAGGCTCAATGTCATCGTGGGAGTCCAATTCAGCTCTAAGTGGATTAGACACGTTAAGTTCATTATTTTTCTCTCGACTTACATTGGTAGTAGGTGCATATTAGTGAATAGTATCAACATATTTCTCTGTGATAAGCTCATCTTCCTCTAAAATGGCTCCCCATTCATAGTTGTTTGATTTAGCTTCTGATTCAGGATCTCTAGGAAATCTTAGAATATGTGTAAAGTTAGGATGAATGCCCCAAAAAGGGTTACCCTTAGTTTCAAATTTGAATTCATATTCATGAGAATTGGTGTCAAAATAACTACCACCTTCCTCTTGATCTGTTTGATTGTCTTTGAGATTAGCTGGTTCTTGTGTTGCAACTATCTCTTGTTCTATAGTAGGTTCTTGTGTTTCTACTACGTTGATTCTTCTTATCAGGTCATCTTCTACATCAAGGAAATCTTTGATTTCCTCCACAAGATGTTCATAGGGGATGAGTTCTGAGCTATCTGAATCACTATCGGAGGGTGCTGTCTCTTCCTTCTTGAGAAGGGGTTCTCCTGGTGCAATCTATTCTATGACATAAGAACAATTACCTTTGAGGTGATAGGGTTTCTTCTTAAAGCCTAGGCTTGTTTTGCTCTTGTTTGTATGACCCTGATGGTCAAGAGGTGACAAAAGACCTTTACATTGTAACCCTAGAGGTCCTTTTCCTATATATCCCATTTTAGTAATCAATTTGTCCCCTAGACCATATGACTTAGAAGGAATCTTAGGAATATAGAGTCACCAGTTTGAACAATTTTGGACTCAGATTCATCTTTGTATAGCCATGTGAGCACAGCTTCATCCTCTTCAAATTCTTGCTTGGATACCTGCTCTACCACAAATTTTCTTTTATACGATTCTAGAGGTACCTTAGGTTCTGATTTGGACTACTTCAAAGATTGTCCATACGACCTAGGTGAGATAGGGAGAGATGTCAAAGACAAGACTGGCTCTATAGTGTATTCTCCCATCCCATTTTCTTTGATATTGACCTCTTTAGAAATGTCTTCCATCTTGGATGTTGAAGCAACATTTAGCTACTTAATGGAAGATTCTCTGTAATTGGGAACAAGCTTATCAGCACCTTCCTTCAGTGTATTGCAAGTAGTACTTAGATCTGTTGGGATAGTAACCTCTACTCCTTCATAGGGAAATTTTAACCATTGATGGTATGTACAAGGAATAGCTTGCATTTCATGTATCCATGGTCTCCCTAGAAGGATGTTGTAAGCCAATGGTAGATCAAGCACCTGACATGTGGTATCTCTGATGACTGGGCCCACTCAGATCAGTAAGACAATGGTTCCCTTAGAAGATCTTTCCTGTTCATCATAGGATTTAATGGTTATCTTCTTTCAAGGATCAATAGCTATTTTTGAGAATCCTAATTGTGTGATCAAGCTGTAAGAACAAATGTTTAGGCCAGCACCCCCATCTATCAACACATATTTGACTCTACGGTTCTGGATCAAGACCTCTATATGCAAAGGTTGATTATGCGAGTGACTCAAGGAGTTGTCATCTTCCTCTGAAAAGGAGATATATTGTGATGATGTAAGATGTCCAACCATAGTCTGGAATCTGTCTAAATCTAGGTTGTCAGGAACATTAGATCCGAGCAAAGCTTTGTCTAGGATATCTCTGTGAGTTGGAGATATTTGAAGTAATTCAAACATAGAGATTTTGGAATTTGTGTGATGAAGTTGCTAGACAATGCTATAAGATGTAGGCCTTGTATCCTTTGGATTGGAAGATTTGGAAGTAGCCTTCTATTTGGAAGCAGATGAAAGATTGAAGGGTATCTTAGGGACATTAGATGAATCTGGGATTTGTCCTTTCAGATGGACCTGAGCTTGTGATCTAGTAACTGCATTAGCTAAGGAATGATCTCTTTCTCTTCGTATAATTGTGATGACATTGTAGCTTTCAGAGAGACATGGTTCAACCATATTGATGACAGCATTATTTCCAGGGTAAGCATAATTGACTTTTGCCCCCATGTTAGGTTGGGAAGATGAAGCTTCTTGACCATGTTGTGGAAAAGGTATCTATGAATGTTGTGTGATCGTTATTGCTTTTAGGATTGTCAATCATGATGCCTCCCTTATCGATCAAATCTTGAATAGTGTGTTTCAACCGTAAGAAGTTATTAGTTTTGTGACCTTTACCTTGATGGAAATCACAGAATTCATTTTCTTTCCACCAATGTGGCTTGGGGTCTAGATCAGATTGTCAGATTTCTGGCAAAGAAATGATGTTATCAACTAGTAGGGTTCTCATAGCTGATTCTAAAGATTCTCTGAGAGGATTAAATTTTTCTTTTTATCCCAAGATTTGTATTCTGGCTTCTTTTGAAATGGTTCAGATGACTTTTGTTCTGAAGCTTTAATGGCTTGGGAACCAAGAGTTAGATTGTAGGCTGGTGCCTTTGATGGGGTATGAATAGTGTCAACAACACCATCTATGACAATGCCTTTGTTCTTGTTCCAATATTCTTTTTTATCCTTCCAACTAGATCCAGATTCGTACTTGTCTTTTTGAAGTGTGATGTCTCCTTTCTTGACAAGTACTTTCTCAATCTTGATCGCATTATCTACCATTTTATCAAAAGATACATGATCTTGCATTTGTAATGGGTAGTTGATCTCTGGAATAAGATTATTGATAAAGATTTCAAGTTTCTCCATTTCGGAAATTGGTCTAGCATATAGAGAGAACTTCTTTTTCCACCTCTTGAGGAACATTAGGAATGGTTCTCCTAGATATTGCTTGAGGTTATATATATCGATCATGGTGACCGAGTGTTGAATATTGTAGGAGTATTGTTGATAAAATAGTTTAATCAACTCCTCAAAAGTTTTAATCATAGGAGGTAATCTTGAAAATCAATGAATAGATGCTCCTCCCAGAGATCTAGGAAAGAGATGCATTAGATAGGTCCATTCATGCATAAACTCCATGGATTGCATACAAAACTCTCTGACATGATCTTGAGGATTAGAGTGTCCATATTTATCATACTTTGGCATCTCCACTATTTTTGGGAATGGTGGCATGTACAAGTCTTTGTCAAATGGAAAAGGACATAGGGCCTCCATGGAGAACTCCTTGGGTTCTTTTTCTTTTTCAAGCTTATTCAGTTTGACTTGCATAGCATGCATTTGCTTCATCATAGCCATGATTGGAGTTTCTTCCTCATGTGTGATGATATCTTCGACATTAAAGTTCAGAGGAAGTTTAGCTCCTTGGTGAGCCAACTCTAGAAAGTATGTTTCCTTATTTTCCTTCAAGAAATACCTAATCATTTTCTCGAATTCATCATTATTTTGATATCGGGCAATTTCTTCAGGTGTGGGTGCCTGATCTATGCCATGTTGAGATTGAGCTCCTTGAGAGCCATGGTTCGTCCCTGCTTGATACATGGTGGGAGTTATGAAACTCCCTAGGATAGATCGAGGAGGGGTTTGTTGATTACCTCCGTGAGTTGATGGAGGAGGTACGTAACCAGTCTTTAATTGAAAGTTGCCGAGACTGTCGTCTTCATAAAGACCAGAATTGATGAGTTGCTCAAGAGTTGGACCCTGGATAGTAGTCAAAGGTAAGGTCTGGAATGTTTCTCCCAATTTCTAGTGTGAGGTAGCTCTGGTTTCCACCATTAACCTTGGGTGAAACATAAGAAAATGATGAAGACAACTGAAGAATGATTTGATTTGAGAAAATTGGATGACGCAACCTTGTCAAGATTATGATTGATTTGAAGATTTGATTTGATGTGGGTGATGGATACTGTGCCCTAGATATATGGGTAGACTCCCAAAAGATAGCGGACACGAGTTCTCAACACTTAGTCTATTTTTGAAGATTGATCGAAGATGGATAGATTTGACAAGGTTTTGACATGAGATGAAAAGGACTGAAATCGATTAAATAGAAGGCTGAATCAGATTCAAAAAGGCCACTTTAGGAAAATGATTGGATTCTCAATAGCTATTGCTTTATTCTTGACACAGTGTTTTGATAGATTCTGGAACTAGGCTAGAAAAGCTGGTTATCTAGCAATTTTGACAATTTTCTGACAACTTTCAAAATTTTCCCAAATGACACTCTGCAAACTCGTAGGATAGTGGGTAGGCTATGAAACAACAGTTTAAAAGCTCGTACGATAGTTGTAAAAACTCGCACGACAGTTGCTAGCAGGTTTTGACTTTTTGAATTTGCCGGCATGAAGACTTGTACGACACTGGATATGTGCTCATACGGCAGTTGGGTAGTAGTGAAATGACATTTGGTAAAAAATCATATGACTCTCTGACCTCCTGAGATGATTTTTGACTCTAGAAAGGAATTTTACTTTAAAGTTTTCAAATTGAGGGTTTTCAATTTTGGATTACTTGCAAATTGTACTGTCTGGATTTGAAGATTATACCATATTTGTTCATTTTTAATAACCAAGCAGATAACCAAGCATGCAAATTAGCAAGCAAGTGATTTCAAGCACATCTGGAAACAATGAACAAGGGAAAAAGCAACCTTGTGCATGAACAATCAAGTGACCGAATTGTGCTAATCCTTGAGAGTGCTAATTGTGTATGTTCTGAAAAGTTTTGCAATAACGCACATATTCCTAAAAATAAAAATTTGGCCTCTCTAGGGTTTTTAGTAATGGTTTGACTCTGCAAATTTTATGATCCAAAGGGGTGAACTCCAATCCTGAGGTACCAGGGTTTTGACACAGTCTGAGATTTTAATCAATCAAGAGCTACTAGGGAGATCTGACAACCCAACAATGAACCACACTTGTGAAGATTTCTTCCACAAGGACATTTATATAGCAGTTGTCACTACCATGGTGAAAATGGTTATTACCACTTGAGGTTCCATCCTCATGGTTGAACCAATTAAGGGAATGTCCACTACGGTTAACTCTCTCTAAAGGTGACTCAAAATATATCACTTGGAGACTAGTTCCAGATTCAAGGATCTGAGTTTCTGGTACTACCCAAAAAGAGAGTAGAGCATAGTCCTCTAGCCTTTTCACTTTTAACCAAAACAAAGTAGATAGATTAATTCAACACCCTAAGACTAAGATTATCTCACAAAGATCTATGATGTCAACTCCTTATGATTTATCAACGTCTCCAGATAGAGAATGCATCAACCAAAAGTTGTAGACACACGGATCTAGTAGAACGTGAGATGCCCTTAGTAAAACCTTTCCCTACCTATAAGGGTTCCTTCATCAAGAAGAGTTTCACTGGAAACTCACACTCTCAAGAGCCACAAATAGTGTTCATAGGGCCTATTTAACTAGGTGTAACAAAGATGCTGAAAGAAAACTATGTTCATTTTTATAGCCCAAATGAAATCTATGATATGAAAGAAATAAAAAGTCACTCAAGCTAGACACATGAGATGTTCATTTTAAGTCCAAAATTGAAATCTTATCAGCTGAGAAGATTACCTGAATTCCTCGCAACACGCTTAGTAGATGTTTACCTATTTTTAGCAATTCTTGCACTTTTCCCAATCAAAATCAGCAGGAGTCAATTAAAAATAGAGAATTTCAATTGTTAAGATTAGCAGTTAGTCGAAATCTAGAAATCAAATCTGACACTTTGCCCTGAAAAATGAAACAACAATGAAAAACATGATGCCAAAACTCGTACGACAATGGGTCTGCTCCTAGACGACAGTCCGAAAACTTGTATGACACTAGGTGTCTGATGAAACGACAGTTGAATTTTCAAATGATAGTGTGTACTCTCTTGCACGATCCTTGATGTGATAGATTGTCATATGACAGTGGGTACAATCTCATATGACTTTTGTCAAAAACTCGTATGGCAGTGGTACAGACAAAAATTTAAAAATCATAGTTTTGCACAGAAATCGAGAAAAACAAGATAGAAATTGATAGAATTGAATTGGAAACCCATATCAAGGCCCCACGGTGGGTGACAAAAATGTGTGTGTGAATTTTGTACCTGATCTATGGATATAACACTTTAGTAAAATAGTAGAGGTTAGTTATAATCGAAATCATGCAAGTAATTGAAACTAAACTAACCAGGTGATTTACTGCCTTCTAATAGATGCGAGTATGATGCTCTCAGATTGAAATCAAGATCAGTGACCTTGATGACACATAAATGAAGGATTTGAATGTGGAATCTAGATATGGAACGAATGCAAACTAATCTATATTTTTGATCTTTTCTATGTAATTAAGATGAAAACTTGATATGAAACTGATCTATATGAAAAACTTGATATGAAATCTATCTAACAATGATATGCAAAAATAGAATTGATCTCACAAAGATGTTGATTCAAAAGAGGCCTTGATTCTTCCAATTCCAATTCTCTAGCGTGATTGTGCAACTCTTGAATCAAATTTGACAGTGTAAGTATGCAAAATTGTGGATCTCAAATGAGGAGCCGAAGCTTTGATTTTATAGAAATCCAGGGCTTTGGAGGTGCATGGGAAAAGCCATAAATCACTCATGATAAACTCAAGTTGATTTTTGAGTTATCAAGAATAAAGAGATGATTAAATCACAAAAATCATGCAAAAGCAAAGTTCAACTCGAATTAGAAGTTTAGATCAACTTTTGAACTCAAAATGATGTTGAGTTTCAAAAAGCTAACAACTTGCATTGATTTTCTAATTTGGAGTTTAACTGCTCTTTAAATGTGCACATAGATAATTATGAATTAATAAATAAATAAAGTGATTTATTCTCAACTTAACTAGTTTTTGAAATTAAATAATTAATTTATGGGTTAATTAACTATTTCATCAAACTTTTATCCCAATTAAATAATATCATTAAATATGACAATTTTGCTTTAATCAATTAAATAAGAATTTAATTAATTAATGATAGAAATTTTGATTTATTGTCAAATTTAAATAATATTATTTAGGAATAAATATAATTAAATTCAATTAAATAATTAAGATAATTAGGAATATTACTAGGAATATTCCCTGATGCAAAATTTAGGATAATCAATTAGATTCGATGATGTTCAGATGTGCCTTAGGTTAGGACTTCGATGTCGATTTCATTGGATTTGAAGATGTAGGAGGTTAATGAACCTATAGCCCATTTTTTGGGTATTACAACAAGAGCATATACACGAAGATAAAAATATGAGCATCAAGAGCTAGAAAATATGAATTAGAATTATTCCGCAATATATATAGATATATCTCAAAAATTTGTGTATCAACTACAAAATTGGTGCATCCTCGATGCAGATATATCCAATAGAGTACATCAAAATGAGAAGAATGGGATAAGACTAGAAAGGGGAATCAGGACTGGCTCCCTCCCTCTACCTGATCTTGAGGAGGAGGAGGGGCACCTTCTCTTGTGGGAACCAATGTTGTTGTGGCTCCCTCAAACTGTGCGGAAAACTATGAATAGGAAGGTGACCTATCAACAACATGTACTGCACCAATATATAGAGCATAATAATAGGCTGCCCTAGATGTGTGATATGTGGTGACCTATTGGAAAGAATCTTGTGCACTCTAGAGCTCATGGATCTTTTGATATCTGTCTCACTCAACTAACTGCAACTGTGCCTCGAACACTACCCTTGGAGTCTTGGCCTCCGCCAAGTTTGCCATAAGCTGAGCCTCCCTATCACTTTCTACCTCAGTCCTTGCTGCCTCCACAGGTGGAGCTTGTGTTGCTCTCTCCTCCTCTTGGTCTCCTATGTCCTACCCAACTGGTCTCCCCTATCTTTCTCTCCTGATGAGGTGGCCTCTATCCACCTTACTCCTAAAAAATCTCTCGGTCTCTTCCTCCACCATCGCTGCTCCCACAACTCCCAAAGACCCTCCCTCTCTCCTAGCCCTCTACTAACCTGATGCTACCAAATGACTAGTGCTAGCCCCTCCTATAGCTGGTCATTCTCTCCCACTCCGTCTCCCAACAATGCCTCCCCTTTGTAGCTCATAGATGGGATCATCCTCATCAAGACAAGGTTCTCTCTTCTCTAGATCGGTAAAACATGGGAATGGATGATTAATCCAATATTGTCTATATGCTAGTGTAACTCCTACATCTATAACAATAGGAAGGAAATCCCAGTCTGCACCAAGAAAGTGTCTCATCTCATGTACATTGACTGCATACACAGGTCGTGCTCCCCAATTGCCCTCCTCATTAACATATTAGGCATAAGCAACAAACTTAGTAGGTGTATCATGGTGACACCCAAATTGACGCCAGTCATGGCTAATACAAAATCACTCCATGTTGGGAGAACTCCCATAAAATCAATTTGTACATGTCAAAAATTGGAAACAAGCATAGATATATCAAGAAATGAAATGTAGTATTAACAAAGAATAAAAAATCACAAGAATTACCTTCTAATCAGTGGCTTGCTACTAAACATCTATGCATACTCATGGGTTGAGACCGTCCACCTCTTGCAACCAAGGTAAGGTTAATATGTCATTACAGTCATGTCATCAAACTGACACTGCCAAAATGAGGTCTTGCCTAAATTGGGTTGGTGGATATATCCTGTTTATCAAAAAATGTAAGGCATACTCGCTCCTCAGGTAGCTTGTGTCATAGGGCGTGCAATGGGAATATGCTCCCAGGCCCAGATCTATAAAATAATCAACTGGTGGCCATGCTCCTACCATGATGGTAAACTATCTCATGGATCTCTCTATACATGTGACAGATCAGGAAGGCTCCCAAATTAAATCTGTGAGGGAGAGTAATCATATCATATAGAATCTAGATCCAACCACACTAGAAGCCCTGTTGGCCTTGATTAGGTACTATCACACACCCTATCAAACCTGCTAGAATACATGCTAGAGAGTACTCATGTCTGTACTAGAAAATAATGTAATCCCATATGATATGGCAATCCATGATTGTAACGTCAACAAAAATCCTCCTCATGGCTGCAATCTCCTCTGCAAGATCCTGGTCATAATACACTAAGTCACCAACAATAGGCAACCACAAAATATGATATACATCCTCTAGAGTCACTATGATCTCTCCAGTTGGAAGATGAAATGTATTGTGCTCATTGTGAAATATCTTCGCTAGAGCTATCAATAATCTATGGTTTACATGGATATCAGGTAGTGTGAGCAATGTATACATACCACACTGATCCAATATGCCTAGGTCTTCTAGTGATAATAATCAAACTAGGCACAATGCCTATGGATATGTGCATCTGAATATGGGATCAGCTAGATGAATCTGCAAAACAAAAAATAGGGAAAGGCATCAGTAATCGATCTCAAGTGAACATTCAGCTATCAAAACCAACTGCTAAAGCATCTCTATAAAAGCATGAAAAGTACAATGACTGACAAAATTTGATTGCAAAATTCAAAGAATCACTTTTTGGCTCATACGATGGAATATCTGACCCACATTTATCGTACGATACATCTCAAAAAAGGGTACGATGTTATTGTTCCATACGATGAAGTTCCACGTATTGTACAATACACAAGTATGTCTCATATGACAAACTTCAAAGAAGCCATATGATGTAGTTTTATTAACTAGTTTATCATACAATATACTCCAAAGATGCATATGATGAACTTTTTTCATCGTTCGATAAGCCACATGAAAAAACCTAAAACGCGACTACAAGCTTGAAAAATAACTAAAATCTACCAAATCACAAGGAGGAATCGAATACTTATTGGTGTGTCATATGCTCAAGGCCGATTGTACCACCTCTAGAGCTTGAACTGATGTTTTTGGACTAGAATAGAAATCTTTTAGCTTATAGAGGGCTCTGAGCTCTGAAAAGTCAATCGTAGCAAATGATTTGATGACCCCTCCAAGCCCCTTTTATAGATTTTGACCTAATTTTTAATGTGCTCAAAATCTCATAAAAATTGTACCCCTAGCTAATTTCAACACTCTTAATCCATTTTCGTGATCAAAATCAAAATTTGGGATCGTTCACCTAGTCAAATTAAAAAGTCAACCCTTCTTGGTCAAATGTAATTAACCACTGACGCTATCACTTCTTGCTCGCTTCTGCCTTCATTTCTTGAAATCTTTGAGGCTGATCTTAGGTAAATTTATCAAATCCAATTGACTTCATGTTGGTCAACCTTGGTAAAACTTGATCAAACTTCAGTCAAATCTAGTCAATAGGACCTCAAAATAACTCAAAATGTGCTGGAAACCTCTCTCATGCTTTTCCCCTTGTACCTCATTTTGATTTTCATCCTAAGGGGGCATGCCAATATAGAAAATCTTCTTCCTTAATCAAATCTCCTAAATTTGCAAATCTAGCAATTGAACCAAACCTTTATCGAACAAGTTAATCAGTGACTAAAACATCATCGCTTAGAGTATCTCAACTTCATTAGGAACCATATCAAGTTGAGATTCTCCACATCTCCCTCTGAAAGAGTGTTCTCATTACTTCATATCACTTTACTCGGATAGACACCTTTTCAATCTCTTGGGACATATCAGGTTCATCAGGAACCATATCAATCTAACACTGTTTCTTAGGTGATTAGCTTCCTCAGGATCCTTGTTGAAGTAGTTATCTAAAATCTTTGACAAATGTTCAATGTCATTACTTCATATTAGGATGGATACTCTCATCTCACTCATTAGTCTGTGCTCAATTAGGTCAATCAATGACTGAAACATCATTGCTCGGGGCATCTCAACTTCATTAGGAACCATATCAAGTTGAGATTCTCCACATCTCTGTCTAAAATAGTGTTCTCATTACTTCATATCAGTTTACTTGAATAGACAACTTTTCAATCTCTTGGGGCATATCAGGTTCATCAGGACCCATATCAATCTAACACTATCTCTCAGGTGATTAGCTTCCTCAGGATCCTTGTTGAAGTAGTTATCTCAAATCTTTGACAAATGTTCAATCTCATCACTTCATATTAGGATGTATACTCTCATCTCAATCATTAGTCTGTGCTCAATCAAGTCTAGGGCTGATGTCTCTCATCGATCTTCGTTCAATCAAGTTCAGATTTGATTTTTTATCTGTTATCTATTTTTTCAATCAACGCACTGCTTGCACATTGATTCAAAGAGGGGAAAATGTAATCACCCAAAATTTGTCTAGTAGAACCTAAGCCTCCAATTTTGATCAAATTTCCTCAAATTAAATCCTAAATCTCAAAGGCATGTTTACTAGACATAATTGTGCAAAGTACCTCTAAAATCCCCTTTTCATAATTAAATAAAAATAAAAAATCTTATAACAAGCTTATACTATGGTCTAATTTCTAAAGATTGTATATTTGTTTAATTTCTATAACATTTCTTTTAATATAAAGTTTCTACACATTTTATTAAAATAACATATTCACATGTATGCACATACTTAATCTTGATTAATTAGCAATTAAAGGGGATTTGTGCTTTCAAAATCGCTATTTTGTCTTATGCTACCTAACATCTCTTTTGCCTCTTAATCCTAACCACTCATTTATACCTAACCTTGCATCTCCTTCATCCTCATTTTCCCTCTTCATCCTAGTCACTCATTATTTTGCCTATTAATCTCCACCCTCCATTCTTGAGGTAATTCCTTTAAAAGGAAGCTCTTCCTTGGCTCAAGGGTCCATTCTCTAGAATTCTAACATTCCATCTTAGCTTTTGGTGAATTTAGCTTTCTTGCATTCTTAGAGTACTCTTGCTAATTTGAATTATTAGTTCTTAGTAGCCCTCTTTCATTCTTAGTTTACTTCATTTCTTAGCTTAGGGTATATGCACAAAGATGGGGGACCAAAAATATGCCACTTTTCTTTTTGGCCCCCCATCGCACATAGTGCGTACGCACTAAAGAGCATGCACACTATAGCGCGTAAGCCCTATGCCTTGGGTTGCCCAAGCCTTAGGGTTGGGCAATCCAAAACAAAGCACGTGCACGCTATAGCACGTACGCACTTTGAAAAAAATGTTTTCCAAAGCGCGTGCACACTATAGCGCGCATGTGCTTTGAAAAATCTAATATAAAATGGCAAACACGGGTTTGAGAAAGCAAAAAGTTCATTTTGCTTTCTCAAACCCACATTTGCAGTGAAGAAGACTTCTGAAGCACGCACGCCCTCTACTAGCTACCATTATTTTTCTTCATCCATTGATCAAATGGCTCCACCACGTCAACGAAGTCAATCGAGAAGAAGAGGTAAGTGTTTCTACAACCTATGCCTCTTATTTGTTTTAAAATTTCAATTTTTTTGCAATTTATTTTGCTTAAATTTATTTTTGTTTAAATTCTTTGTATAGTGAAGATTTTAAAATGTAGTTTTTTAAAATTTCAGGAAGAAATAATCTCCCTCCCCCAAACCCTCCATCTCCTCATGAAGAACAAAATGAAGAAAATGAACCTGAATTGCCTCCTCCAATCGAGAAACCTCCTCTTGGAACCCAAGAAAATTTGATGAACCAAATTGAAAGAGGGCAAAAAGAATTAGAATCTTTAATTAGTAGGTTAAAAGATTCTAGAGGTACAAATCCGAGATGGGAAAGTCTTGCAAAATCATTGGAAGCAATCTTGACCCACGTAAGTGCGGTTAGTGGGCAACTTAATATATGGCAGGATAAAAGAGAAGAACAAAAAAAAATATTATGCAAATAAATTATCTTATGCCGACATAAAGAAGAAAAAAATCACAAAAGACGACATTTGTTTGCTATTTAAAAAACCAGGGGACGCAAATACTCTTAGAACTACAACAAAGAGGTTCCCAATTCATTGGTGCATAAATGAAGACATTAAAAATAATTTTTGGGATAGATGGTGGATGGTCTTTGATGCACCTCCTTGTAACAATCATGAGGTTCCTATATATTTCTTGAGGAAACTCTATTGTGAGTTTGTACTCAAGGAGGTGCCAAATTATTTTGACATTCTAGATTCTTAGGGTAGAGGAGGGGGGTCATCATTTGATCGAGAAGGGGCACATCATGACCCTAATGCACCTAGGCCTATTATTGGCAAGCCACAGGTAGATCATGTTAGTATTCCTTCTGCTGTGAAGGAACATGTAGAGACAGACACACTAGGCATAATTAGTACTCTGACATAGACTCTCATTCAGTGTGCCACTCCTTTAGTTGAGGGTGACCATGGTCAATCCTCAAGGGGTCATATTTGTCGGTCATGTGGATGCTTGTGCACATATGGTACTGGCGAGAGAGAGGAAGATGATCTTGGATTTATGACCAATAGCTTTCTAAATGCGACATTTGGCATTGACACATAGGTAAATATTTCCAAGTTCATTAAATTGCTTTGATCATATTTCATTTATAAAAGAATAACTATTTAATTTGTAGTATCTATTGTTTATGATGAAAATTCAGGGCAAGAGTGTCAGTGGCGGTGACGATGGCAGTGGAAGTGGCAATGATCCTAATGTCCCCTTTTACACTTTGCCACCACACACTGGAGGACACGGTGGAACCTTCACAGAGGTATCATTTACTCATTAGTAGGGTTGTAAAAAATATATGTAATCTTGATAACTACATAATTTAATTTTTTTGTTTCATTTTCAGCTTTTGACATCAGAGACTCCTTCTGTCCGTGATACTTTGGATCGTGGAGTAGCTAAAGCAGTAGCTAGTTCTGAAGCACTGACTGAGGTATGAAAGAGATCACTTAACTTTAATTGTTATTTTAATAGTTTGTATTGAATTTTATAATGATATCCATGTATGTATTTTAATTATTATTTTGATCATTGTTGTAGGGACTTATGACTCTAGATCGCCAGCATACACCTTCGGTGGATGAACATAGTGACTATTTGCTAGCGGTAAGCCAATATTCAATTTTATGTCATTGTATAATTCAATTTTGATGTATATTAGTTATCTCTATCTAATTTTTTTTTATCAGGTCGAGCTACAGAAGAGTCTAGATAGGAGGACGAGTGAGCGCACTTGGAAGACTACGAGATCCATTGCATCTCCATCGACGTGATGATTGAAGATAGCTCAGGATTTTTTTTCTTCCCCTAGCGGGAAATGACTAGATTAGGGATATGGATTGTATTCCTATATGGCATTAGTGGACATATTTTTTGTATATTGTATCAGTGATACGTTGTACATCCATTTGGCTTTGAGGAAGCTAGTTTTACTGTATTGAATATATTCAATGTATGACATTATTGGACATATATATTTGACTTCATGCCCTACGAATATTTTTTTTTTATGTTTTGGGTATGCAATTCATGTTTTTGGTGTATTGATGTATACTAAATTATGTTTATGTTCATGTCTTTTCTTTGTAAATTTCCCATGCCTTATAGTTATGCTTGTATGTTTAACTTGCTAACTATGCTACAAATGCCAGTCACTGTCCTCAATAACAGTCAATTCCTTAACTGTAATAATAACAAAAGTAATGAAATGAATGCATAAATGTATAAATATAATATCTAAGAAGCCTAAGTGGCTCTTGTTCTTGCAATGATAATTTTTTAAAGAAATTCTGACAAATCCGGATACTAATGCTTCAACAATTTGTTTATAGCTTGATTGAAAATTTGATGCAAATAGGTAGGTTAGATTGGGGTTATTTTATAAATAAATTTTTCTTGGTTTCCTCAAAGGTGTTCCTTACCCAAGTGGCCCCAAGTGCCAATATGCCACTAACCTATCAATCTGACTTCTCCCAACTACCTTACTATTATAGGGATTCAATATGGCTTAAAATATGAATCCAACAATGTTCAAGTGGTTCTTGAAGTCCTACTCCAAGATCTTACCCTCAATCCACACTCTAGACTCTCTATCCTTGTAGCCTTAACCAGGGAGTTTTTCCCAAATAACTCTTAGTTTTCCCAAAACACTTCCAAAATAAATTACATATTCAGATACCTTTTATGGTTTTACAAAACATATCTCAGAATTAGGTAGGCTTAATTTGGAACACAACCCCCAAAAACTGCTCCTCCACTTTCCTTCCTAGACGTAATAGGTTACTTTTACAAAGGAACCCTATTAAAAACTTAACACCCAACCTTACCACTTTTCACAGAGTGCTAATATGGTCCCAATTAGAGAAATTTGAAGTCAATTGGATCCTATAGGCTTTCTATACCGAAAAGCCCCAAATTGCTCCCTCTAGGCCTTCAAAACTAGGGCCTTCTTAAACACAACTCAAAACTCATTTCCAAAACTCCTCCTTGTGGATTAACCTTTCATTTGACATATACTTCTGCTGTTTCAACTAAAATTATACCCTTGTTAAGCCGGATCCTTTGCTGCTACACTTGTGGCATCAATTTTGTGTCATTTTCCCACTCTTCGTCACGGTGTACACCCACTAAAACAACTTATCCTGCATCCAAATGGTTAGTAACATCATACATATGTTACATAGGGTCCATTCAATGAAAAACATCAATTAAATTCATTGAATGGCCCATTATATCATTAAAAAGACCAAAATAGAGTTATTTCAATGCACCAAAATGACCACCTACATCAACTTTCCAAATTTGAAGCAAAAAAGATTATATAATCATTCAATATAGATGAAAAATGATGTTATGATGTTATTATATCACCCACAATTCTGTTCCAAACCCAAAACAATCAACCAAACATAAAAAAAACAAAATTTTGCAAGGAAAAACTAAGTCCTTTGCCAGGACTTCTAGGACTTATAATATTTAAATTAAATTGTTTCTTAGATATTTCCATTATTGGCCTTAATATATCCCAATTCACTTTTAGGAATTCTTTAGATCCACTACCTCCACTTGGGTCCAAGGTGGACTTAGGTGTTTGGAGAGGTGCTCCTGCACCAAAATTCTTCATTTAAATTTCAAGACATTCGATAAATTCTTTGCTTGCTAACGAACCAATTTGGGAAATTAATGGGTCTATTTGTGGACCTCAAAGGAGTTGGTCACCTAAATGAGAACTAATGCAGAGGTTACAACAAGAAAGTGGAGTTCCCTTCTTTTAGCTCCCACAACTCACGAACCAACTACAAAGGCTTAAGAGTGTTCCCAAGCTCTTACAATGGTGTAACACAACCAATAAAATGGATTTCTATCCCAACAAACTCCCTTTGCAAGTTTATACACTCAATCAAACTTCAATGCCATTTTGGCTTTAGGGACATTAGGCCTAAACCTAGCCTTTAGTTAGAACTCTTCACCAGTGGACTTCCTGACCACTCCCAAGCATGTAAATGGTCCTCATATGACCTAAGGACTCTAAAACAACTCTTGGTTTGTTCCCTTTACAACCATACCATAGCAAACTAGACCTGCATGCCAATTTCCTTGTAGCCTTCTCAACCTCGATTTTCCACTCTAACTTCTTCACAACTTGGTATCTTGACACAATAAGGATATTTTTAGACACCCACTTGGAAGTTATTTAAGACCTCAAAGCCTTGTTTTTCAACTCCACTTCAACACCACCTAACACTCACCTTGGACACAGACCTAATTGGCCTAGTTAGGCTTGGTTTACAAAGCAAGTATGAGGTATAGGGTTCATAGAATTGATACAAGGCTTCAAGAACTCTTCTCCAACTCCAAATAACTCAAATCCATCATTACTTCACTCACTTCTTTGTTCTATACACTTCTTTGCAAATTTCTACTAACTAGGTGAACCCTATGACCTAAGGTATCTTAGGCTTATAATATTGCCAAAAGATCCTTGATCATACATCAGGGTTTTCAAACCAAAATTAGGATGATCTATTGAGATCAATCCTATTTATTACAAACACAAATAAAGCAATTCAAATTCCTACTAGTGGAGGGTTCCTTGCACCAAGAACCTTGAGATGAAGCAGGAACTTCTCTACGAAAGAGATCAGTACCTTGAGAATCTCTCCACTTGTCAGCTGAATTAAAACCTTGGACCATAGATGGCTACCATTTGTTGTAAAATGAGGAGTCAAAATACCTTGCCAAAGGTGGCAATGAACTTACATTTCAAGGATAATGCCCAAGTCTCGTAAATGCAAGGCCATTGACGGATAGTCATTTCTAATAGAAATATTTGTGGTGCCAGAATGAAGTGTATCACCAAATTCTTTGCCTGCTAACGAACCAATTTGGGAAATTAATGGGTCTATTTGTGGACCTTGAAGGAGTTGGTCACCTAAACAAGAACTAATGCAGAGGTTACAACAAGAAAGTGGAGTTCCCTTCTTTTAGCTCCCACAACTCACCAACCAAATGGAAAGGATTAAGGGTGTTCCAAAGCTCTTACAATGGTGTAAGACAACCAATAAAATAGATTTCTATCCCAAAAAACTCCCTTTGAAAGTTTATAAACTCAATCAAACTTCAATGCCATTTTGGCTTTAGGGACACTAGGCCTAAACCTAGCCTTTAGTTAGAACTCTTCACCAGTGGACTTCTTGACCACTCTGAAGCATGTAGATGGTCCTCATATGACCTAAGGACTCTAAAACAACTCTTAGTTTGTTCCCTTTACAACCATACCATAGCAAACTAGACCTGCACGTCAATTTCCTAGGCCTAAACCTAGCCTTTAGTTAGAAATCTTGACCAGTGGACTTCCTAACCACTCCCAAGCATGTAGATGGTCCACATATGACCTAAGGAGTCTGAAACAAGTCTTGGTTTGCTCCCTTTACAACCATACCACAGAAAACTAGACCTGCACTCCAATTTCCTACGCCTAAACCTAGCCTTTAGTTAGAACTCTTCACCAGTGGACTTCCTGACCACTCCCAAGCATGTTGATAGTCCTCATATGACTTAAGGACTCTGAAACAACTCTTGGTTTGTTCCCTTTACAACCATACCATAGCAAACTAGACCTGCATGCCAATTGCCTAGGCCTAAACCTAGCCTTTAGTTAGAACTCTTCACCAGTGGACTTCCTAACCACTCCCAAGCATGTAGATGGTCCTCATATGACCTAAGGACTCTGAAACAAGTCATGGTTTGTTACCTTTACAACCATACAATAACAAACTAGACCTACACGCCAATTTCCTAAGCCTAAACCTAGCCTTTAGTTAGAACTCTTCACCAGTGGAATTCCTGACCACTCCCAAGCATGTAGATGATCCTCATATGACCTAAGGAATTTGAAACAACTCTTGGTTTGTTCCCTTTACAACCATACCAAAGCAAACTAGACCTGCATGCCAATTTCGTAGGCTTAAACCTAGCCTTTAGTTAGAAATCTTCACCAGTGCACTTCTTGACCACTCCAAAGCATGTAGATGGTCCTCATATGACCTAAGAACTCTAAAAAAAACTCTTGGTTTGTTCCCTTTACAACCATACCATAGCAAACTAGACCTGCACGCTAATTTCCTAGGCCTAAAGCTAGCCTTTAGTTAAAACTCTTCACCAGTCAACTTCTTGACCACTCCGAAGCATGAGATGGTCCTCATATGACCTAAGGACTTTGAAACAACTCTTGGTTGATTCCCTTTACAACCATACCATAGCAAACTAGACCTGCAGGCCAATTTCCTAGGCCTAAACCTAGCCTTTAGTTAGAACTCTCCACCAGTGGACTTCCTGACCACTCCCAAGCATGCAGATGGTCCTCATATAACCTAAGAACTCTGAAACAACTCTTGGTTTGTTCCCTTTACAATCATACCATAGCAAACTAGACCTGCACGCCAATTTTCTAGGCCTAAACCTAGCGTTTAATTAGAACTCTTCACCAGTGCACTTCCTGACCACTCCCAAGCATGTAGATGGTCCTCATATGACCTAAGGACTCTGAAACAACTCTTAGTTTGTTCCCTTTACAACCATACCATAGCAAACTAGACCTGCATGCCAATTTCCTAGGCCTAAACCTAGCCTTTAGTTAGAACTCTTCACTAGTGGACTTCCTGACCACTCCCAAGCATGTAGATGGTCTTCATATGACCTAAGGACTCTGAAAAAACTCTTGGTTTGTTCCCTTTACAACCATACCATAGCAAACTAGACCTGCACACCAATTTTCTTGTAGCCTTCTCAACTTTGATTTTCCACTCTAACTTCTTCACAACTTGGTATCTTGACACAATCAAGATATTTTTAGACACCCATTTGGAAGTTATTTAATATCCCAAAGCCTTGTTTTCCAACTCCACTCCAGTGCCACCTAACACTCACCTTGGACACAGACCTAATTTAATGCAGAGGTGACAGTCGAAAAGTAGTGTGCCCTTCACTTGACTCCCATAATTCACCAATCACCTGTAATGACTTAAGGGTATTCCCAATCTCTTAGGATGGTGTAACAAAATCAGTTAAGTGAGTTTCTATCCCAATAAACTCCCTTTGCAAAGTTAGACACTTAATCAAAGTTCAATGTCTTTTTGGCTTTAGGGAAACTAGGCCTAAAAGTGACTTATTGCTGAAACTCTTCACTAGTGGACTTCCTGACCACTCCCAAGCATGTAGATGGTCCTCATATGACCTAAGGACTCTGAAAAAACTCTTGGTTTGTTCCCTTTACAACCATACCATAGCAAACTATACTTGCACGCCAATTTCCTAGGCCAATTAACCTTTAAAACCTCACAAATCTAACCTAGCAATTTGTCACTATCTAGGTGAACCCTGTGACCTAAGGTATCTTAGGCTTATAACTTTGCCAAAAGATCCTTGATCACACATCAGGATTCCAAACCAAAATTAGGATGATCTATATGGATCCATCCTATTTATTACAAACACTAACAAAGCAACATAAATTTCTACTAGTGGAGGGTGCCCTGCACCATAATTGGCCTAGTTAGGCTTGGTTTACAAAGCAAGTATGAGGTATAGGGTTCATAGAATTGATACAGGGCTTCAGGAACTCTTCTCCAACTCCAAATAACTCAAATCCATCATTACTTCACTCACTTCTTTGTTCTATACACTTCTTTGGAAATTTCTATTAACTAGGTGAACCCTATGACCTAAGGTATCTTAGGCTTATAATATTGCCAAAAGATCCTTGATCATACATCAAGGTTTTCAAACCAAAATTAGGATGATCTATTGAGATCAATCCTATTTATTACAAACACAAATAAATCAATTCAAATTCCTACTAGTGGAGGGTGCCCTGCACCAAGAACCTTGAGATGAGGCAGGAACTTCTCTATGAAAGAGATCAGTACCTTGAGAAGCTCTCCACTTGTCAGCTGAATTAAAACCTTGGACCATAGATGGCTTCCCTTTGTTGTAAAATGAGGAGTGAGACTGTCTTTCCAAAGGTGGCAACGAACTTACATTTCAAGGATAATGCCCAAGTCTCGTAAATGCAAGGCCATTGATGGATAGTCATTTCTAATAGAAATATTTGTGGTGCTAGAATGAAGTGCATGACCAAATTCTTTGCCTGCTAATGAACCAATTTGAGGCTTCATTTTAGATTTCTCTATGGATAATTCCACAACACTTGTTACTTCTCTATCTAAATTTTTGTTGTCAGTGTACATGTGCACTGAAGAGATTTTGTCACTACTTGAGCTACTAGCAGATGGTGAGTAATCATCATCATCATCTAACATAGGCTCACGATTGAGCCTGTAGATCCACAAAAGGGTTGAAATCTCATCTTTATAACAACTAAATTTGGATTCATTAGAAGCTTTTTGTGACGTTTTGGGATAGTAAATCCAAGTTATTCTTGACTGTCTTGAACAGGGATTTTGCAAACAACACTTTGTTTATTTTGAAAGTTTAATGAATGGATTGACTCCCCCACCCCCTGTGGTCGATGTGATTGGTGGGAGGAGTCATAAAATGTATATAATCTTTGTATAGAAGTTTAAATGCAGGGATGGGCAGGTATTGTGGAGGAGAGACCACAAACATGGAGAGTAAAGTGCTGATTGGGGGTTACTAGTGTTGGGACCAGTCATGGTCTGAGAGATTCGTCCATTGGAGGGCCATATTTCATGGCTTGGATGGTCATATTATGTTGTTTTAATGGTGTTTAAACCCTTAGTTTGATTGGAAAGTGTGTGGAGGTGTTATATTGGAGAAGCCACAGCTGTGAAGGCCTTAAATAGAGGGTTTTGTAGTTGGGTGTTTAAAACTTGTTGTCTATTCTTGAAAAGTAAAAAATCCTTGGTTTAGGATCATAATAAAAGAATATTTTTGGTCATGGAACCCTGGAAGTAAGTGGGTGATAGGGTTGCTTTGTTAGGAGGGGCTAATTAGGCGTGGGAGAAGAGCACTTAAAAAAGAAAGTCTAGACCAGTCAAAGAGTTAAAGTTTGAGATTGATATCAAATTAGGAACTCCAAAAAGGGTACTCAAAAATATAAAAATATTGATAGGTTGTTTGGGAAGTTTGGGAGAAAAATGCTGATTTCAGTTTTGGCAGGGCTACTAGGCAGGCTTGGAAGGCTATAGTGGAAGAATGGTGAAAGATGAGTGGATATGAGTGAAAGGGGAGTTTGAACATGTCTAATGTACCATGTTAAGATGATCCATAGCATTGGGATCAAGGTAAGAAATCTGGTTTTGTTTTTGGTGTGTTGGAGGCACTAGGTGCACTAAGTGGCCTAGGAGGGTACTGGTGCTTAGAGAGATTGGAACAAAGAAAAGTGATAGTGAACTCATGAGGGTGGTTGTGGAAGTGACTTAAAAAGTCAGAGAACTCCATTTGATCTTTGAATAGGACTGATTCCTTGAGTTGATTCCAAGTTACTTGTTGAATCCTCGAGTTGAGTTCGCCTATTTAAGGTGATAGTGGAGGGCTCTGCATCAAGATGGTATGAAAGGAGAGAATGAAGTAAAGGATGGTCATTAAATGTTACAAAATTCTCGTTATACATACAGGGTAATGCATGAGCAATTTACAATCCACCCAATTTACAGTGCTATATAAATTTGACATGTTACGATATTTTGTATCTCCATTTAGTCCAATGAACCAATTGGGTCTGCCCTACCCTTGATTGTCTCAATTATTGCCTCGTGGTCTTACTCAAGAACCTTCCAAAGAGTTTTATTTTGCAGTCTTCCCCCATATCTGATTAAGAGGACATATGATGCAACGACGAGGTTTGAATAATGAAGAATCTTTCTGTGTGTCTCCCAATCCTCGAACAACCACAACCTAGGGTTCTTCATAGCATACAGTCTAAGCCATGTACCAGTTACAACCACTACTCCTATAGGGTATTCTAATTCTTCACCATCGATAACTAAGTGATCCAATTTTTTTTTTTGCCTCTACACAACGACACAAATAATAATCTGTCCCTTGTTCATTGTCTTCAGGTGCAGTAATAGCAAAAACATGGCCTGTAATGATATAAACATAATGAGGACATTAGTTTACTAAATATTTATGATAAAGTACTAAATTTGAGATTATTTGTATGTGGAAAATACCGACCTGGTTGTACTAGAATAGATAAGCGATCAAAGTCAATGGATGATTCCATTTTTGTCGGTTGTAGTGATTCATGGGGATGATAGGAGGCAAGTGGACTCAAAATATGTGTACCATTCATCAACCCATTCCTTTGACTCACACCCATCCCAATCTTCATCTACACATGATGAACAAAAGCACGCCATATGTCGTGTGTGGATACTCCATGAACCTGCATTACAACTTCTAAAAGAGTGTAGCTCACTCGATCCTGTCAATGTACAACAATCCTCATATGGTGCAATGTTAGTTTCATCCATAAACCAAAAAAATCTATGAACCATAGACTCACCTTCATTACCTGGACCTATTGTAGCATTACACCATTGGACAATACATCCCGCATTTGACAATGTTGCTTTCTCTATGTACTTTAATTCTTCACGTGCTAAAGCTCTTTTAATATATGCACCTGCGCCATCGTGCTCTCCCTTTCCATGACCAGCCTCTGTGAAATTCCACATATATTGAATTCTAGTAATCTTATGCATCCTACACAACCAATAAAACATCCGTGAATTCTTGAATTGGGATGCACAATTATCTGACCAAGTGATATGTTGATGATATTTTATGCCCCTATTTGCCAAATGACCATAAAATAGTTGAAAGCAACCGTGTACAAACTCTATAGAATGTGAGCGATCATCACTGATATAAAAATGATACTCTCTCAATATCTTCCTGTTCTCCTCTGTACTGTCTGGTGCATGCATGAATGCTATATGAACAAATATAGCAACCTATTGAGAGCTGTAATACTTTGCTTGCACCTCATTCTGTGGTTTTAGTGTGTAGTTCTCTGCAAAGTCCACAACTGAAACAATAGTTTCAAGTGGGAATGTGTCCTTGCACAACTTGAATTGCATATCTAACCATTGTGCTCTATGTGTATGCCTTGCATACTCATAAATAATTTTTTTACAAAAAATGTCCATGAATTGATACACTGGGATTTTTTCAATTACTAAATCACATCTTTTAGCCTCTTTTCCATCTTTTAGATTGTATGTCACGGTCTTATATTTTCCAAATTCCACTATTTCATTACCGATTGCATGCGTACTCTCCATATGTTAACAAATTGGCAAACGTCGCAAACCTCCGCAATCTATGCATGTACCATTCAAGCATGAGAGCTTGTAAAATTGTTCACCATCCACTCTTTCACATAAAATGGTAGATATTAATTCCCTTGAAGATCTAGCTGGGACATTTATGTTACAATCCTACAAAACATTGTTAGAGTGCAAAGCTACACATATATTCCTATAAACTTCAAAATGGTTAGAAAATTCAATATGTACCCTATAACAACAAGTTGTGCGTGGGTGATTTATCTTGACATAAAAAGGTTTACACATTTCAAAATATCTCTGACTAATTTTAATTTGAGGATACGAAAGCATAAATTTTGCAAAGAATTGTGTCTGAGTTGAATCCAAAAAATGTTTTGGATGTGGAACATGAATTTGACTACCAATCCTCCTTCTTACAACATCTCTTTGATTAGGAGATACCCGTGTATTATTCTTCCAAAATTCTTCAATCAAGGATTTCAAAGCTTCAACAATTGCTTTATCTTTTCGCGGTAGTCTACTGGAAAATGCCCATAACTCATTGCTATTTGGATCTTCCACTTTTTGACGCCTTCTTAGTTCTCTCATTAGAGACTTTCTACTTATTTTCAATGTTTTGCTTGTCTTTCTAATGAGTCAAGATTTCTTCATTTGATTGCTTACTATTGTTGATGTAAGTACACGTCGTGTGACATTACTATCTTTCGTGCTTGATGTAGAACCCACACTCTCATATGCAGTCATTAGATTCTTTACAATAGATTTTTCGCTAGACTCATCCATCGTTCTTAGCCCAAGAATCTTCATGATGGGCCTAAATTTAAGATTTCTCATCATTTCAACAAATATTTGACATCTTCCTGTCATGTTTAAATTCTCAAAAAATGATCTCCAAATACGATTAGCATTTCTTTGACAAGTACAATTGGGGATTTTGTCAGGCATTGCTTGCAAAATGTTAGTATCAATATCAATCAAATATTTTGGTTTTCTATAAATAATTCTAGGAGCATCAGAAACATTAAGTGTGAATTGCATACCATCTTGAGTGTCATCAACATGAGATGATGTGGTGGCTACACCTTTGGATGTAGATAATGGTGTGCCTTCAACATGACACATTGGTGTGACTCCACCTTCAGAAGTAGACGATGGTGTGCCTTCAACATGATACATTGGTGTCCCTCCACCTTCGGAAGTAGACAATAGTGTGCCTTCAACATGATACATTGGTGTGCCTCCAACATTGGATGACGATGTCTCTTCAACTTGGGTACTCATAGATGATGTCCCCGCATTTTCATAATTCAATTGTCTCGTTGCACGCAAGTTTCTCATTCATTGTCTTTTTGTTTCCAATTCCAATTCTCTTTTACGTTGTATTGATGTTTCATGTTCCTCATCCAAAGACAAATATTCTTGTATGGTTTCTAATTTTTTGTGTTCACAAAGTTGTCTCATTCTTTCCCTTTTCTTCTCTTTGTCTCTTTCATGCTCTTCCGATGTTAAATTCTTTGCTCATTTCCTTGGCATGATGATGATTTCTACATATGAATTGATTACAATTTTTAAAATATAATATAAATGTAAAACAATAAGTTAAATTACAATTTAAACCTCTTATAATATGACAAATTATAATATAAATTTATTATAATTATATCAAATTATGCATTGAACAAGTATATATCATACCAATTATAAACCAAAACACTCTTTATTCACATTTGACATGTAAAAAACTAAAAAACTTACCTGAATCGATAAATTTTGCTGATAATGATTGACCTTCGCAATTCAATGTTGATTTTTAAACAATAAAATAGTGCAAATTGACAGAATATGTTTTTTTGTCACTTAGCACCATGAAAACGTGAAAACTTGTTGGCTAAGATGCAGAAATCAGACAAAAATAGAAAAAGTGGGCCTCAATCACGAGTTCCATGGCCAATTTAACCGTTGTTTTTAGTTTTGCATAGCATGAGCGCGCTATGCAAAACTAAAAGTGTCTTGTTTTAGTTTACATAGCTAAAAACTAAAGATTGAAGTGACGGTCTTTACTTTTTCATAGCGCATGCGCGCTATAGCACGCACGTGCTATGTAAAACTAAAGACTAAAGTGATGGTCTTTACTTTTTCATAGTGCGTACGCGCTATATAAAACAAGAAAAAGGGAGAGAGGGAGAAGGTGATAAAAAAGGGAGAGGGAGAGAAGGAGAGAGGGAGAAGTTGAGAGAGAGAGAGAGAGAAGGGAGAGGGAGAGATAGAGAGAAGGGGAAAGGGAAAAATAATGAAGAGAAGGGGAAAAAGAGATAGAGGAGAGAGAGAGAGAGAGAGAGAGAGAGAGAGAGAGAGAGAGAGAGAGAGAGAGATAAGGGAGAGGGAGAGAGGGAGAGAGAGAGAGAAGGGGAAAGGGAAAAATAACGGAGAGAAGGGGAAACAGAGATAGAGAAGGGGAGAGAGAGAGAGAGAGAGAGAGAGAGAGAGAGAGAGAGATAGAGAGAGAGGGAGAGGGAGAGATAGAGAGAAGGGGAAAGGGAAAAATAACAGAGAGAAGGGGAAAGAGAGATAGAGAAGGGGAAACAAAGAGAGAGAGAGAGAGAGAGAGAGAGAGAGAGAGAGAGAGAACCCAAATGTACCCAACATATATCTAAATGTACCCAAATGTATATCTAACCCAACGTTTAAGAGCTATACATAAAAAAATAAAGAGAGAATAAAGAAAATTAGCAATTTTTACCCCCTAAGAGAGAATTTCAACACGGGATTATGATGGCAGCTATAGGATGACTAAGACATTGAGTATATGTGGTGGTGAGTGTGAGGTAGCATCACAGTTGCGATAGAAAGGTATGTATTGAAAAATGTTGGCTTCACATTTAATTTTGTGCATTTATTGATATTTTTAGGGGGGAAATACAATCCCTCACAACATATATTGTGAAAGTTTGTGGCTCAAAGTGGAAAAAATGCATTCCTACTACATGAGAAAACTAGAAAAATTGATGGGGATAGAATAGGATTTGGGGGCCAATCCCATAGTCTTGGGATGCATTCCCACTAAGAAGGATTGCACAAAAGGAAAAGGGAAGGGATTTGAGAATACATTCTTATTGGATAGGTTTGCAGACAATAAAAATGGGATGTAATTTTGTTATAGCATAATTGGAAGATGGAACAATAGGATTGATAACCCACAAGGGAAAAGTAGTGGGATTGAGGTCCTATCAGATAAATTAGAAAAAAAGGAAACTTGGAGGGTGGGGGGGCGTAAATTATCATCCTAAAGGTGACAAGGGATAATGATGTTAGTAGGTTAATTAACTTAATGATCTTGTGGGTTTGGGTACACTAAAGCATCAATATTTTGATGAGCTAGTAGAGGAGGTTAGTGATGTGGAGGATAGTAGAACAATTTACTTTGGTGGAAAAGGCTAGGACTGATGTGATCACACTGGACCACATAATGAGGATGTCATACACATGTGTATATATGGATTTATTGATAGTTCTAGAAAAGTGATGGAGATGTGAGACTTCAACCTTTCATCTTCCCATGGGGGAGATTACAATGACTAAAGAGGATTTGTATCGGAGATTACAATTATAAATATGAGGAATATGTGTTATTGATCTAAGGAGGGTACATGAAGCTATTGTGAGGCTATTAGTAGAAGCAGATGTCCCACTTTGACAAGGACAACTTATTTTGACACGGGCACTAGCAGTAGCACTGAGAGACCAATAAATATGTGTATGTTTGAGCCTTGGTGAGAAGATTCACAGTGCCAAATAAATGAGGTATAGCTATTATGTTAGGTATGATCCAAATAATGATTGAGGCTTTAGGTAGAAGGTGATTGATGGGTGGGGGACACTGGTGTTAACTAATCTTTATAGGGAGCTACACGATATTTGCTACCATAGGGGTAACAGTTTTAGTTTTATTACTCTCCTACAAGTATGGGTGCATGAGCACATAATTAGCATGTGACCAGTGGAGAGATTAGATGGGGTGTCTAGGGAGCTATTGGTATTCAATTGGAGACAAGATCTACATTATGAGGGTCTAAACTATGTAAATAATTGACATGTGGCATTGGATGAGGTGAGGTATGGAATCACTAGGAGACCATGCATGGACATCCAATGATGGCCAGAGGATAGGAGGTATGTCCCCTTTGTTATTACACCTATATACATTATTGGCAGGTAGAAGCACATAGTAGAACACTATCAACCAAATAGAGTCCAATGATAATTCGGGTTTATACAATATGTGCTTCCACTTGAGCAAAAATTCTGCTACAGGATATGGGAGATGGTTGGATAGTTTGGATGGACTCTAGATTGGAGAGGGATCGTGAGGGAGTGGATTGAGATAAGGCCATCTGACTAGGATCTATGTGTTAGGCCAACAATTCTAGGGGTGACTATAGCATACACAATATGGTGGGTTAGGATGATACCAAGAGATATGTGTAGGATAGGGATTCCTACCCTATGGATGTGCAAGAGGGAGGTGCACATACAAGGACACCAGGTTGATGCTTACCAGTTGGCTCAGTGCTTGAGGAGAGCAGTGGTAGTGGCACTATGGAGGAAGAGAAAGGAAGCATCACCTATGAGGGGGTACAAAGACAGGTAGAAACACTTTACCAAAGGGTGTTCAGGAAAAGAGTAGCTAGGTAAGATAGAGGGGGAGATAGAGGGCAAGATGGAGGAAGACCATGGGTATAGGTAACCTAGATATATGGAAGAGCTAGTGGGTAGGGATGTGTTACCATGATGGACATTGATTAGGGTGTACAAGCACAACCACAAGTACTAGGACAAGGACAAAGACAACATTGGTACCACAACCACCATCTAGTACATGGACCAATATCAAGGACTAGAGCATCCATGAAGGTACAAGGAGAGGGAACCTCATCCATAGGGGATCATGTGACAAAGATGTTAGGCCCAAAAGGAGGTAAGTACAACTAAGAGTCGTGGGGTTAATCAATTGTTCACTCACAATTAAAACTTAAATCCACTTAAATGATTTAATGATATAATAGATAAATAATAAAGCAATAACCATGACACATAATATAGAATGCCAAAATTGTATTCTTGAGGAAACCTTGTTAAGGGAAAAACCTCAATGAGGATGATACCCACTAAATAGATGTCCTATGTTAAAAGTACTACCCAGTAAAGAGAAAATGAAAATAACAAAAGTGGAATTTATATGCATTCACAAGATCATTGTCTAGAGCTCACTGCTCACAATACAATGATCTAGACCTCAGTCGGGTTCACTAATCAAACTCTGATTACAATTCAAATGGGTGGACAATCTATTCAGATAAGTGAACCAACTTACAACATATGTTATACCAATACATTTCCAATGAAGTACAATTTCTACCTTAGTTACAAAATACAAACATCCTCTTCTCTTCTCAACATACCCATACATCGCAATCACAAAATGATTTTCCATTTATACATATTACAATACAACAAGGTCATCTAAGACCTATACACATAAAGTATACAACATTATGCTCAAATAAAAAATAAATATAAATCAAGTAGGCCAAGACTTAGATAGGATCCAAAATATTATCCTCAAACATGCTACAGCTTTGCCAAATCAACTCCAAGAATCACAACATGTTACTTCACCGAGTCAGCTAGTACCTAAATGAATAAATACCAACATGCTAGTAAAACACCACACATGATTACCTCGATCAATGAAATCTAGAAATAAGGTCATAACACAATCCAATAATACCAACAAGTATCATGAATAACTTCTCAAACCTTCTCACCATCTCAAACTCAAAATTCAAACTCATCTATGCACTGAATACCAAAAATACTAAATACCTGACTTTGTCACAACAAAAAGATAACTTTTTGAACTCTAAATCATGAAGAACACCAATTGAGGACACTACGGAAAGTCCCAAACATACCATAATCTTCACAACATTTGAATCTACCATACTTATTCTCACCAAAGAGATAAATCAACCTTTGTCACAAGAGGAACACTAAAATATTTTCACTTGATAAATAAATCATATCTTCCTTAAAATATCACCCAATCTTCTACGAACCTCTCTAGACCAACTAAAGACATATCTGAACCATACCTTATGATCACGACACAAGATCTTCAATGTAGCATCTAAATAACTTAAATCTTCTTCACTAGACATACTGAAAACACTATCTGCAACAATAATTTGTATGTTGACTATCAATGACAAAACATTAATGTCAACAAACACAAACACCAAACTCTAACATGCTTAACAGTCTTCCAACAATCTCCCCTGTTGGCATTGATGGAAACATAAGAAGTGAAAATTTGATCAATGCACAAAATCATCAATATATCCACCTAATCACTCTAAAATATATCGAGTTTCAAACCTCTCAACAAAATTTCTCCTTAGCATAATTTTGATTTTTCTCTATTTTTCACACAATATCTCCCCCTTTGAAATTAATGGAAAAGTGCCAAAGACATAAAAAAGAATTGAACTTACTTCAAAAAGAACAATACATCACAAGACTTCTCCCCCTAAGTAGAAGTCCCCAAACTCATCATTCTAGAGAATAATATTCTAATAAATTTCTAGGCTAACACCATGTCTAGAATCATTAGCTTTGATACAAATTTTGTTAGGCCCAAAAGGAGACAGCAACAACTAAGAGCGGAGGTGAATTAGTTGTGCACCAATAATCAAAACTTAAATCCACTTAAACCAATTAATGATCTAAAAGATAAACAATGAAGCAAGATCCACAACACATAACACAAAACACCAAATTTATGTTCTCAAGTAAACCCTGTTAAGGGAAAACCTTGGTGGGGATGATATCCACTAGATAGATGTACTCTATTAAAAGTACTTCCTAATTAAGATCAAATGAAAAGAACAAAACATGGACTCCTATTAGACAAATATGGACTCCACAAGTAGAGATATGATCTAGCCAAGGAGTGGGATGGATTAATGAGGGATACATATGGAATAGTGACAAAGAGGGACTCCACAAGTAGAAAGATGATCTAGCCAGGAAGCAGGATGGATTTATGAGGGATATAGATGGACTAGTGACAAAGAGGGACTCCTTGAGGCACCAACAAGATCCACTCTAGTAGGAGATGGATGACCTAGTGAGAGAGAGGGATGAGACCATTTCCACCAGAGATGTTATAGAGCTATCTAGATAGCACACAGAGGAGAGAATGCACATATACTAGAAGCAGCGGGATGAGGTGCAGAGAGAAGGTGGAGGAGGGGCTAAAGAATTGAGCACAGTGGTGGAGAGACATATACAAGAGATGAGAGAGATCTCCCATAAGGATGGGTAGTATAGATATAGGTATGAGGTAGTAGTTCCTCTAGGTAAAAGTGAGTTATACATGGCCCCACCATGTATCACATAGATTATACTAGTAGGTCTAACTAGATAGAGAGTGAGGGTTTCAAGAAGAGCATAGGTGGATCATCCCAGGTTATAGTAGGATCTGCATGTAATACTAGGGGATCCTCGTGTATGTAGACATGTGATGCAATATTTTGTTATTTTTATGCATGTCTAAAACTTTATGTAATGCAAATGAAATGAAATGAAATGTATAGATGTCCTTATGTATGTAGTATTGAGAATGTCATAATATAACATGTATGCAAACTAGATAACTATGCAGATAGACTAGATAAGATTGAAAATGCTCTGATAGTTTACCTCCCCAAGACATAATCAAGGATGGGGGTAAAAGGCTTAGGGTTATGTGCATATTCTCAATCACTACTAATTAGGAAAAGCAACTAGGTTAGATGAATGATGGCTGAATAAAAATGCAAGCGAAATGGTGATGAAAAATGATCATGGATCTTGAGTACCCTTGCAAATGGCTTGTCATGTAGTGAGCACTTATTTTGATTTAGCAACATTAGTGAATAGCCAAGTTATGAAGAGCCAAGGTTGTGACATAAATAGTGCATAGGACATGACACAACAAATAGAAAATGTTAGACTGACATCACACAAGATCCATAAAGGACTTTGGTGGAAATGATGTTGGAAGAACACACGCAAGAGATATGACCTAGTGCACCATGTGACTATTGGAATCACATGTGGAAGTGCAAGGAACAAATTTAGACCACACACAAAAGAAAATAAAACCATAAACAAGTCCCAAGTTTCATCATTCATGACACACCATGATATAAAGGATCATGGTAGCCTTGAGGAGACTAAACAAGAGAACTCCAAGAAAGATATAAAAAAATCCAAAAGAACTAATGTCAACATGAATGTAACAAATATCTTTTGCCAAAATTAGATGATTGAAGAAAAAGATTAGATTTGACGTGTTTGACATAAGGATGGATGCATCCTACGTAGACTGATGGTGGGATGATGAGTGATTGACTGAGGATAAAATACACTCATGTATGTTATGATACCTAATGGCAACAGACAACCAAGACAGACCAAATGTACCCAAATGTATATCTAACCCAACATTTAAGAGCTATGTATGTTATGATACCTAATGGCAACAGACAACCAAGACAGACCAAACCAATTCTAGAGGCCCCGCAATGCTCAAAAGAGTAGGGCAATGGCATATCTACAACATTGGAAAATCATGTTAAGCATGATAATATCCACAAAGATTTGTATCAATTTTAGACAAAAAAAATCAGTTTTAATAGATTATATATTGCACATGCTTATAGAAGTGTGCAATATGCAATATTTTCTTACTTGCAGTTGTAATTTTAGAAATCCTTGACAATCTACACACACACACACACACACACACACAGAGAGAGAGAGAGAGAGAGAGAGAGAGAGAGAGAGAGAATTGTGTAGTGGACTAGAGTATCTCTAACATCACTGGTAGTAGAGAACTAGTGTAAGTCTCCTGGGTCAAACCATTGGTGTGAGAATATCCTGAAAAATGAGACATACTAATGGAAGTCGATTACTTCTTATCTCTACACCAATTTACATTTTTTAATCTACTTTCATCAAGAGAAGATCAGTTCATCTATATATCAGACATCCATTTCATTCTTAGATAGGAGAAAAAATTCTCATTTGAGAACAAAATTTTAGGATATTACTCTCTAAATGATTTTAGACCGTAACATTTGTACTTCCTCTTCACAAATATTTCTTCCCTCATCTTGTTGCCTATTGTTACCAACAAAGTGAAGATCCAGGCATTTCTACCATGTAATGTGAGAAAAATGGTTTCCTAATTCATATGACATGTCTAAATAATACATGCAAGAACCTTTTCTTTGATATTGCTCACTAACCCTTTACAACATAAAATGTGTAATACCCCTCTAACCCTAATATAAGTTGTGTGTTTTTAAAAGAATTAAGATCTTTTGATGTTTTCTTATAGCTTAAGTTGTACATGATACTTGTTTGATCTATTCCTATAGTTGTTTATGATAATTTCATAAGCTAGTACTCAAGGATTCTAATATCAGACATACTATCTAAAGGTATCATTTTTTGTATGTATTTATCTCCATGTATGTATTGAGTACCTTCAAGACCTTTATGAATATAGTTAGGATGTTATATGATATGTACTTGATAGATATATATAAGTGATTATTTACATTTTCTTCTATTAAGGTTACTTTGGATGAATCTTGTATCTCACTTGATGATTTGATTATGTTGATTTATTATTAGTATTGATAAGAGACTAACACAATGCTTGAGATTCTAACCTTCGTTATGATGACGCTACATGCTTTGAGTGTATATATATACATGATGTGTTTTCATGATTCAGGATGAAGTCGTAGTTACTCACATAGCTGAGGTCCACACGATGTATCGATCCTGGTCATCTATCTACAATGTTTTCTTTTATATGTATATCCATGCATATGTATTTCTTCTTTGTGATGCAAGCTTGCAGGTACCGGGCATTGACTTCACCTGGCTTCATAGGTCTGAGCGTGCCCTCAAATCCTCGATGGTTGTTGTTATGGAGATAGTACTAAGGCCCCTACATGAGTCTTCCTTTGTCATTATTCCAATTTGGAAATATTAGGGTTCCTTCTTTGTTAGTCAACCTTTGGGTGGAAAACCTAGATCCAGCGCACTTGGTTGGGCATGGTTGTAGTTAGTGCCTTGTGGCCACTTGAATTTGTTTGGTTGTATGATTTGTTTACTCATTTTATTTATTTCTCCTTCTTGGTATGATACTTAGTTAATCTTTCTATGTTGTGTTTCAGGGCTTCATGCTTGGTCAGGAGTTTGGTTTGAATTTTCTTGTTGACTTTGGTTAACCTTGTTTGATCTTATGGTTTTCTCGATATGTTTCATAGTTGATTTTTATGGCCTCTTTGGATGATTAGATTTATTTTGAGGCATGTGATTTTATTCTACCTCAATGTTATATCCTATAGTAATTATAAATAGGTAATAATATTGTGACCTATTACTTCATAATCTTATAGAATATAGTGTTTGGTATTCGGCATGTATCTAAATATATATATATATATATATATATATATATATATATATATATATATATATATATATGGGTGCACACATATATGTGTGTGTATATATATATAATTTATATGTGATTATATGTTAATTATTGTAGATATTGTTGATGGTGTATATTTTGGGATTAATGTAAAGTATAGTATTATTAATAATTAAATATTAAATAATACGAGGTATATTATTCTCAATTGTTAATTATTAATAATGTGGATAGGTTATATATATATATATATATATATATATATATATATATATATATATATATATATATAATTAATGATATCATATGCATATATGTTAGGATAATATTACATATGTGTATGAATGAATACAAATAATTTTTTATTGTATATTTGAGTAATATAGTTGTATGATATTAAGTTATTTCATAATACCCTTTAGTTAAGAGTTAGTTGGGAGTTGGTTACTTTTCCTCTCAACCTTTGGAAATCTATTTATATGCACTACTTTCTCATTTGAAGAGAGGGGATTTTGGGGCTGAAGCATTGAGGAGAGGATGGCGTTACTTTTCATGGAGATTTTGGAGAGAAAACTTGGAGATGTGAGGAAGAGTTTGTAAGCATATGTCTTTAAAAAATTTTGGTTATCTTTGTTTTTGGGAGAGAGATATTTTTGTGAGAATTTCAGTAGTTGAGAGAGGGATTCTTTGCTATGGAATTATTTCTTTCTTCCATGGAGATTTCTGAAAGTGGATAGGGTTTGAAGGATGCATCTCAAAGTTGGATTTGTCTTCTCTTTTGTTTCCTTTCTTCTTCAATTCAACCTTCGTAGGACATGAGGTATGGATTGAATATTTTAGTTACTTGATGTCTCTGATAGATTATGGATTTATTTATATATTATCATTATTTATTATATCTTTACTTTTCATTTCTATGGTTATTTTAAAGTTTTTAGTGTTTGTTTGTAAGAATTGGCATGTGTTTTCCGAGGGTTTTTAGCAACCCATTTTTGGAGATCTATTATTATAATAATTTAAATTTCATCTATGATTTTACTAAATTGATTTTTTGGAAGTAAAATTCACAGATCTCAAATGGGTATCTCTCTGATTTTATTTTTAGGGTCAAATTAATGCCTTAGTTTTGACATTTTGGCAGACTATGCCTGTCCATTCTTGATTCCAAATTTTCTGTCAAATGTATTCGTATGCTATAGGCTGATATGATTATATAAAAGTCTAAATTTGATATCAGATATTCTCCTATGTCTTATCTTTTATTTCCAATTATTTTGGAGAATTTTTATTATGTTTTGTGACAGTTACAATCGTTTTAGTGAAGGCAGGTCTGAACCTTAACCAGAGTTTTCTGCTTTAAACCAGAAAGCATAACTTTCTTTCCCACCGTTGGATCTTCCTAAAAATCAAATTGAGAGTCCATAATTGTGTTATCTAAATATCCACTGAAGCAATTGTCTTTATTATTTTTTTTGTGAAAGATATGGATGACTGTTCTATAATGACTATTCTTTGCATTTAATCATTGCTTGAAATAATTCAGTTTAAGAACATCACTAAGTTTTAGGGTTTTGTATAGTTACCAGAGGCTATTAGAATTTTTTTTGTTTTTTTGTTAATTGGATCTATGTATACTTTAAATATGTTTATAATATCCCTTGGATGTCTTCTTATATGTTTGGAACATCCTGAATGCCATATTGAGTTTAGGGTTGTCAAGTGGACTAGGGACAACATATGTTTTCCTAAACTCAATCAAATGTTGTTATGAAATTGATATGAATTGTTGATGATGGATCTATTATATTCTTATGATTTTTTTTACATGTATGTTAGGGAACCTAAGTACACTAGGTGAGTGGCTCATAGTGAGAGGCAGGGGCCCTAAGTGGCTAGTACCAGGATAACCTACTATGAGTTATTTAATCAAGTGATAACCTAAATAAATAAATTGGGAATGGGAGATTATTGGAATGGCAAATTATACACTAATCAAGACTAATTGTGCCTCGCCCATGCCTTTAGTGCTAGTAAATACTAAGGATGGGAGTGGGATAAGGTACCTATGCGTAGGTACGACTGAATGACCTTGTCTGTATGAGAGGCATTTGGTTCTGCATGTGCCTACTTGGGGGCCGGGGCCAAGAGTGGCTAGTACAGGAAAACCCAAGGGGTGAGGGCTATGCGATGACACTCACCTAGCTTGTCACTTAGAGTCTCTACCAAATTTGATCATGCCTCCGGTAGTCCTTGTGGTCTTCTTGTCTTTTCTTTTGTGTTGTGACTTTGGGGAAATTTTATCACCACCTTAGAAATTTCCTAGTTGTTACCTCTTGTATGGGCCTTTGGTTATATGTCCTAGCTCAGGGGAGTGGGCCTATTGGTTCCACGTGGTTGGGTGGTTAATATTTATATCGAGGTATTGTTCATGATTCTCTGGATGATCCTATCACATATTCCTTTCGAGATCTGCAGTTGAAGATTTCTTATTGGATGTTTTAATATGTTGAGATGTACTTATGTATCTATATTCATCTAATTTTAATCTCCTAAAAGGAGTCTTGTAGTATTGATGTAATCTCAATTCAAATAAATGCATAAGGGAATGGGTAGTTCTAGGTAAAAGAAAGGGAAAAGAATGTGGAATATTGGACATGTTACTAGCATTAAAAGAAAGTGTTTGTGTTATTTCTCCTATCCTCTTATGTTTTCCATATGTAGAGAAAATAATCTTAACTATAGTTATATATAATGATGTATCACAACAATAATGTAATCCCTCTTGATGAAAGGATCCAAGAAAATTATTGAGAAACGATAGATTAGGGATTGGAATTATTAACAATGAATGGTTATGAAACAATGCAATAAAATAGTCACTTGGTTATAGTGTTAATACTTGGTTCATGTTAATAAAGTACCTAGGATAATGCCTACCTTAATGAATATTAATCTCTTACCTAAATTATTAGAGAAAAGTGATATAAAGGATAGTAGATGTAGATGAAATCAATATGAATTTATGGAATGAGTTGATAAAAGGAATAATGATGTTGGATGATTAACCTATGTTTAATAAAAGAAATAAGTTAAGGACATTTAACTTGATGCATTAAAATGAACGTAGATCTTTTAAGCTCATGATTCGATGGATATCTTATGCATATAAATGGTTTATATGATGTTGCTTTAGTAGCGACGTTAGGGAACCCATGAGGACTTAAGTTGTATAAATCTTACATTCAAGTAGAAGAAAATTATTTCTTCTTTTAGAAATATGAAGTGTGATGATGAATATTATTCTAGTTAAAATAAAAATAAAAAAATAAATTTACTACTTGCATTTTATAGAGGTTTATGTCTTGTCCTCTTGGGTTGCCTGGCGGGGCGTTACAAAATGTTTACAAAAATTGGCATGTACTTGCATGAGGACATTATATATTACAGAAATCCTACACAGAAGCAGCTGGCAAGCCACTCAAAAAGTAGTAATTGATAGCAAGTGGGATAATGCAGATGCTTTAATAAACCACTATCTTCTTTACTCAAGCAACATCTGGTTCATTTGCTCGACTGGGGCATGTTTGGGATCAAACAGTCTCCATTTAAACTCAAGTCTCTAGAAGCAGTTATATTTGTCAATGAAGGAGATACACCTATTGGATCTGCAATAACTTTATGCTCACTGGAATTTCCATTTCTCTTCAATTGGGATACTCTTTCAAAAATTGCATCTACCCTTTTACCAATTTCGGAAATTGAATGGGTCTATTTGAGGACCTCCAAGGAGTTGGTCACCTAAATGAGAACCTTGAGATGAAACGGGAACTTCTCTACGAAAGAGATCAGTACCTTGATAATCTGTCCACTTGTCAACTGAATTAAAACCTTGGACCATAGATGGCTGCCCTTTGTTGTAAAATGAGTCCAGTGAGGCTACCTTTCCAAAGGTGCCAATGAACTTACATAATTTGATGGATATTGCCCAACATGAGTAATCGGGTTTCCCAAGTCCCGTAAATGTAAGTCCATTGATGAATATGCTTTTCTAATAGAAATATTTGTGGTGCTAGAATGAAGTGCATGAACAAATTCTTTGCCTACTAATGAACCAATTTTCAAGGCTTTATTTCACATTGCTCTATGGATAATTCCACAACACTTGTTACTTCTCTATCTAAAATTTTTGTGTCAGTGTACATGTCCATTGAAGAGCTTCTATCACTACTTGAGCTACTAGAAAATGGTGAGTACTCATCATGATCATCTCACATAGGCTCACACGCATATCTTACTTTTTTCCTTTGCCGCTTTCCCCTTCCTAGCTCTTCCTCCTTATTTGTAACTTCTATCATGGGTCCAAGAAGCTCTTCCCACTCTTTCCAAAATTGCATCTACCCTTTTACCAATTTGGGATATTGAATGGGTCTATTTGAGGACCTCCGAGGAGTTGCTCACCTAAATGAGAACCTTGAGATGAATTGGGAACTTCTCTACGAAAGAGATCAGTACCTTGAGAAGCTCTCCGTTTGTCAGTTGAATTACAACCTTGGACCATAGATGACTGCCTTTGTTATAAAATGAGGAGTAAGACTGCCTTTCCAAAGGTGCCAATGAACTTACATAATTTGAGGGATATTGCCCAACATGAGTAACTAGGTTTCCCAAGTCTCGTAAATGTAAGACCATTGATGAATAGGCATTTCTAATAGAAATATTTGTGGTGCTAGAATGAAGTGCATGGCCAAATTATTTGCCTGCTAATGAACCAATTTGAGGCTTCATTTCACATTGCTCTATGATAATTCCACAACACTTGTTACTTCTCTCTCTGAAATTTTTATGTTCTAGTGTACATGTGCACTGAAGAGCTTCTGTCACTACTTGAGCTACTAGCAAATGGTGAGTACTCATGTCATCATCATCATCTAACATAGGCTCACACGCATATCTTACTTCTTTCTTTTTCCACTTTCCCCTTCCTAGCTCTTCTTCCTTATCTATAACTTCTATCATGACATGGGTCTAAGAAGCTCTTCCCACTCTTTTCCATTAATTATGGGCTTTTACTCTTCATTCTAAGTAATTGGCATACCTTCGATGGCACCAAAAATCACCATTAGATTCTAAAATGTCCCTTTCTCTCACATTAATCTCTCTATTAAGAAGATATTCTATATCTTCTTCTGTATATTGAATAGATGTAACTGCAATCCCATGTTCATCAAGAATATTCCTTGCACCATTGAGTGATATATCATGCAATTCCTTAATAGTTTCATTCTTAACAAAATTCATAACTAGATTTTCCATAGCCAATTTTCTTCTTCATCATTGCAATATTTTCTCCTCAACTGCACATTTTGTAATCAGTTGATATACAATCACAGTTTTCTCTTGGCCAATTCTATGGGCTCACGATTGAGCCTGTAAATCCATAAAAGGGTTGAAATTTGGATCCGATTTGATGCACCTTCGCTATTTGATCTATCCCTTCCCTTTCATTTCACTTGCTTTGCTCATTTTGTACATCATAGGCCAGGATTTGACAGTGGATATGACCTTGGTGCTATCGGCGTTAATGGTAAATTTTACCTTTTAGCTATTATTTTTTGTCATTTTTATTGTATGATGCTTTTGTATATGAATTGTGGATATTCTTTAGGAAAAATTTCATTCTTCCTATAGGATGCCTTTGTATACAAATTTTAGAGAATCTCTGTTTTGGAGAGAGAGAGAGAGGAAGAGGGAGTGCTCTCTATCTCTCTCTCTTCCTCTCAATTCAATATAGCGCGCTCATGCTATAGCGTGTGTGCCCTATAGGGTGCATGCACTTTTCAAGGCATTGAAATTTACCAATCCTAAGGCTTGGATTTGCCTTGGAGATCCAACCCAAAGGCTTGGACGATTCAAACAGGCTTGAGACGTGTTTTCTAGCAAACATACAAAAAAATAACATCTTTTTTTGTGTGCTCCTCGTCAAGTTTACTCGTGATTCAAGAACATAAAAATCAAACAACGTGATATTGCAGATCTCTCTGTTAGCTATCTAAGCATATAATTTATTTTGAACTATGATTATGTTAAGTTTTTCAACTCTAATTTCTTTTGTGTGTATGTCTATTTTTTGTAAAAAACCAACGTTTAGTATTTTGTGCATAGATTTTAGCTCGTTCATCAAATTTTGCAACAAGTTACATTTTTAGAAACTAGACTCCATTCTACACACTTTAAAAAAAAAAAAAGATTTTTGATTAGTTTTAAATGATTTCTAGGGGTAGCACACAGAAATTTCATGTTTTTAGGATGTGTGCACTTCATAAATTCATTAAAAATTATACATTCATCAAAAAATTATCAAAAAATTCTGGGATAAACTACGTCATGTTAGGTAACTTCTCACTGGAGCGATGAAAAAAATTCAAAAAAAAAGTTAACATTTTAGGGGGAGCACACCAGATGCTATGTTATGTTTTTTCACAAAAAATAGGACCACTTTTTGTGCTCCCCCTTTTTGAGGGCCTTAATCTGGACCATTTTCAAAATAAGTTAGTAGTTTAGGAACTAGATTTAGAGTATTACAACTCTTATTTTTGTCGCATCTTAAAATTTTGAGTCTAACTATCTTCAATTTCTTGTTGAAGTTCAGAGTTTGCTGATTTCAGGAAAAAAGTGGCATCTTATACCCCCTTTTTGGTCCCCCATCTTTGTGCACTTACCCCTTAATCTTGCATTGTTAATCTAAGTTTTATTTCTTGCATTGTTAATTATAGCATAGTTCTTGCATTCTCATTTCATAATACTAGTTGTTTGCATCCATTCTAGCTTAAATATTTCATTCTAGCTTTGTTAATCTTGCATTATAGTTTCTTTCTAGATTTTCATTGTATTTGAATCTTCCATTTTGGAGTAGTTAAGTCACTAATCCTTGATGCCAACCTGATGAGCATTCAAAGAAGGATTAAACTCGCTTCAACTAGGAAGCAATAAGCCGCTTTTGAGAATTTATTTAGTTTATTCGATATGGCCTCCTAGAGCTAAATTATTGAGCTAATGGTTTATTGAGTGTTTGGTTGTCTTTAAGTTTTGATACCAATTTTTAACAACACAATTCCTAGATCAACATACAAGAATGTGATCAGCACAAAGTGGGTTTTCAGGAACAAACTAAATAAAGATGAAGAAGTAATTCATAAAATGGCAAGAATTGTATATAAGGGCTATGCACAAGAAGAAGGAATATACTATGGAGGTATATTTTCTCATGTGGAAAGACTTGAAGGGGTAATAATTTTACTTGCTTATGTTTCTTATAAGAAGTTTAAAGTTTTTCAAATCGATGTCAAATCTTCTTTTCTAAATGGGATTCTTGAAGAAGAGGTTTACATAGAAAAACCAGATGGATTTGTATTGACAAAGGATTAGGATATGGCGTGTGAGATACAAAAGGCATTTTATGGGCTGAAACAAGCAGCTACAACATGGTATGAAAGATTACACTCTTATCTTATCAAGATTAATTTCATAAGAATAAGTGAAGATAATAATGTGTACTTGAAGGTTGAAAGTGATAAGATACTATTGGCTAAAGTATTTGTGGATGACATAAAATTTGGAGGAAATGATGAAATGAGTTTGGCATTTAATGAGGAGATGAAGAAAGAGTTTGAGATGTCAATGATAGGAGAAATTAAGTTCTTTATTGGATTACAGATTTCACAACTAAAGGATGGTATCTATATCACTCAGTCCAAGTACATAAAGGAAGTGCTCAAAACATTTGGAATGGAAGATTCCAAAGGGGTTGTTGCTCCATGGTGACTGGATGCAAATTGTCCAAGGATGATGAGTCAAGTGTAGTGGATGAAAATCTATATAGATCCATGATTATTAAGTTGCATTATGTTGTTCATAGAAGACCATGCATTACACAAGCGATTGGGATAGTAGCTAAATTTCAAGATAATCCTGAAGAATCTCACATGCTAGCAGTGAAGAGGATATTCAAATACTTTAGAGGGACTAAAGATTATAGTCTTTGGTATGCCCAATAAGGTGATTTCTCTTTGAGTATTTTTACTGATGCAAATTGGGTAGGAAACATTGATGATAGAAAGAGCACAAGTGGAGGAGCATTATTTCTAGGAGGAAGACTTGTTTCATGGACAAGTAAGAAGCAAAATTGTATCTCCCAATCGATTGCATAAGCTAAGTATGTAAGAGAAGCTATTAATTGTACTCAAATAGCATCCAGATGAATCAGATCCTAGAAGGTATCAAAGAGAAGGTAACTGAACTGATGACTATATTCTATGATAATACTAGTGCAATCAACAATTCAATGAACTTGGTGATGCATTCTAAGAAAAAGAATATTGCAATCAAGTATCATTTCTTAAGATAGAAAGTGCAGGAAAAATTAGTCATGTTGGAATATGTGCTAACCAAGGAGCAAGTAGCAGATATATTCACTAAACCATTACCTAAAGATTCTTTTGAGTATCTAAGAGGTATGTTAGGGGTTATTCCCCTACCTTAATATAACTAAGATGTTGTGTTTTCAATCAATCCAGTGGACTCATTAAATATTTTTCACCGGTGGATTGATGAGAAGGAGACTACTCCTTAGGGCGAGAAACCAAAGATAAAGGAAGACATTGTAGCAGTTGGTGACCCATATAGTACCTTTGGCATTGTTGGAAAAGGGGGAGAAGAACCAGATAAAGGAACATGGGAAGAATTTCAAAGATGCCAAGTATTGGGGAGAAGACTAGGATGTTTCATTAGCTAAGCAGGAGTTATTATTAGATCAATGTGGTATTAATATGGTGTTTCCACTAATGCCAAATGGGGAGATTGTTGGTATAACTGATGAAAAGATGTTGCAAAGATTTTTGAGAGTGTTATGGTATAGGTTTGATGAAAGGAAGATCAATTATTGTGTTGTCATTAATGTCAACTTAGTAATGTGTTGGTTCACAGTGTGCTAATAAATGTTTGTCTAATGAATCTAGTGTGAGATGAGTTTGTGAAGGAATTAGAGTGTGTGATTCTTATGGGAGACTTAAAGATGTCTCTAGATGCATTATGCATGATCACACATGATAGAAATAAGTATGGAGTAAGTTATGATCAATTGAAGAGTGACAAAGGAATAGGAGAACAAACAATGAAAGAGGATGAATGATTTGATTGTTAAATTGAAAATTGGTGTGGATTCAAGAAGTGTGGTCATGATATGTTTATCTTGAATAGGATATGTTGTTGAGGCTGTGATAAAAAATTGATTGGTTTACTAGAAGACATAGTTTGAAGGGACATAAGATCATTTTGTAGAAATGAGAAAATTGTTTGAACAAGTAATGTTAGATCAGTGATTGGTGATGATGTGGTTAGTTGTGGTGGATCTAGTTGTGATCTAGGTGTCAAGGTGACATGGTATAATATATTTGTAATGATTATTTGATGTTACATTGTAAGAGGTGATTGGATTTAATCAAGTGTTGGAAGCATGTTGAAGAAGTCAAAAGGTTTGACTATTCTTGATTTAAATCTAATGTACGATGGATCTGAAGGCTGACATGGACTTGAAATTGTAATTAATAATTGGTAATACATTTTAGGGTTCAAGGATCAAGAGGGAATAATTGTAATTCAAATATAATACATTTTGTAAGTCATCTAAGGCCCTAATGAACATGTAATTTATAAATATGATAATAAGTGAATTATGCAAGTGTAGACGTGGATATGAAGGTGCGATCGAGTGAAGATTACAAATTGTCTATAAGAGAAGCAGTGTTTTTTCTTAATTGAATCTTAACAATAAAAGGAGAAGTACTACACCCAGATCATTGTACTTGTTGAATCCTAATAGGTTATGTATTAAAATCCCTTAACCGGGTAGAGTTTAATAGGTTTGACTTGTGATAGGGAGACTCTTCAATGAGCTATTATATGCTCTTCTATAGGTCACTTCTAGGGCTTCATTCCAACCACCAACCCTACTACCTTAGGAGGTTCAAACCCACTTCCCTCCTACTCTCCTAAAGATTCTCTATTAAGTCAGGTTTCACACACTCCTAACTTGATCTCACAAGGGTAAGCTCAACTAGCAATTTCCTAGCCCTTCCACATTCACCTTGTAGGATCCTAGGGCTACCAAACCAATCATTTCAATCACTAAACACCCCATGTTGCTTGATCTTTTAGCCATTTTTCTATCGATCCCAAGTTTCCTTGTATTTAGGCCTACTAGCCCTAGTAAGTCACAATTAGGCCTCCAAATTGGGTTTTAAGGTTCTAGTTTGAAAGCATGCCTAACAACCCTACAAAAAAATCACCATTTCTCATAACTATTTGGATGTTCTTTAATATTTTGGAGGTTTCAGGATTCTGACTAGCCGTACAATGCCCAAACCCTAATATAGTTGATTTACAAATGAAACAAGATTGTATTCCATCTTGCTATGGGAAATCCACTCAAATGGATTAAACTTCTCTTTAATTCTTCACCAAGGCTCTGTATGAACCTCATGCACATCTCCATGTCATTAGATTTGTTCATCCAGTCTACTCTTGCAAGTTTTAACCTCTGACAAATCTTTCTTCCTAGCTAGGCTATGGTAGAGCTCACCTAGGGCAAGAGCTTAAAAATAGAAAACATCACTTTTTGGCCTCCAACAAAAGGGAAAATAATGTACACAAACTCTATTGTCATATGTCCAAGGGCCATTAAATTTCCACGGTGGGATTTCAAAGTAGAGTCATTTTATTGGACCCAACTCTGTCTAGTCCAGTGAACAGGAATCAGAGATAGGAATTTTGTTTATACAAACAAAATGTCATGACCCGATATTGATATATGAACAATATAAACATATATATTCAGTGCATATATAATTCCTTTAAATATAAATATATAATTAATTATATAGTTAAATTCTTTAAACAATAATTAATTCTTTATTTAATGAGTAAAAGATTTTAATCAATATTAATAAACAATAACCAAATGATGATCTGTAAATAATATTATTGGTAAATTAATATTGAATATATATATTAATTATATTATTGAAAATATACTGATTATAGATTATATGTAATATTAATTAATATAATATCAATAATATTAGATCAATGAATATAATCAAATAGAAAAATATTTATTAATGATCTATTAATATTATTTATCAATGAATATTATTAATAATAAAAAAATTACAATTAATTAAAAATAATAACATTATAATTAATAATTATTATTAATATTAATGGTAATGTGAACTGTCATTGGTCAAACTCCATATCCTAAGCCCACCCCTGTGTGAAGCACATAAAGGGATATATAATAGCGAAATTGAAATATAAATGAGGGAATGAAATGTAAAAGGGAAATGAATGGAATTAATAAGTTTACTTCCTAAAGTAGCAAAAAAAAACATATGAAACAAGTGCCACGTAGTGGCCAAGTACTTGCCTTTAGTTTTATAAATAAATTTAATTTTAATTTTGATTTATATGTAAAGTGAATTTTTAATTATAATAATTTATAACTAAGTTTAATCTTAATTTTAATTTATATGTAAAGTAATTATTTAATTATAAATAATTATTATAATTATAGTTCCAATAATATTTTTTAATTTTATAAATAATTATAAAATATAAATTGTAATTAATTTAAATTATAAAATAGTTCTACTTATAATTAATTTTAATATTAAATATTTAGGCCAAATAACTATTTTTCACCAATATTATAATATGATTCTATTAAATCTATATTTATATAATATATATTAAAATAAATTAAAAAAATATTTAATATTTTATAATATAACAAAAATAGTCAATATGATTTTAATATAATATGATACAAATTACACATTAGACTTTTGGTTAAAAAATTGTAAAAAAATTAAACAAAATCAATTAAAATTTTCAAAAACTTTAAAATATTCAATAATTAAAAAATAATAAATAAAAAGCTATTCATGCTCCTTATTCCTAAAAAAGTGGCCTATAAGACCTCAAATGTATTAGCCAATCATATAATCAAAAAATAATTTTCACAAATTATAAACTTAAAAAATTTACATTTAGACTATATAATATGTGTTATTTTTAACAAAATAAGAAAATACTAAATTATAATTGGTGCAAAGAATTGGTTTTAATCACTAGTTAATGGAAGAAATCCAAAAAGTGATGCAATAGTACTTGCTAGCATATCAACAAGTACCAATAAGTAACCTAAGGAGTATTCTCCATGGGAAGTAGCACAAGGGAATCTCCTTTTCTTATAAAAGGAATAAGGAATCCTTCTTATAAAAGGTAAGATACTTTATTTTGTTAATTTAAGATATTAATAATTATTTCTAAGACTTGCATAGATTAATGATATATTTACTTATATTTTGATAATGATATTTATTTAAGTCATTAATATTTATATATAATGAATTATGAAATGTATTAATATTTGTTAGGGTAAAGTATTAATTTAATTATGTTAATTAAATTAACTTTACTCCCTTCTTAAGATTTTACTTAATGCACATGCATTAGTCATTTTATAATTAAAACATGCATGCATTAGTCATTTAATAATTAAATTAATTATTATATGTGCCTTTTCCTCTTAGAGTTTTCCTCTTAGGTTTTTGATCTCTTTTATAAGGATTGATCAATTGTATATTTTACATTAGTCTTCATTCAGGAAATATATTCTTCATTTTTTAAGAGTCAAACCCTTGCCTTCTTCTTGTCTCTACCTCCTTGTGACAGATTTTTGTATGTTGGTGCTCTTCAGGTTTTGTGGATTTGTATTGCTCAAATCCTTCATGGTATCAGAGCCTGATTTGCTACAACTTGTTCGTGTTTGAAGGAATCAGAGATAAAAGGATCAACTAGTTTAGATCATGGCTTTTTTAGGTTTTTTTTATAATTAAAATTAGGGGGTCACTATTTTTTGGTACACTTCAAGCTCAAACAAACCTCACCGTTGAGCTCACAATACCCAAAAACCCCTATTTCAATACAAAATACGTCTGATTTAGACAAAGTTATAGGGATAGGCAAAAAACATTTTTCCCTAGGGGCATACGACTATGCATGCACCTTGAGGCAAAAATTTCATGCAAATCGAGGTATTTTCAACAAAAATAATAATTTAAAAGGGTGCTCCACTGCGCGTCGCCTACGCTCCACCGCCACCGGCGAACCACCCACAGCGGTAATTGCGTGGTCACCATTGGGATCACTACAGTGGTAACCATGCGGTCACCGCCGAGATCCCGCAATGGTCATTGCCACGGTTAACCACGATGGGTAATTGCCGCCGGTTAAACCGCTAACAACTGCTAGCCCCCATGCCGAGTGTTTGGTCACATGCGGCTGAGGGGTTAGACACATGCACGTCCAAATTTTTTTCGATTCTTTTTTCTTCAGGAGCCCCTTGCACTAAAATTGGCGTAACTAGAGCTCCAAATGTATTTTTTTGGAAAATGAGATATCATCGAAAAGATGGTTCTAAGCCCAACGCTCTCATGAGGTGTACTCTAGCTTTTTCTTCCATCTTGCTTATTGTTTATGCTGTTAAAGCCAGATGATCATTTATGCATTCTGGGGGGTCTAATTTACTCAAATTAGCTCCATTTTTTTATTTGAAAGAAGCATTGGAAAGATCTTCTCGAGCACTATCCAGATCTGTGCCAACTTTTATCAAAAAAATTTCAACGTAAACATTATTCATATCTAAAGCCTTTATATTTATTTCTTGCATAAACAAATCTTTCTAGCTTCAGGGGTTTAGTTATTTGGATTGTGGGGGGTGTTTTTCTTTCTTGTTTCTGTCATTTACTTCTGTAAACTAGATATACATAAAAAATACCCCTCTAAAAAATATGCATGAGACCTCTTCTTGTCTAGAAATTCTGACCCAACATAATTATCACACATGGAAAACCTCAATGGCATAGCTTCTCCATTCAAAGGGTTGTCATCTTGTTTAGATGCAGTGCAACCACTATTCATGAGGCTCTTTAGGGTTGTGCAACACAAGAACAAGATGGATGAGGCTATGGGGTTGATTTCTTTACATGTTTAAGATAGTTTGTAGTTTCATCTTGATGGGTGAAATACCCCTCAAGACACATGGGCTAAATTTGAGACCTTATTTGGTACCATCAATGAGTTTAGAGTACTTGAGATTGAGGTAGAGCTTACCTCCCTTGTACCTAATTCTTTTCTCTCCATTGAGGACTTCTTGATGAAGTTTAAACAATAGAAATCTTTGTTACACATATGTGGAAATAAAAAGATGGATAAAGAGTGCATTTATCTGATTCTATCTAAGCTTCAGGAAATTTTTTAGATTTTCTCTTCTAACTTCCACTCTACCATGGATTCTTTGGGACCTAGATTCACCATGTCCACTTTTGAGGTAATCTGTAATCGTTTGACTACATATCAAACCAAACTTACCCAGTTGGATTCTCTAATAGGATCAAAGAACCAAGCACTGGTTTCCCAGCCATCCAAGAGAAAGAAGAAGTAGGCCCAAATCAGATTCAGTTGGCAATGAGAATTCCTCCAAGCCACCTCCAAAATCATATCCCAAGAAATCCACTCCAAAAGGAAAAACTTCAATGTCTGGTGAATCTTCCTCCAAGAATATGAAGTAAACAAGTGATCCTTGTAGTTTTGGTGGCAAGGAAGGGCATGCAATTTATAGGTGTTGGAAATGACTTGAGGCTATAGAAGAAGCCATGCAGTAACATAGTATTGCTTCTCCAAAGAATCTACATTCTACATTAGGGAAACGACATCCTCTTTCTGCTCAAGCTTTGTCTTCCACTACCTCATGGATCATTGATTTAGGTGCTTCACACCATATGTCACACTGACCTAGATTGGTTCCCTCACTTTCTTAGAGTGTTGCTACATAGATTGCAATTGGTGACTCAGCACTACTTTCAGTTGTAGGTTCTAGAATTATTTCATTAGATGGTGGTTCTCTACATGATTTTCCTTTGTTTCTGACCATTTCGACGAACCTCCCATTTTTTTATCAGATTTGTCAATCTGGATTTGGTAAGACAACTAAGTTCTCACCATATGATGTGGTTATTTGAGACCTCCATGATCCTGATTTAGTTTTTGCTACTGGGAGTGTTGATTCATAGACTCACTTATAGAGGTTTGATGGCTTTAAGAGCTCTGATTCTACTAGTGTTTCTCTTGTTTCTCATGTAAATAGAGTGAGAAATATTTGACATGAGAATTTTGGCCATCTCAACTATAGATATCTACAACATATGTGTACACAAGATCTAGTGATTGGGCTACCTTAGATCTCTTGTACTAACAATGTTTGTCATGGTTGTGTGCTTGGAAAACATCACAGAGATCCCTTTCTCAAAGGTAGATCCTCACATGCTCTGGCACCTTTGGAGTTGATACACAGTGATCTTATGTCATTTCTGACTCCTTTTTTTGGTGCCTGATATGTACTCACCTTCATAGATGATTTCTCTAGATGCACATGGGTGTACTTCTTGAAGTACAAGTTTGATGTCTTTGATTCATTTTGAATATTGAAGACATTTTTAGAGAAGCAATCTGGTCTTTTTGTGAAGCGTATACGCATTGACAATGGGAAGGAATATGTGAATCAGTCTTTTAGAGATTTTTGCACTGAGCATGGTTTACAACATCAGTTCATAGTTCCTAATACCCCTCAGCAGAATGGGACTGCAGAGAGAAAGAACAAAACATTACAGGAGATGGCTAATTGTATGCTATAGTCTCGAGCTATGAGTGCTTCTTTTTTTGATGAGGCTATCAATTATGCCAACCATATTTAGAACCGGATGCCTCAAAAGGCATTACAACATTTGACTCCTAAGGAGGATTGGACTCATGTCAAGCTTGATGTTTCTACATTCTGAGTTTTTGGTAGTGAGGCTTTGGCATTTAATCCAGATGTTCAAAGGAGAGCCATGGAGAGAAAAATCTAACCACTCATATTTGTTGGCTACTGTGAGGATGTGAAGGCATACAGGTTGCTTGATCTTAATTCTAGAGAAGTCTTGTTTCACCAAGATATCCAGTTTGATGAGCACTATCCTCAGATGTATCCTCCATCATCAAATTCTTCTTCACTACCTAGTACTTCATCTTCTCCTCTATAGGATTCTATATCCTTTGAGGAAGATTCAAATGATGATCCACCTTCCCCACCTCCACCAAATGTTCAACATGTAGCCAAGTGGGCTCATGATACTATTGATGTAGCTGGACCTTTGGTAAGTGATCCTTTAGATAATCATCGTACTCATGCTTAGACATTTGGTACTAGATTACTGAGTCATGCTATTTCAGATGATCCTCAGAGGTTTTCAAAGGTGAAAAGTCATCCTAAGTGGGATAGGGATATGGATGAGGAGTACTCTTCTTTGATGAAGAATCACACTTGGGATCTTTGTCCTCTTTCAAAAGGAAGAAAGTTGGTTTAGTGCAAGTGGGTGTACTATACCAAGTTTTCTGCATATGGTTCTATTGATATGTATAAGGCATGTCTTGTTGCAAAGGGTTTTTCACAGGTGAAGGTTATTGATTACTCTAAGATCTTTTCTCCTATCACCAAAATGAATTCTATATTCCTTGTACTATCTCTTGTAGCTTCTCAGGGATGGAAAATATATCAGATGGATGTACAGAGTGCCTTTTTGCATAGAGACCTATAGAAGGAAATCTACATGGAGTAGCCTCAGGGTTTTGTCCAGGACTCTTCTATGGTGTGTAGACTTCAGAGGTCTCTATATGGTCTCAAACAAGCCCCTAGGGCTTGGTATAAGAATATAGACTCCTTTTTGCTTTCCTCGCACTTCACACGCTATCATTCTAATCTTATAATGTACATTTAGCATCATGGAGATGATCTATTGATACTTGTGCTATATGTTGATGATCTCATCATTATAGGTAGCTCAACCTCTATGATTTAGAGTGTTCAACCCGCATTCAGAGACAAGTTTAAGAGGACAGATCTTGGACTTCTGCACTATTTTTTGGAACTACGAGTTATTTAGTCTTCAGATGGGATTTTCATACTCCAGTAGAAGTATGCTCTTGATATGCTTCAAAGGTTTAACATGATTAATTTCAATCTTTCTCCCACACCTTTTTAGTCGGGTGTTGTTTTATCTACCACTTTCTCTACTCCTACAATGGATTCCACCTTATACAGACAACTGGTGGGTAGTTTTTTGTACCTAACACACACTCGTCCTAATATTTCTTTTATGGTTGGCCTTGTCTCTAGATTCTCACATGATCCTCATGAGAGTCATTGGAAAGTGGCCAAATGTATCTTGAGGTACATTTGGGGTACTACTTTTTGAGGCATTCACTATACATCAGGGGATCCTCACATTGTTGGTTACACAAACTCAAATTGGGCTAGTGATACTACTAATCGGAGGTCTACTTCTGGCTTTGTTTTCTATCTTGGTTTTGGTCCTATCACATGGTCTTGCAAGAAGCAAACAACTCATGCATTATCATCTATAGAGGCAGAGTACCAAGCAACTCTGCTATCTAGTCAGGAGGTTTTATGGCTTCAACAGTTGATGACAGAGTTTGGTTTTCCTCTAGATAGTCCCACTATTCTTTGGTGTGACATTCAAAGTTCTATACATATTTACCACAACCTAGTTGAGCATCAAAAGACCAATCACATTAAGCTTCATATGAATTTCATCAGGCATTTGATTCGGGATGGTTCTCTGAGTTTGGAGTACATTCCCACTACTAAGCAAGTTGCTGACATCTTCACTAAACCTTTTACATCACCATGATATCTTCAACTGCTTTCTATGCTTGGGGTGAAGGAGGTTGTCCTTGGGGGTGTTAACACTCTCAATTTTTTTTGCAGATCCTCGTTGCAAATTTTGCTAAGGCATCAAAGGGTCCTTTTATGCACTATTTGGGAGGCCTAGTTTTGAAGTTGAATATTTGATTACCTTGTGAGTCTCATGAATCACAACTTTCAAGGTAGGTTCCCCTCATTACATTCATCCCACTTATCCATTTGAAGATCCCTACATGCAGATTTGATCATTTTATGAAGTGCGTCTTTTAGGTGTTTTATGTAAATATGCATTGTACCCTGTTTCAGATGAATTCAAGTAGCCTACTTTGAGGACTTAGTTCTCTTGCCCCATTGATAAAAAATAAAACCTAAGATTTCCCCTGAATTTTAATCATGGTAAATATCCATCTTGCTAAGTTTTAGACCCTAATGAATCCATTTGTCCAGTTTTCTCAGCTAATTTTTTACTCAGTTTGTGTTGTTTCCCTAAGTATGCATTGCCAGAAAATCAGAAAGGTAATTTTTGAATGTTGATAATAATTGCCCAGTTGACTATCACATCTTTCCAATTTACTCCATGTATTGTGTGTATAACAAAGAACCAACACCCCAGTTTTTAGATCATGGAAATTTCATTTGATGAGTTTTTGCAACTCGTACCTAAAGTAATTTATTCATTTTTTGAACATGATTAATTTTCCATCGACAGAGTTGTTCTTTTGAGAAGATTTTATCTCACACCCTGTTCAATGTCAGAAGATTCTAGTGATTATTTCATAATGATGGTATCTCAATGTTTCAGTTTGCAAGATTTTAGCTCCCCACGTCATGATTTGATATTTTTAGTGCGTCGATTTGAGAGGCAATTCCCTGTGATTTCAACTTGCGTTTATGGAATAGAATTTAAACATGTGATCCCAAGTTTTGAAATATTTTGCCTTGTTCATCTTTATGGAAATCCATTTGATGGAGTGACTGTCTATAGTACAAACTTCATTATTGCCAAGTGCTAATGTCAGAGGATTAGTTTTGATTAGTTTTTCAATGATGTTCTTGGAGGTAGTTTTGTTCAAGTTTTGGCCACTTGGCGAGGTTCTTAAAATTAAGAGTTTGAATGATCTAACATTGTTAGAATTTGATCCAAATGCACAAGCTTGCCTTTCTAATCATTTTTAAGGTTCGAGTGTTTGAAAACAAATTTATTTTAGGCTGGACCCACTTGGGGTCCAACCTGCCTCATTATTTTAAAGAGGGCTTTCTTCTCTTCATTTTTTTACTATGCCCAAGCATGCCATCCATATTTTGTACTACAGATGCAGGAAAGGATGGTGGATCCAATTAAGGATAGTCCAAACCTTGTAGCTTTAGAATTACACATTGGAATACCTAGCAACACAACAACAACATAATTATTTAACTCTGATTTTCATTAACATGCCCAACTGTAAGGCCTTCCAGGTTAGGGCCAATTACAATCAGAAAAAATTCTGCAAGATCCAAATAGATCCAATTCAATCTCAGCTAGTTCATCTCTGAAGACAATCAAAAGATGATGGAAAACCTAAGGCAGATCTAAACTTGAGTTCACAAGCCTCCAAGCAATCTCCTTGTCTCCAAGTGTGAAAACCACTAGCTCTGCTACAAACAACTATCAGAAATCAATTTGATCTACAAGGTCATGCAAGTTTCCACAACTTCACCAACTCCACCTTTCAGAACCTCAAATCTAATTTGCTAAGTTTTCCAAGTCATGAACTTCTATGATCTCCGCATGATCCTGATGATCATCTTTTTTTTTTCTCTCCAAAACAACTACCCAAACATCTTATAAATACTAATCATCAGCCACAAGTCAGCTAGATGAAACCCTTAACTCTTCCTAACAATTATTAAATACAATACAAGTCAGCTTATAAATTCCTTATAAATATATAATACAACATGTCAACCTATAACAACAACTACTAGTAATAAATGCACCAAGTTAGCACAAAAAATCACATAGAACTCCAGTTGGTAAACTAGAACTACCGAGCAACAGTGAAATAATTGAGCATGCCAGGCATCACCGAGCACCGGCATCAACTGAGCACCACAGGCATCATCGGGTAACAATTTCACCAAGCACCAGAGACTACTGAGTTCCCTTATCAAACGAGCTTCCTTCAATGACAGAGGTCGTCGATCAAGGCTACAATCGAGTAACACCGGCCAAAATACAAACACCCATTTAGTTTCACCGAGGATCAGGAATGGCCCTGCCTCAACCTTGGATGCCCCTGCATTAGACACCTCAGGATCTAAAAGATGTTCAGATGTGAGAAGAACATCTTCCAGGATTCAACACATAGATCCCAAACTAGTTCTTTACATACAAATCCCCCACCTTTTTAGTTTGCATACTCTTCCACTTCAACTTCCTCTATCTCTTCAAGTCCTTTTTTGACAACACACAAGTTTATTCTCCATATTGATCATTCATTTTCTCTGGATCCACCAACTCAACTTGGCTACCAATACTTAGGCTTCTCCTAACGAGCGTTGTATCCAACAAAGGCATCAGGGAAAACTTCTTGTCATCCTTCTCAATAGTAAACACATCTCTAACACAGTCATACATAGCCCTACAATCATATTGTCAAGGTCTACCAAGCAATATATCACAACTATTCATATCCACAATGTCACGTAGCACAAGATCCTTATACTAGCCAATCTGAACATCAATGAAGCATTGTTCTCTTACTTCTAAAGCATCATCAGCTTGCAACCAGCCAATCCTATAAGGATGTGGATGTTTCATTCTATTTAACCCAATTTTTTGAACCATGTTCTCAGCAACAAGGTTAGCAATACTACCACTATCAAGAATAACATCACAAAGTTTACCTCCGGAATTGCATTGGATCCTAAACAAGTTACTCCTCTGACAAGGTTCCTCCTTTTTACCAAGCAATGTTCATCAAAGAAGCAAGTTCTCATATTCAGGTTCATTCTAAATGTTCTCATTCACCACTGTAGTTCGTCAGTCAACCTTCTTCTGTATCCACTCAAAAGAATGGTGTCCTTCCTATACATAGATATAGCAAGTACCTTTAAAGATAACTCGACTTGTATTCTTCTTCAGTTCCATAGGTTTCTATTCATCTTCTGCATCAGTCAGTTTATCCTTCACCGAGTGATCAATCTTTTCTTTCCCTAAGGGATTACTATGTTGTTTCCTCAACTTATCTTTTGCCTTCAGAGCATACTAATAAGAATCTTCAATAGAATCAATCTTTAACATACCAAGCTCATCTTGAATATTGAATCTCATACCATTTACATATTGAGCTACTTTTTCCTTATCGAGCTCTCGGTGTCCAGACCAAATAGTAAGTTTGTAGAACTCCTCGGTATAATCTTCAACAGACAAATCTTTTTGTTTCAGATTTTGCAACTTCTTAAACAAGTCAAGCTCATAGTCAGAAGGTATGAACTTAGCTTTCAATTTTGTCACCATCAACCTCCACCAATTGATCTTTGTTTCACCTTCATCTTCTCTATCTCTTTGTAGTTCTTTCCACCAAAGGGCAGCATGTCCTTTCAAATTTGTCTGTGCTAATCTCACCTAAAGAGGATCTTCAATTTCTTTCAGCTCAAAGAAATCTTCAAGTTCACCAAGACAATCAATAAAGTTCTTAGACTTCAAAGTACTAGAGAAAGTAGAAACTTCAATTTGGTAATTGCTACTTAACCGAGCTCCAGACCTAGGCAATCAAGTATTTCTGTCTTCACTAGATCTTTCCCTCCGGTCATCACCACTAGATCCAGTAGGTTCAAAATCTTCAACAGCTTCCTCATAACCATCTTTAGTACCAATATTTTGATGTACACCAACAACTTCTCTCATGATCTCGGTGACCATGTCATTCTTCATCAACTCTATCTCAGATCTGACATTCAATCTAACTTTATCAGAAATCTTTGATTTCACAGCATCACAAAGATTTAAAATATCTCTAGGGTCCAATCTTCTTAGAGGCATCTTTAAAGATAAGAGAAACCCTCTACAACAAACCCTACACCGACCACCTTGTGACAATCTCAAAGTTGCATACAAGTCAAATCTCAACCTGCCACCTTGCACAAATAACTAGGGAAAGATTCCACAAGTTCAGTGCCATGAATCTGCAATCTAGATTGCGCACAATCTCTTCACCAACCATATCAACTTTTCAAGATCAGCTTTGCTAGGTCAACCTTCACTCCACAAGACCAAATCTCTCTCTGATACCACTTGATGTAGGCAAGGATGGAGGATCCAATTAAGGACAGTCCAAACCTTGCAGCTTCAGAATTACACAGCAAAATACTTAGCAACACAACAACAAAGTAATTGTTTAACTTTGATTTTCATTAACATTCCTGGCTATAAGGCCTTCTAGGTTAGGGCCAATTACAATCAGAAATAATTATGCAACATCCAAATAGATCCAATACAATCTCAGCTAGTTCAGCTCTGAAGACAATCAAAAGCTGATGGAAACCCTAAGGTAGATCTAAAGTTGAGTTCACAAGCCTCCAAGCAATCTCCTTGTCTTGAAGTGTGCAAACCACTAGCTCTGCTACAAACAACTATCAGAAATCAATCTGATCTGCAAGGTCATGCAAGATATTTTCCACAACTTCACCAACTCCAGCTTTCAGAATGTTAGATTTGATTCGCTAAGTCTTCCAAGTCATGAACTTATACAATCTCCTAATGATCCTAATGATCATCTTTTTTTTTTCTCCCCAAAACAACTACCCAAACATCCTATAAATACTAATCATCAGCCATAAGTCGGCTGGATGAAACCTTTAACTCCTCCTAACAATTATTAAATACAATACAAGTCAACTTATAAACGCCTTACAAACATCTAATACAATGTAACAACAGCTAACAACAATAAATGCACCAAGTCGGCCCAAAAAATCACACAAAACTCCAATCGGTAAACCAGAACTACCAAGCAATAGTGAAATAACTAAGCATGCCAGGCATCGTCAAGCACCAGTGTCGACTGAGCACTACTGACATCACCGAGTAAGACTTTCACCGAGTGCTAGAGACTACCGAGTTCCCTCAGTGATTGAACTTCCTAAAATCACCGAGGTCATTGGTCAAGGCTACAACCAAGTAACACCAGCCAAAATACAAACACCCATGTAGTTTCACCGAGGATCAGGAATGCCCCTACCTCAACCTTGGATGCCCCTGCATCAACTACTAATGTGTTCTTTTTCTACCTGTCGTGTGGATGTTTTCATTGTTTCCAAGAGTGCTTTCATTTTCCTTGTACACATTCATGCATCCATTTAATGTTGGCACATGCCTTCATTTCATGCTATATTGCCCTCCTCTTTCTCTGTGCATGTCTTCTATGTTGTGCATGTTCTTTATGTTGTGTGGGCATATTTTGTAGAGGTGATATGCACACCATTTGGTGTTGCATAGCTACCTCAAGTGTTGTGTGCAGCATTGGGGAGAGGCTACTCGAACTCCCATTCAAGCTATGCACAGTCTCTTATGGGGCTAGTGCATGCCCCTTTGGTGCTGCTTACTGGCCAAATAAAATAGAGAGTTGGCATGCGCATGGAGGAATAGGGCGACCATGTAGGGGGTTGCTATGTGGTGTTTAATACCACATGCACCTGAATTTGTATGCATGAGGTTTTTAAAAAGAAGAAGGCTCAAGATAGTGGTAAAGAGAAAGAAGAGGGGAGGGAATGGAGGCCATTTGGTGTGCGGGCCCAGCTAGGTGCAACGGGGAAGAAATTTTGAAGGAAAACATTATTATTCAAAGGGGATTTAGTCCCACATTCAAGAAGGATTAGGGAAACAAGCTATTTAAATGCCAAAGTACACAATACCATGGTGTCCAAGTGTGGATGCCTAGATGGAGCTCACCCACGTATGCACGTGGATTGAGGTGATAGGTGGCGCGGAGCTGGCAAGCAAGTAGGCAATGACATCGTGGTGAGTCCCATGTGGAGGTAAGGAAATTTTGATGTAATATGAAGATGCAGGTCCGATGCCTTGAGATGTGTGCCCAAGATCGATGGTGGGTGCAATCTCGCAATGATAAAGATGCCTGGACGTTAGCCATCACAAGATCTTTCCTATACGACACGTGTCATGCAATGATGTGGTGAATAAGTGCAGCTTAGTGCCCAAATGGACAGTGTAGCGAACTAGTTGTTGACACATGGCAAAAAGTGATGACATGGTGCTAGTGACAAGGCGGTGGCAGGAAGATGAAGTGGATAGTCAAGTTGAGTGCCTTGAGATGCATGCCAAGATCAATGGTCGTCGCTATTCCATGAAGATGAAGATGTGCGAGAGTTAACATCATGAGATCACACCTATACCACATGTGTCCCACGATGAGATGGTGAGATGAGATGTAGTTGAGTGCCCAGTTGGAGAGGTAGACGAATGGGTGAGTGGCACATGTAGGTGTAGGGTGATGACGGTGCAGTGGTGACGATGAGGATAGTTCTAGCAGGGCAGTGAGGTGGTCAGCCAAGCCAATCCGAAGGTTCCATGTGGCATGCGGGGCCCAAAATTGAATTTTAACACCTGTGAAAAAATTAAAAAGATTTGCATAGTCTGCACTATATGAAATAAATTCAAAAATTTAAATGACTGGGGCTGTTCATGGAAATGTGGTCTGGTGATTCATTTTTTATGAAAATATAGACATATTATATATCAATGGAAACTTCAGGAGATAAGGATTTCACTAGCAATGTCAGATTTTGGTTTCACCTACTTTCATAAATGATTATCCTCAAAAGAAGAAATTTGGTGAAGATATTCATACTGATAAATTTGATTTTGCAGATCCGGACAAAGGGGGATGATCAAATTTTTTTTCAACTTGGGTTTCTTTGCAGAGATTTTTCTTGGGTTCACAATGAGATTAGATTGTTGTTTGTTTCAAGGTGTTGATTACTGTTTGGATTTTCTCAAAAAGGGAAGTGGCTCTTTTGCCAGGAGTGTTTGCAGATGGTATAAATCAGATCAGATTTTATTTGCTACAGGCCTTGGAGGTAGTTGGTTATTTTTTCTTTTTTTTGACCTAAAATGATTTGTTTCTTTTTGCATCCTTATTTTCTATAAAAGGATTTCCTAGATAATTTTAGAAGGGGCTAGAAAAATCTTGAGACACAGGGGGCTGAAAAGTTGAGTGTGGCATTCTCAGTCCAGGGTGCAGTATACCATGCTGGTTTTGTCAATATAGAGGAAAAACCTTCTAAATCTTTTGCATATTTTTAAAGTGGTGTGTTCTAAAATAGATTGTTATACAAGAATTTGAATCCTCGCACTTAATATAGTTTTCTAGTTTTAGATCTCTCCTTTTATTTTTCTTCTTGAGTTTTGAGTTTTTTGATTCACTACACAGGGTTTATCTATGTATATGTTTCTATTCCTCAGCTTTGATCTAGGATCAACTTAAAAGTCTCTTGATAAAACATAAATTCAATTTGTTCAACATAAGGATATTTTGTAACTAGTATGAGTTTGGTTCACTGTATTTATGACTTAGAATCTATGGTGAATTAAGTAGTTATCCTCTTTTCTATATCTACATTAGATATATTACCCAATGGACGAGGCAATGATAATAAATTAGTATCTCCTGTAGTGATGCAAGTTTGGCATGGTTGTTTACATCACGCAAGTTTTAAGGAACAAAACGCTATGAAAATCTTTTTTAGTTTTGTGGTTATGGGGATCAGTTTCTTCATGATAATCAAGAATCAATAGAGGAGTGGTTGCCATCTGGTATTTTCTTATCATAATTTGCTTTGTTGAATCCAGTTTGAAGTTGTAAAGTGTTATGTGTTACTGGATTAGGTGCACCTGCCTTTGTTTTATAGAGCCAAAAGTGCAGAGGGTAGTCTTGTCCCTATAGTTGGTCTAGTTACCTATAAATGTCCCCATATTTGGAAATAACCCCTCCTCAAAATCAGTCTTAGGTATATTGGTGTCTCTCTGAGTGTAAAATCCTTTTCAAGAACCAATAGGGGGATCTCAGTGACGAGGCCTTCCTTCCTTCTATTTCTATCTCTTTTTGGAGTAGGGTTTTTTCCCATGTATTTTTCTCCATTTCTCCATTTTATAGAGATTTGGTTGTGCTGGGTACCTCATCAGGCCATGTTGTTGGGACCTATTTTTTTCTTTCAGTACTGTAGTTTCCTTTGCTTTCTTTTTGCATTGTTCATAGCTGCATTATTACTCATCTTAAGGGGGGATGTTAGAGTAAAGTATTAATTTAATTATGTTAATTAAATTAACTTTACTCCCTTCTTAAGATTTCACTTTATGCACATGTATTAGTCATTTTATAATTAAAACATGCATGCATTAGTCATCTAAAAATTAAATTAATTATTACATGTGCATTTTCCTCTTAGGGTTTTCCCTTTTAGGTTTTCGATCTCCTTTTATAAAGATTGATCCATTGTATATTTTACATCAGTTTTCATTGAGGAAATATATTCTACATATTTCCAGAGTGAAACGCTTGCCCTCTTCTTGTCTCTACCTCCTTGTGACAGGATTTTGTATGTAGGGGTTCTTTGGGTTTTATGGATTTGTGTTGCTCAAATCCTTCAATATTATTATGAAATTAATTCATATTATATAGTTAAACAAAAGTAACTTAAATATATTGCTAAATAAGCAATTATAATATATATAATTGATTATAGAATAAATATATGTAATTAATACTATATATATATATATATATATATATATATATATATATATATATATATATATATATATATATATATATATATATATATATATATATATTTCATTTGTTTAATGATGAAATTAAGTTAATATGCATATAAATCATATTAGGATTATACAATTGAGAATTATATTAATTTTAATTAATTAATAAGTAATTATAATAATGAAAATTATATTAAATTAATGTATATATTGTTAATAGTAATAAGATAAATGCTTAGAGATAAATCAACATACTAATGTATGTATGAACATACATTGATAATACAACTAATAAACTATATGGTCCAATCTTTGATCTTTATTAATCATTTTGGAAGGATAGGTTGGTGTGTATAAGGAGAGGCAAGTAAATCCATCCCAAATTATGGAGGTGATGTCAAGCATCCTATGATAGTAAATTCCCATCCTACATTAGAGATTAATTAAGAAATAAGGACTTGGTTCAATATAGAACTCATCCCTATATTCAAAATAAATTAACTACCTCTTAATCTAACTTAAGTACAAAATTACATAGTAATATATAATTATACCTGTTAAACATTGTAAATTGACAACCTCCTACAAGGGGACATTACACAAAACTTAACAAGATTCAATAACAAATCACACAAAGAAAGGAAATAGTCTACTCTAACTAGCTATAGTGGGAAATTAGCAAGTTCAATCCATTGAGCACGAATTGCACCAGTTGCAAAGGATCTACAGAGAGTTTTCTAAAAAATAGTCAACTTTTTACTATTGAAATTCATGTAAAATGTTGTCCAACCTGTTTAAAATGCCATGGAAGGTCTTATATACATCCTCCCATCATGTTTCAACTATTAGTTCCGATGCATAACTGATTTTGGGTGAGATGCCCAACTATGCCCAAATGTTGGCATGCAAAATTGACAAAATGCAAAGTTGTCATTGATAACTTTTTGCTCACTATACAATTTGATTTCTTCTTACCAATTTGATTCCAAATGATGCATAATGGTTTCCTAACACCCTTTAGACACATCTAACACAAAAACATGACTTTCTACCCATTGTGCCCAATTTTGGCTTGTCAACCATCTTTTGCCCAATCTTGGCACAACTTGCCCAACTTTGGCAATAACAACAAAAATATTTTCAAACCTTCAAAAACTCACCTATTGGACTCTTGGCTGGTCCTTATTCACACCATGACCTTGATTTGATCTCACACATCAAAATTTGAAGGTTGAAACATATAACCCCTAGGTGCTCCTGTACCATTCTCCCCAAGTAGAAAAGAAGTTAAGTCACATCAGATGAAAAGAGTGAAGGATCAATACCAAAATTTTTGAAATAAATTTTAGGTACCCAAGTGGCTTCAGCTTCAGATATATTCTTCCAATTGATCAAATGTTCCATGTAAATTCTATGCCTAGTTTTCTTTATAACTTTGGAATCTAGTATCTTTTCTTCTTGTGGCTTAGTTTGGTGAGGAAATAGCAAGTCAATGACCATCTCTACAACACCAGAATTATCCATACCTTCCTCTAGACTAGGACCTTTGTAAGGCACTAGATCTACCACATTAAAAATATGAGATAGAGCTATATCTTTTGGGAGGTTTACCTTGTAAGCATTACTTCCATATTTGGCTAGTATCTTATATGGACCAATTCGTCTCATTTGCAATTGGTTAGGCACTCCTTTTTCAAGTCTTTCTTTTTTCAAATGCACTATTACCAAGTATCCAACTACATTCTACACATCTTTCTTCTTTTCATCAACTCTATCCTTTATCTTCTTGGTATTCTCTATCAGAGTTTGTTTGACCTTCTCATGGATTGTGCAAAATCCTCAGCATGTCCACTTCTCCTAACCATGCTCCCAAGGTCTATAAGCTCTAGAAAACCTCTGGGATGCAGGCCATAAACTATTTCAAAATGACTCTTCCTTGTTGTCCCATTAACAATATCATTGTAATAAAATTATGCTTGGTGGATGACTTGATCCCAAGCTTGACCATACTCTTCGGTTAAACATCCTAAGAGTTTTACAAGTGTCCTATTGACAAATTTTTATGATGGTATGTAGACCCAAATGAAAAGTTGGTACCTAACCTTTTCCACAAGGTTTTACAGAAATGTCCCATGAAATTTGTGTCTCTATCAGATACTTTATTGACTAGTAAACCATGAATCCAGATTACTTCTTTGAAGAACAAGTTGGCTATTTGACTAGCATCATGGGTCACCTTGCATGGGATAAAATGAACCATTTCACTAAACCTATCCACAACATAGATGCTATCAAAACCATTCTTTATCTTGGGTAACCGAACAAAAAAATCGATACTTACACACTCCCATGGTCTATTGGAGATTGGTAAAGGTTGATAAAGTCCTGCATTTGAAGAAGTTCATTTAGATTTTTGAAAAATTATACAGTGTTCTACATACTTCCTTATATCCTTATGCATCTTAGGCCAATAGTAGAATATTTTTACTACCTCAAAAGTCTTGTTCAATCCAAAGTGTCCACTCAAACTACCATTATGCTTTTCTTGGAATAAGTTTTCCATCATTGACCGCCTTGGTCCACAAAGTTGTCCATCTTTAAAAAAAATTCCTTCTTGTAATGTATAGTCTGCATATTCACTATGGAAATGATTATCAAAATCTTGACATACCTGTTGGAGATTTTCCAGCAGGCCAGTATTGACTGTATGTTTGTCATTGATGACAACATATGAAAAGTAGCATGTGTGGAAGCCTTATGCAGTAAGATTTCTATATATGTAGCATGGACATGATATTAGCATGATATCATGGACGTAGAGGTTAACTATTAGTACATACAATTATATAGTAGCTGGTGTCAGCAGTGTTCCTGACAGAGTTATAGGCAGTGTTCTATGCATGGTTGTCAGTATAGTTATCATGGAGCCTTGTACACTTGGATTTATGTTAAAGAAATGTTAGTGATGTTTTAGTTATGGATACATAGTCTGTTGATGAGTAGAAGTGAAGTTATGCAATCGCTATTCGCCAGCAGTAGTTTCTTGTGTTTATTCAGAAGAGCTGACATAGATTTTATTGGTTATGTAGTTGCACCTATCCTGTGGGTATGTGCCCTTGGATTTAAGATTAGAGGAGAGTTTTTGATGATTAGTTAAGAGTGCATGAGTTAATTTAGCTTGAGGAGAAAGATCCAGTTGTTTTTGTAGAGCCAATAGTGTGTAGTGTGTGTCTACAATTATCTTATTAGACAGGTCCCAGATTGTGTTGCGTGCATAGTAGAGCTGAAAAAATGTTTGTTGGAGTTTGTTATGATTTCTCTAATATGATTTCAAGGTGGTTCTAACAGGTCGACTTGATTATATCATTTGGAGGAAAGATATTTATAGGTAGCCATTTGTGATTGCTGAAGTGTGGTTCATAGTTGATTAAGCAGAGCAGAGCAGAGTGTGCGAAGTGTTGAGCCATCAGAAGAAGGTCTATGTGACCAAGTAAAATACTTGTGCTATTCATTGGAACTGATCCAAACAATAGGTCAAAGTGCAGTTCACCAAGATCTAGATATAATGTGTATCTATTATTTAGAAGGTTGTAGCCTTCGCCCATTTGAGCAGTGAGCTCTCAGATAGTGCATCATCTCCCCTAACAGGGAAAATTGTAAAAGACTCCTATCAGGGTCTGACCCTTGACCAGGTCTACTATACAAAATATATTGTAAAGAAACTCCTAATAGGGTTAAGGATCTTCTAACAATGATCATAATACTCTAGTGCAGAATATTAGTGGGTGTCAATTCCCACCGGGGTTTTTACCTATTTGGGTTTCCCCATAACCAAAAGATTGGTGTTGTGTTCTTGTGTTCTTTCATTGTGTTTATGCTTTATGTTTAAGTATACTTAATTGGATAAATAATTGAATCTTGTAGATAACTGATTCAACCCCCCCTCTTAGTTATCTCTTGCCACTATTCCTAACAATTGGTATCCGAGCCAAGTGCCTCTTAGAGAATGTTTAACAACTTGAGGTTGATCTGATGGTGTACTTCAAGAAAGAAAGTCCTAAGTTCGATGAAGAGAATTATCTTGATTGGAAGAACAAGACGGTGACCCATTTACAAAGCATTGGTTTTGAAGTTTTTGATGTGACTATCAAAGAAGCTAAGATACCTACCCTAGAAGACCTTACACAAGAAGATGCTACTAATCTAGGAAAAATGAATTGTTTCATCAGAATGCTATTGCTAAAGAAGCCCTTATCAACGCCCTATCTGATGGTGAGTTTTTAGAAATAAAAAAAATGGATACAACCCACAAAATATGGAAGCACCTATAAGACATATTTGAAGGAGACAAACAAGAAAAGGATGCGCGTACAAAGACATGGAAGAAAATATACAATGCATTAGAGATGCTGCCTGAAGAAAACATCAAAGCTTGTAATCAGAAGATAAATGAAGGAGTTACTGGAATCAGAAACAATGGTGGAGAGATTTCAAAGGAGGACATCATGGACAAGTTGATGACTACTCTTAACCCTGAATATAAAAGCAAGATCAACATCCTTGATGAGACCATACAACTTACATCTAATTTCAAGAGAGAGAATTTGATCAACAAACTCTCAGCTTTTGAGATCTCAAGATTGAACACAAAACCAAAGAGTGAAACAACCTTCAAAGCAACAGTTCATGGTAAGAAATCTACAAACACTTCTGATAATTTTGATGATGATGATGAAGAGAAAACTCTAGAGGATTTCATTGCTATGATTGCTAAAACAAAAAAGAAAGGAAAAGGAAAATATGAAGGTCAATTACCATTTAAGTGCTTTTCATGTAATAAGATCAATCACTTTGCATCTAAGTGTCCTACTAGAGCTAGAAAGTTTAAAAAGGATTACAAGCCTAAGTATTCTAAGGAATGCTACTATGCTAGAGATGGAGTATCAGATGATGAATCTAGTGAAGAAGAAATTGGATTCATTTCTATTATAGACAAAATGAATAATAAGACAACTCATGAAGATAAGAAAGGAAATCAAGAGCTTGCATTGATTTCACAAGCTGCCATAAGAAAAAACTAGATTATAGATAGTGGTTGTTCACATCACATGACAAGTGACAAAGGCAAGTTTGTTCATTTGGACAAATACAATGCAAGTATGTTTAGATTTGGAGACAACACTCCTAAACCAATAGTTGGCAGAGGAGTCATCACTTTGGATGGAAATAATAGTACTGATGATGTTCTTTATGTTGATGGTTTGAAACATAACCTTCTCAATGTTGGATAGTTACTTGGAAAAGGCTATCAGTTGGAGTTCAAAGATGAAAAATGCATCATTAACAACAAATATGGTGTTATGATTGCATCGGTCTCAAAGACAAGAGGTAATGTTTTTCAACTCAATTCAAAAGCAAGTTGTCTTGTTGCTAAAGTTGATGACAGCTGGTTGTGGCATAAGAGACTATGACATATCAATTTTGATAACATAGTGAAGATAAGAAATGTAAAGGTAGTAAGAGATCTACCTAGCATAGCAAAGCTAGTTGATACTATATGTAGGGAATGTGTGATGGGAAAGCATGTGAGAAATTCATTCAGGAGCAAGCAGAATTTGGTAGAGAACAAGTTGGATCTGATTCATACAGACCTATGTGGTCCACCTTAAACAAGATCATACTATGGTGAAAGGTATTTCATTTTATTTGTTGATGATTATACTAGAATTATATGGGTTGTGTTCTTGAAAGACAAGTCAGAAGCATTTGAGAAGTTCAAAATATTCAAAGCTAAGGTTGAGAATGAATCTAGACTAAAGATAAAATGTTTGAGATCAGATAGAGGAGGACAATTCACCTCTGATAGATTCTATGAGTACTGCGAAGAACATGGCATAAAGAGATAGTTAAGTGCACCTATAACCCCTCAACAAAATGGAATTGCAGAGAGAAGGAATAGGATCATCTTTGATACAGCGCACAACATTATGATAGAAGGAAAAGTTGGACACACCTATTGGAGAGATGTGGTTAATACAACAGTCTATACCATCAATAGAATTCAATTGAGGCCAAGCACTGACAAAACACCATATGAACTATGGTTTGGTAATGTTCCCATAGTAAAATACTTCAGAATCTTTGGAAGCAAGTGCTACATCAAGAGGGATGAAGTAGTAGGAAAGTTTGATGCAAGAAGTGATGATGGTATTTTTCTTGGTTACTCTACTAAAAGTAAAGCTTACAGATGTTTTAATTTAAGATTGAAAGATCATAGAAAGTGCTCATGTTAAGATTGATGAAAAGTTTATGATTCAAGAAAGATATCATGATTACTCACCCATGATTGAAGAAGAACCTCGACCCTCAACTAGTGAGATAGTTATTGAAGAAATGTTTGACAATATTGATGTGTTATTCAATGACCCTGAGACAAGTGAAGAAAAACCTCCTAAGGATGATAAGTCAGCATCACCTAAAGTTCCAAAGTTTACATCAAGAAATCATTCCAAGATAGACATCATTGGAGATCAGAGCGCCAAATTCCTAACAAGGTCCCAAGCAAAGAACTCAGCTAGCAATGAAGCGATATGTTTACTATCTCAGATTGAACCCTTATGTGTTGAAGATGCATGTAATGATTCAGATTTGTATGATGCTATGAAAGAAGAACTTGATCAGATTGTTAAGAATGACACTTGGGAACTGGTCCCAAGACCTAGTGATAAGAGTGTGATTGGAAAAAAGTGGATATTCAAAAACAAAATGAATGAAGATGGTACAGTAATAAGAAACAAAGCAAGATTAGTATGTAAAGGATATGTGCAAAGAGAAGGAATTGATTATTCAAACACATTTGCGCATGTGAGTAGATTAGAAGCTATTAAGTTGTTTCTAGCTTATGCTACAGTCAAAAACTTCAAAGATTATTAGATGGATGTCAAGTCAACATTCCTAAATGGAGACTTGAAAGAAGAAGTATACATTGAGCAACCGGAAGGATTCACCTTATCAGACAGACCTGATATGGTATGCAGATTGAAGAAGGCCCTATATGGACTTCAGCAAGCCCCTATAGCATGGTATGAGAGAAAAGATGGATACTTAACAAAGATTGGATTCAAGAAAGGAGCAGCATATTGTAATCTATTCATTACAAAGACATCTGAAGCTTTACTTCTTGTAGCTATATTTGTTGATGACATTATCTTTGGAGGTAATGACAAACTAAGTTCAGAATTTGCCAAAGAAATGTAGAATGAGTTTGAGATGAGTATGATTGGTCCTATCAAATACTTTTTGGGACCAAATGTGTAGCAAATAGAAAAAGGAATTTCCATTAATCAGTCAAAGTATGTGATAGAGATATTAAAGAAATTCAAGATGGATGATTGCAAGCCAATACGAACCCCTATGATCACTAGATGCAAGCTTACAAAAGAAGATGACTCACCAGTAGTAGATATAACATTGTATAAGTCTATGATTGGTAAACTTATATATCTTACTCGGACTAGACCCGATATTTCAAATGCAATTGGCATAGTTGGAAGATTTGTAGCAGAACCTAAACAAAGTCACCTCATGGAAGTAAAAATAATATTCAGATACTTGCAGGGCACTATAGATTATGGTCTATGGTATCCTAATTCAGAAAATGTTGAGCTTCATGTGTACACTGATGCAGATTGAGCAGGATGTGTTGATGACATAAAGAGTACTTCAAGAAGAGTAGTGTTTCTTGGTGATAGACTTGTCACTTGGACAAGCAAGACACAAAATTTTATTTCTCAGTCAACAACAGAAGCAGAGTATGTTGCAGCAGCCTTGAATTGTTCTACAATTATTTGGAACAAGTAGATAATAAAGGATTTTGGAATTCAGATTGATTATCCTATTGTATTCACTATGATAACACTAGCACTATCAATATGTCAAAGAACCCTGTGATGCATGCAAAGACAAAGCACATTGAGATCAAGTATCACTTCCTAAGAGAAAAAGTGGCAGAGAAAGAAGTCAAGTTGGACTATGTGAGTACTAAAGATTAGTTGGCAGATATATTCACAAATCTCTTACCTAAGGATTCTTTTGAGTATCTCAGGGAGAAGTTGGGAGTCATTCCCTTCCCTGATTCTGCTTAGAAGAAAGAAGGAAAGGCATTAGTCCTTAGGGGCTGGTGGAAGGTTGACTACTCTACCTCAGGAGTAGTACCAATGCTTAAAATGAATGACGCCCTTTTCCATTGATGTCAAAGGGGGGAGTATATATAGAGTCATGAAAAATGTAAGCAAAAGAGGAGTAATATACTAAGGGGGAGCAAAATTCAGATATGATAGCAGTTCAGTTGACAAAATGGAGAATATTAGAAGATATTGCAGCAGATGGAGAATTCATATTTGGGAGGGTTTTGAAGAGGAAATAGAGAATGTTATAAAAGAAATGTTCATTTGAGTTGATGGTGGTTTTTCATTTCACATGTTGCCATCAATGCCAAAGGGGGAGATTGTTGGAGATTTTCCAGTAGGCCAGTACTGATTGTATGTTTGTCATTGATGACAACATATGGAAAGTAGCATGTGTGGAAGTCTTATGCAGCAAGCTTTCTATATATGTAGCATGGACATGATATCAGCATGATATCATGGGTGTAGAGGTTAACTGTTAGTACAGATAGTTATATAGCAGTTGGTGTCAGCAGTGTTCTTGATAGAGCTACATGTAGTATTCTGTGTATGGTTGTCCGTACAATTATCATGGAGCCTTACGCGCTTGGATTTATGTTGAAGACATGTTAGTGATGTTTTAGTTATGGATGCATAATAAGTTGATGAGTAGAAGTGAAGTTATGCAATCGCTATCGCCAACAGTAGTTTTCTATGTTTATTCAGAAGGGCCAACATAGATTTTATTGGTTATGTAGTTATGCCTATCCTGTGGGTGTGCACCCTTGGATTTGAGCTTAGAGGAGAGTTTTTAATGTTCGGTTAAGAGCACATGAGTTAATTTAGCTTGAGGAGAAAGATCCAGTTGTTTTGGTAGAGTCGACAATGTGTAGCGTGCATCTACAATTATCTTATTAGAAAAGGTCCTAGATCTACTATACTAAATATATTGTAAAGAAACTCCTAACAAGGTTAAGGATCTTCTAACCAGGATCATAGTACTCTAGTGTAGAATATTAGTCGGTGTCAATTCCCACCATGGTTTTTACCTATTTGGGTTTCCCCATAACCAAAAGATTGGTGTTGTGTTCTTGTGTTCTTTCATTGTGTTTATGATTTATGTTTAAGTATACTTAATTGGATAAAGAATTGAATCTTGTAGATAACTGATTCACCCCCCCCCCTCTCTCAGTTATCTCTTGGGACTATTCCTAACAATACCTTGTAGGTTGTAGCAAAGTATTCATCTTCCTTGTATAGCTCCTTAAAGATATCAATCCCAATAATTTTCAACTAAACTTCTTGGATTGTCAACAACCTTCTACTCAAGGCATCAACAATTTTATTGCATTGGCATTTCTTATGTCTAATAGTAAATTTATAGGAGTACAGATACTCTACCCATTTGATGTGCGTATGACTCAACTTATTTTGAGAGTTAAGGAAACAAATTGCTTGGATATCAGTATAAACAACAAACTCCTTTGGAAAAAGGTAATGCCTCCACTTTCTTAGTGCTTGGACAATAGAATATAACTCTAAGTCATAGGATGAGTACCTCTTCTTAGCTTCATTAAGCTTTTCATTGAAAAATGCCACTAGTTTGTTATCTTGTCTCAAGACGGCCACTACTGCAACATTTCTTGCATCACATTCTATGGTGAAGAGTTTATCAAAGCTAGGTAGTACTGACACAGGTTGTGTGGCCACCTTTTTCTTCAAGAGTTCAAATCCTTTATCTGCTTGTTTTGTCCATTGAAACTTGGTCTTTACACCTCCTTTAATTGTGTCAAGTATAGGAGAACAAATTTCACTGAAATTCCTTATAAATTTCCTATAAAACTAAGCTAACCTATGGAAAATTATCACCTCACTTGTTGTCTTAGGAGTGGGTCAGCTGAGTATTGCTTCCACCTTTGAGGCATCCATCTTCAAGTCACCTTTTGAGACCACAAAGCCAAGGTATACAAGCTCCTTCTTCATAAACTCACATTTCTCCAAATTGATGGTTAGTTGTTCATCATGCAACTTTTTTATTACAATTTCTAAATGCTTGAGATGATCTTCTTTAGTTATACTAAAAATTAAGATATCATCTAAATAAATAACTACAAATTTACCAATATAATCTTTGAGGACCTCATTTATGAGCCTCATGAATGTACTAGGAGCATTGGTGAGTCTAAATGGCATGACAAACCATTCATAAAGTCCTTCAGTGGTTTTGAATGTTATTTTCCACTCATCCCCCCCCTTGAAGTAGATATGATGGTAGCCACTTTTCAAGTCAATTTTTGTGAAATATTTAGCACCCCCTAAACAATCCATGAGGTCTTCAATTATAGGTATTGAAAACCTGTATCTAATAGTGATCCTATTTATTGCTCTTGAGTCAGTACATAATCTCCAAGTTCCTCATTTCTTGGGTACCAAAACTGTGGGGACTACACAAGGACTAATGCTCTTTCTTATTAGTCCAATATCAAGAAGTTCTTGGACTTGCTTGGCCACTTCTTCATTCTATTGTGGAGTCATCTTATGAGAAGCTTTATTGGGCAAGGAAGCCCCTATGATGAAGTCAATTTGATGACTTATGGCTCGTTGTGGTAGTAGGGTGGCAGGTGTACGTTCCATCACTAATGATGTCTTTGAACTGATCTAACAGAGTTTGCAGTTCTATAGGGATATTTACCTTCTTATCTTTCTTCTCTTCCTTAGGCTTTACAACTATGGAAAACCCAACTCCTTCTCCCTCTTTTAGAGTGTCCAAGAATTCTTTTTCACATACCAATAACACATTAGGACCAATAGACTTCTTCACCGATTCTATGGACTGATTTTTGTAAGTGACTCCATCTTTTTGAAAAGTGTACGAGTTCTTTTCTCTATGATGAACTACCTTTCTATCATATTGTCATGGCCTACCCAATAGTAGGTGGCATGCATCCATTGGTAAAACATCACACAACATTTTATCTTTGTAACCTCCTATAGTGAATTCCACCCAAGCTTTCTCATTCAAAAAAACATGCTTCCCTTTGTTGAGCCAAGTAACTCTATAGGGGTTAATATGTGGAATTCTTTGCAATTTTTGTAGATACCCAAAAAGAGACACACTTGTGGGTTCATATCTAATGTACTAATCATTCCTATATTAATTTATGGTTTTTAAATTGTTAATTAATCATCTATTTCTTCTATAACCCAGTCTCTTAATCATTTAATCATTTTTCTAAAAGTTAATTAAATAATTAACTTTATTTAATTAATTAAACTTAATTAATTAATTAAGCTTTATATGTTAATTGAGTTCCATTTCCATAGTTTGAATTTAATTATTCACTTATTAATTATTCCTCCAAAGTTACTTTAATTTCCTCAAATTAAATTAGGATCATCTCAATTTCCTATTAATTCTATTTTGAATTAATTTAGATTAATTTGATACTAATTTCATCATATTCTGAAAATTAAATTTTTAATTCAATTTAGATTTTCAAAATCCAAGAAAATCTCATTTATGGGCATTATTAATTTATGAAAATTAAATATCTTTCAAAATCAGAAACTTTCCATTTCCTTCCAGTTCTCATTTTTGGAAGTCTTATCTCTTAAAAAATGATGATATTTATCTAACTTCTTTTTCCATTTTTAACTCCCCACTTTTCAAGTTAAATTGGAAACCTGCTAACTCTTTTCCCAATCTCTTTCATCCTTGTTCATGGATCGTGATTTTCTTTGATTAATCTCGACAAATCGTTTTAATCAAATTTTCTATATAAACGACCATAATCTCTCACATTTTCATCACAAATTCAAGTATCAAACCTCTGTCAATTTGTAATATCAAGTAATCAATCAACATCATTTTATCATTTTTCTTGGATAATCGAAGTCAAAGTGCTGTCAAAATTGCTACTGAGTGCAACCACTTCCATTGATCAAAGAGAAGCAACAAAAGGCTGGAGTTTTGTGATTGGTTTGCATATATTTATTATGTTTGTTTACGTCCCATTAGTATTACTTCTTATTTTGCTGTTAATAGGCTCATATCTAGTAGTTGTTTGTTTTCCTTTATTAGATTGATTGGTGCTACTAACTCTCGTTCTTGAGTATGTAGATTTAAGCCTATACATTATGGTGAACCCGACATGAAGAACAACCACTAACATCGTTGCAGATGACCAAACAGTCCTTTTCAGTCTCAACCATACGACTGAGAATCTTTTTATTATTATTATTTTTTATTTTAATAATTGCAGGATGGTTTAATTCATTACCGAATTTTTGGACTGATTTATGTGGTTATCCATCTTTTTCACATTATTTGTGATTGACCACCTGATATTTGTAGTAGAGATCGTGGTCGTTGTCTATTTTTCCCTTTGTTTGTGCAGGTCATAAGACTTTGAATCTAGTATTTAACTATGAAATGCCATTGTTTACCTACAGAAAGTTGCATACTCTTGTCTTGTTCAGCACAATCTGACTTTCTAAAGCTACAGTAACTCCTTACAGAGCCACGATACCTGATATAAAAGATGCTATTTATCATTCGGTAGCCGCTTCTTTGTGTAAAGTGTGTGCTTTGACTCTAAGAGATCCATCACCCATTCGAAAATGCATATATCTAATCTAAAACGTCGTATATCTATTCTTTAAAAGCCACATCCATAGTTTTTAAAAAACCGCTTTTTACCTGTTGCAAGCCGTATCCGCTCAACATCAAACTTACCCGTCTCAAACCCTGTAAATCCGTTTGGGTGCTGGAATACCAAATGCCAATTTCAGTCATTTCTGGAAGATACTGCAATTTTGGAAGATACAAATTCTAAAAATGATTTCTGGAATATGAGCTAACCCGTTTGGTTCACCTGGAAGATGACTAAGAAGATGCATAAAGAATTTTAATTCTTTATTTTAATTTCTTTAAATATGGTGTCTATATGTCTGTATATATACACACATACATGTGTGCATATATACACATATGCACACATATGTATGCATACACATACACACGTGTGTATATGTGTATACATGTGTATATATACACATATGCACACATGTGTGTACATGTATGTGTATACACACACATACACATACACACACACATGTTTATATATACACACATACATACACATACACACATGTGTGTATATGTGTATACATGTGTGTATTTATGCATATACACATATGTGTGTATATACACATATGTGCACGTGTGTATATGTATGTGTATACACACACATACACATATACACACACATGTGTTTATATATACACACGTGTGTATATCTATACACGTGTGTGTGTATATACATACATGTATGTATATACACACATATACATACGTGTGTGTATACATACACATGTATACACATATACACATATACACACACATACACACATGTATACACATATATACACATCTGTGTATACATACACATGTATACACATATACACACATGTGTACACACACACATATATATATATACACATGTATATACACACACATGTATATATATATACATCCTTATAGCAATATAATATACATCCTTATAGTCACGGATCCTACGAAATATTAAATTTGGTTTTATAAAAACTAGAATTGGAATTCGAAATTCCAATTCCACCTATTTGAGTGGAAGATGAAATGCCCATTTTGGGGGCAAAATTGGAATTTTGAAGTGCCAATTCCAATTTTTTGGATGAACACAAACATGGAATTGACATTATCTGTAAATCTAATTCCGGAATATCCAATCTAATTCAAGCACCCAAACGTTATAGTTGGGACGGTTCGTAGAACGCATGTTTTTTAATGGTGGTCTTGAAAAGTTTTGGAGCCACATCAGACAGGAAAACGAAAGAAAACAAGTGCCACGTAGTGGCCAAGTACTTGCCTTTAATTTTGTAATTAATTCTATTTTTAATTTATATGTAAAGTGATAAAAAATAAATTTAGTTTTATAAATAATTATAAAATATAAATTGTAATTGATTGGAATTGTAAATTAGTTTTACTTATATTTAATTTTACGAGATATTTTTCATAACAAGTATATAATTGAAATTATTATAATAATATTATAATATTTTATTTGTTATTTAATTATATATAAATATATTACTATATTACAATATTAATATATGTTATTTGTTATTTAATTATATATAAATTTGAATTTTATATAATATATATTAGATATTAATTCAAAAAGCATTCAATGTTTTTTAATATAATATAGAATATCATTTTATTTGATATAATGTGACATAAATTAGACATCAAACTTTTGTTTAAAAAAATTGTTAAATTTTTTTTTAAAAAATAAGAAAATCAATTAAAATTCAAAATGGCCTTTAAACATTCCATAATTAACTATATTTTATTTATATGAAATAATTACGTAATTTGTATTTCACCCGTTGAAAGCTAAAAAGTCGAAACTTTAAAGTAATTAAAAATCAATTTATACTATACCAAAAATAAATTATAAAAAAATAGAAAACAATTTAAGTGGCGAAAATAATGCATTGTGGCTACAAAAGTGCCAATTTATATCAATAGTCATAATTGTAAAAATTAAAAATATAATTATTAAATACAAATTTATAAAATTTTATAATCTATAATAAAAAATATGTGAAATAATTTATATTAAAATAAATATTTATTAATAATTCTATTTTTAACATAAAAAAAATTAATATTAGTGGTTAGGGCATTTAACGATATAATGTATCTAGTTGTTACAATCAATATTTTAATAAATAATTTGTATATATGATAAAGTTAAAAATTTATCATTTTTACTATATAAAATATAAAATATAAAATATATAAAACAATAAAAAATTTAGTAAGTTTTTTATTGGTGGAGAGACATTGTTTTAATCATTAGTTAAACAAGGAAATGCAAAACTCATTGCAATAGTACTTGCTAGCCTATCAAATACTAATAAGGACCACCCCATAATTTTAAGTGTTGGTTTTTTCTTTGTTTGAATGCCATGATTCTTTTCTAAATTTTAGTGACAATTAGTTTCTAGAACAAACTTTTAGCTTTTTAGAAACTTTAGCTTTTTTTTTTAAGAAACTAACTTTAGTTTTAGAAACTTTAGCTTTTTAGTTTTATTTAATTAATGAGTTTAGATTTTTTTGATTGAGATTAATTTTTTTAGATTAGATTTTTTTTAATTAGATTAATTCTTGATTAAATTTTGTTCTTAGATTAAAGTTTTTTTTAATTGTGTTAGTTTTTTTTTAATGAGATTTTTATTTGTGGTGATTTTCTTTTTGTGGGGAGCTAATTTTTTTTTCTGTTTGTGGGCTTGTGTAGGTGATCGATTGTCGAAGATCATATCATGCAAACTACTAATGACATCTCATGCATGATATTTGAGATAAATTTGTATCTTAAGTGATTTTGTGCATTTTCATTTTCATTTGGATTTGGATTTTCTTTACTTTGTCTTGGAAATGTGTTGGACTAATGTTTGTGAAGGGGATGCTTAGGAACTGGAACGATCGCCACTAGATGAGTATCAAAAAAGTGAAATGCAGATTAAAAATTAAAAAATGCACCTAGCCTTTTGCTAGCTTCAAATAAGGTAAGCCTACTACCCTCTTTACATTTTTCTTAAATTGTGGCTTTTCAAGTTCAAAATCTAGCTTAATTAGAAAGCCTATTATTGTTTGATAAATTTTGGTATTAGGCCTATGCTCTTTACTTTCATAGTGAATCAAAATGTCAAACATGTCAAAATAGATCAATAGAAAGAAAGGCTAAAAGAATGAACAAACATTAAAATTTAAGCCTCTTTGTTTGAGGATAAAAGCATTAGGCCTATTTTCTTCACTTTCATAGTGAATCAAAATGCCAAACATCCTCAAATTCCCCTAGATTAAAAGGCTTGGGAAAAACTCTTGTTAAATTTATTTGGAAGTGAGTAAGTAATAGGGATATGCTCTTACCTTTCTCAAGGTAATAAGACTCCTAGACCTACTTCTCATTTCAATTTCATTTCTTGCATGAGCATGCTAGTTAAATTAGAACTTTAGAGGGCTCACCTCCTGAGAACATGCCTTAGTGAGGCCGGTGAGAGGGACAACCCAAAGTGGGATACAATTTCTTTCACCACAATAATCCAACCCACTATAAAATAAAATGCATTCATCCTTAATGAGGTGAATGACAGAAAAACTTGAGAATTGTACCTCCTCTAGTAGTCCTTTAGGATTGCGCAAAATATTATTTTAATGTGCGTGAGAGGCCTTTGTAATGGGGGATAGACTCAAGTCTTTTTGAAGAAAATCCTAATTAGAACCTAGTTAAGTAGTAAGCCACCTTTTTCAGCCATGTTGAACCAAATTGCCCATAGGTAGATTGGTTGGTATCTTTTCTTGTGAAAGACTAGTGGAAACAATTGAGAACATACACTTGGTGTTAGATTTTAGAATTAATGATTGAAGTGTGTGCTATGTTTGGTTATCATTTTTTTCTTTTATCTGAATCTTTTTTGAAGTGTTATCGATAAACTTTACAACCAACTCAGTTAAGTTTTCCATCAAGGGTTGCATGTTGTTAGAGCTGACAAGTTAAAACCTTCAAACAAGTCTTAAACCATATAGGTACATCTTCCTCTATAAATACTTCATCTAAAGACACACTTGCACATTCTGCAAAACTCATCAACTTAAGCCAAACTCAAACACTTTCAATGAGTAACTCTTGGGATCTTCCCATGCTTACTCTCAGTCGTGGACCCATCACCATGTCTATATCCAAACAAAAAATAGATTAATCCCTATGAACAAGTTGATCCTTTTGTGTATTATGAAAATAACCCTGAATCATCCCAACCTCGTGGATCAAAAGCATTCCAAGATATAGCTAAAGAAGAGCTAGAAGATGTTGAACATGATGCATATTCATCTCTAGTTATAGAGAACGTAGTCAGATGTAATACCTAGAAGTACCTAGCAATGCTTTTAAGAAAAGGAGTCACACTTCCTTCTAGATTTTATGTCTCTAAAATATAGCCTGAGAACCATTTGGCAGCACATAACACTATTTCCCAACTCCAACCAAATATTGTAGTATCTCAAGTTATGACTATGCCTGAAACCTCACAAGTAATGACATCCTAAACATCGACATAGGTTGGCTCTTCTTCAACGTGGGGACTTAACCAAAACTAGATGACATCTCAAGGGATCCCCACCTTCCAAAATGCTACTGGCTCTTCTTCCATGACTAGCTCATCTCAAATAATGCCTTCAACTACCATCTTTGCAATAAAACCTATTGCATATTCAGAAAGCCAAGGACATTACAACCCCTTTTATAATGTTCCAACAAGACCAAGCTCTCAAACCCAATGGAGGCAATTAGGACCTTTCTCAGTTGGTCCTATATTTAGTCAACCACCCATGCGAATTAGATCTTTGTTCCAACAACAATCACAATGTAACAACAACAACCCAATTGGAATCCACCTCATGTTAAATAGAACCTACCATCTCATATCCATAATCAAATCCCCGGTAGATCTTATATTCCTACACCACGATTCCAGAATCTAAGACAAGCTCCTCTACTACTTGTCAGAAAACAACTCAACCTCAGAAACTTCCCTCAAGATCAAACTGGCCTCTTGATTCAAGAGTTGAAAAACTTGTGAAATGAGGTGTCAGACATTGAAAATCAAGTGAAAACAAAGTCTTATACCTCAAAATACTTATACCCTTACCCCTTTGACCACTCAATTTTGATGCCTCCATTCCCTGCACACTTTGTAGTGCCAAAGTTTGATAATTACAAAGGAAAGATATATCCTATAGAACATATCAGGGAGTTCTTCTCTAGTTTCATAAAGGTTACTCATGATGAATCATAACTTATGTGACTGTTCCCTCAAAGCTTGGCTGACCCATCAATGGAATGGTTCTCACATCTACCTCATGGCATTCAGTCTTGGGAGGAACTAGTTGAAAAGTTCATAGCACACTTCCACCATAACATCGAATGCAATGTCAACATCAAATACCTATGCGATGCCAAACAAAAGAAAGGTGAGTCCTTTGCCAACTTAATGCAAAGATGGAGAAGTAATGTTAATAGGATATCATATGATGTCCCAGAACATGATCTAATAGCCATGTTTGTCAACAAATTTATCCCAGATATGGATTACACAGTTGAGTGAGGCATCAAATGCAAGAAAAACCTGATCAAGAGGGGAGTCCTTTCTAATCCTCATCAACCCAACACCACCAAGAACAATACTGACAAAGAAAAATGGTGGAATAAAAAAAAATGTCACCAACGATGGTGTAATGCCCTACCAAGGCGCACAGAAGAACTTAACCTAAAACATGCAACTAAGTTTGTAGAATTTTTTTTTAAAAGTCAACAATCAATAACATCAAAGTTTACAATGCGAAAGCAAAGCATAACATTAAACAACTAACATAGGTTACAACTCTCAAGGGTTCCTTGACGTAGATTATGGAAGAGTTAATTAATTAATATAAGTTAAAGTTATGAATCCCAAGATTACATCTGAAAGATAAATACTACAACATAAGCATGATTACATAAATACAATTGGTACCTTAAGGTAACCCTAATAATAAGCATCCACTGCACATGTCGTAGGGTATGTGAATACAATAACTAAAAAGAGAAACAACATGGTAACTCTGAAAATCTGAAAGAATGATTCAAGATCATAAGAAGAAAGAAGAACATGAAAGAACAACTGCAACAAGGATCATCCAGCCTCAATGCATGAACGTCAGAATCTCAAATGGTAAAATAACCACTACCACCCGACCTTGTGAACCTAAATGGTCCACTCCCACCATGCTGAGGAGATAACATCAAAACCCACTCGGCTAACAAACAACAACAATCCAAGGAAGAGGTCCTGAAAGCTTCTAACTCAAGGATACCAAAAAGTACAACAAGGTATAACATACTCTACCAGAGGCAAACAAAACACATAGGAAACCTAAGATGCATACAAGAAGTGTCATCACATAAGTCAACTCTAAGGTTATCCTGGTAGTCCCTTCAGACCCTGGTGCCCTAGTGACTCTATGTGGTTATAGTAACCTCTCATGTAGACAAGGTACTAGCTATGCCATATCCAGTCCATATAGGTGGCAAGCATCATCTCAACTCCCATCCTAGTCAAACTCAATCAGGAACTCAGGCATGGGAAAGGACACAATATCTTATTAGGTTCATTTTAGATTCCCAATATTTATTAATTCACTTATTAAACTACTTGTAATGGGATCTCCTGGTAGCCACTTTTGGGCTCCGGCACCAATTCACAAGCCACTTCCTAATATACACTTAGATGACCTAATCTAGGGTTTCACATAAACATTAAGAACTCTAAGTTATCACAACTCATGAATCTCTACAACTAGATTCCACATGCAAGACCATAAACATGCAAAACTAGATACATAATAAAATAAGTTCACCGACACAACAGAATATGCACGGCAACCAAACAAGATAGATTAAATGTCTAAAACCCCACCTCTGGGATTACATCTCCTAAAAGCTAAATTAATGCTACCCATACCAGTAATCATGAAAATAAACCAAACACTCCAATAATAAACACATTATTATGAAATTCTCATAAAATAATATTTAATTATATAGCATTATTCTTCTTCTTATTTTTCTTATTCTAAAAGAATTCTCATGTACGAATTTTATTTATTTCTAAAAATAGAATTTTCTAAAAATAAAATACCACTACATGCAACTAAATATATCTTCCATAAATAACATGCACTAAATATATCTTTCCTAAATAATATGCAACTGAATATATCTTTCATAAATAACATGCAACTGAATATATCTTCATTAAATAACATGCAACTAAATATATCTTCATTAAATAACATGCAATTGAAAATATCTTTTCTAAATAACATGCAACTGAATGTATCTTTCATAAATAACATGCAATTGAATATATCTTTCATAAATAACATGCAACTAAATATATCTTCATTAAATAACATGCAACTGAATATATCTTCCTTAAATAACATGCAACTAAAAATATCTTTTCTAAATAACATGCAACTAAATATATCTTTCATAAATAACATGCATCTAAATATATCTTCATTAAATAACATGCAACTGAAAAGATCTTTCATAAATAACATGCAACTGAATATATCTTTCATAAATAACATGCAACTAAATATATCTTTATTAAATAACATGCAACTAAATATATCTTTCATAAATAACATGCAACTGAATATATCTTTCATAAATAACATGCAACTGATAACCACAATGCTATGTTACTCAAACAATCAATACCAGCAAGCATGAGGAAGACACTTTCTACAATTTCCTACAAAGATCCGCAACAGAATAAACATGATAAAATTAAAACCTACCTCAAATCAAAATTATACAAATTCGATGATGTCCAGAATGAAGAAAATATAATCCAAGCTTTTCAAAGAATTCTCCCAAATTTGTCCCAAATCTGTCTCCAAAATTCCTTCTCCAAAACCTATGTCATCGAATAATGGCCAAAACCCCCAATATTTAAAGAAACTTCCTTTCTCATGCATGAATTCGAACTCAACTCCAAAAGAGCTTTGCATGAAGACGAACTTCAGTTCACAGTTCAGTCTCAGTTGAACTGAAGTCTCCTCTTCACTTTGACTTTTGTTGAAAGCACATAACCAAACCTTAACTTAAATTATTAATTCAATTTCATTCAATTATGAATGTGCAACATAATGCATTTAAATAATTAATAATTAGAACATTCAGTTAACATAATAAACACATGCCAAAATAACTTTTAATTTAATAAATATATTTTAATCAAACAAAGGTTAATTTCATGATTTAAATAAATCAAAAGTGAAGATATTTAACTAATTCACATTAATTAAATATTTCAACCACACTCAAAATTAGCATAAAATTAATTTCCAATTAATTTATGCATCAACTATATAATTAAAATAATAATTAAATTAAATAAATACATTTATTAAATTACCATTTAAATCCTATGTCACAGCTAAAAATAGAATGATCTAAAAATAGAAATCACATCAAACACCACAAGCCAATGAATAAAAAAGACCTAAGGACCCACATTCATGCTCAGGACTTAGGTGTAAACTCTTTCCAATTGGATGAGTTTAGAAGGGTGGAAACACAGAATCTTGTCCCCTACTTTAGGACAATAATTGGCTTAGGTTAGGATTTGGAACTAAATATTATCTCCCCTCTTTTACCATTGAGATTAGCAATAGGGCACGCTCATCCTAACAATTCAGGGAAGTTGATGTCTGGTACCTACGAACTTGCATAAGAGACATGCATGTACATATATATAGATATAACAAACAATGGTGGGGATCGGCCGATTGTGTGAATCTCGCAAGTAAGTACGACTCCGTCCCTCAACCACATCAAGCACATCAAACAGAAATGTAAAACAAACACATCAACCATACACATGCAAGTATGGGGTCAGTAAAATCATAAGTTTTAATTATTCCCTAACATGTATTCTATCATCCCAAAGTAATCATATCATTTATAAAATCGAACACGGGGCAAGGTACTACAGATGGTGTCATTGATGGTAAGAAGATTAATTATGCCCAGCTAAAGATCTCATTAAAAGGGGCACTTGTACAAAATCCAACCCAGGTAATGCACACATCATTGGAAAAAATTCAAACTCTTGACATGAAGTTCCAAATTGTTAAAGTTTCCCAACCTCGACCCAATGTACCACATCCTGCAAGATTGATGCAGGGGCATTCTAGGGTACTCAAAAAATCTACACGGTGGTGTGTTTTTTTTGTTCTATGTTACTTGGTTGCAACTTTAACTGACGGTCTCAGTTATTGAAGGAAGCTTGGTCACTGAAGGAACTCAGTGAAACCTCTGGTTCTCGGTCGACGTGCTTGCTTGACAATGCCTGTGTTGCTTAGTCATGCTTGGCATGCTCGGTTGTTTCACTGGTGCTCGGTTGTTTCTTTGGCGCTCAGTTGTTTCTGGTTTACTGACTAGAGTTCTTAGAGATTTGGTTGGCTGACTTGGTGCATTTATTGTTGATATCTTTGATGTATTCTCTTATGTAGATCTAGAGGCTGACATGGAGAATTAATTTTTTGTAAGGATATTTGAGAGACGACTGTTGTTGCATTTAATATTTATTTGTAATAGAAGCTGACTTGGCTTAGGAGTTAATTGTTTCTTCCAACCGACTTGTGGCTAAAGATTAGTATTTAAGGAGTGTTTGGGTAGATGTTTAGGGGACATATTTTTGGAGGAGGGAGGTAGAGATAGAAGATTAGATCTGGATCCTACGAGATCTTGAAGATTAGATTGTTATCTGATAGTTTGTGATAGCAGAGCTAGTGGTTTGCATGCTTAGAGATAAGGAGATTGCTTGGAGGCTTGGAAGCCCAAGTTCAAATCTGCCTTAGTGTTTTCCATCAGTTTCTGATTTGTTTCAGAGCTGGACTTGTTGGAAGATTGCATAAATACTTTGATTGCATTTGGCCCTAACCCGGAAGGCCTTACAGTCGGGCATGTTAATGAATATTCTGTTGAAACATTATCTTGTTGTGTTATTCCGCATTATTGGTGTATGGATACAAGTTTGGACTATCCTTAATTGGATCCTCCTTACTTGTCCTACATTAGGTTGTATCAGAGCTTCAAGATTTTGAGTGTGTAAACCGATCTCCGAATTGAGGTTGTTTGCACTAGGACCTTGGGGTTGGTGATTTATTGCTTTGGGTTTTAAAAAATCTTGAAGGATGCCTCTGAGAAGATTGGACCCTAGAGCGATTGCAGATCTTTGGTATGCTGTGGAATCAAAGATTATAGAGAAGGTTAAAGTTTATTTTAGATTTGAGATGGAATTGATGAAGAATGACATGATTGCTAAAGTCATGAGAGCTATTTCTATTATGTTGAGGAATCTTGGTACTGATGATGGTTATGAGGAAGCTGTTGAAGACTTTGAAGCTGCTGGATCTAGTGGAGATGACCGGAGAGATAGATTTGGTGAAGATAGAACTGGTCAGTTGCATATATCTAGAGCTCAGTTAAGTACTAGTTACCGAATGGAAGTTTCTACTTTCTCTGGTACTTTGAGACCTAAGATCTTGATTGATTGGATTGGTGAATTAGAAGATTTCTTTGAGCTTGAAGAAATTGAAGATCCTCTTAGAGTAAGATTGGCACAAACTAAGTTGAAGGGACATGCTGCTATTTGGTGGAAAGAATTGCAAAGGGATAGAGAAGATGAAGGTGAAATGAAGATCAATCGGTGGAGGTTGATGGTGACTAAATTGAAAGATAAGATCATACCTGCCGACTATAAACTTGACTTGTTTAAGAATTTGTAAAATCTAAAACAAAAAGATTTGACTATGGAGGACTATACTAAGGAGTTCTATAAGTTGACTATTCAGTTTAGACATAGAGAACTTGGTAAAGAAAAGGTAGCTCGGCATGTGAATGGTTTGAGATTCAATATTCAAGATGAGCTTGGTATGTTGAAGATTGATTTGGTTGAGGATGCTTATTAGTATGCTATGAAGGTAGAAGATAATTTGAAGAGGAGACAACATGGTAATTCCTGAGGGAAGGAGAAGCTTGATGACTCGATGAAGGATAAACTGATTGCTGAAGATGACCGAAACTTGTAGAGATGAGAAAGAAGACAGGTAGGGTTATCTTTAAGGGTACTTGTTATAATTGTGGTGAAGGACACTGATCTTTTGAGTGTACATAGAAGAGGTTTGGTGATTGAAGGACTGTTGTGTTAAATGAGAACATTCAAAATGAACCTAAATCTGAGAACTTGTTGGTTTGGAGAACATTGCTTGGTGCAAAGGAGGAAACTTGTCATAGGAGTAATTTTTTCAAAACTCGGTGCAAGTCTGGAGTTAAAATTTGTGATGTAATTGTTAATAGTGGTAGTACTGATAACATTGTTGCTGAGGACATGGTTCAAAAACTTGTGCTTTGTTGATTTTCAGATTGGCTAGTATAAGGATCTAGTGTTGTGTGATATTGTGGAGATGAATAGTTGTCATATATTTCTCGATAGACCTTGGCAATGTGATTGCAGAGCTATGTATGATTTTGTCAAGAATCTTTTTACTATTGAGAAGAATAACAAGAAGCTTTCCCTGATGTCTTTGCTGGATACAACACTCGATAGGAGAAACTTGAGCTTTGGTAGCCGAGATGAGTTGATAAATTATGAAGGGATGGATTAGTATGGAGAGAAAGCTTATGTATTATCAAGGAAAGACTTGAAGAGAGAGAGGAAGCAGAAGTGGAAGATTATGCAAGGTGAAGAGTTGAAGGGCTTGTATGTGAAGAACCAGTTTGGGGTTTATGTGCCGAATCCTGGAATATATTCTTCTAGCCTATGAGAACATCTTTTTGAACCTAAGGTGTCTAATGCAAGGCCATTATAGGGTACTTGGTGAATCTCCATGGTGGTGTGTTGTTTTGGTTCTGTGTTACTTAGTTGCAGCTTTAATTGATAGTTTTAGTTATTGAAGGAAGCTCGGTCACCAAAGGAACTCGATGTAACCTCTGGTTCTTGGTCGACGTGCTTGCTCAACAATGCCTATGTTTTTTGGTCATGCTTCACATGCTTAGTTGTTTCACGGGTGCTTGGTTGTTTCTCTGGTGCTTAGTTGTTTCTGGTTTACCGACTAGAGTTCTTAGAGATTTGGTTGGCCGACTTGGTGCATTTATTGTTGGTATCTTTGTTGTATTATCCTATGTAGATCTAGAGGCCGACATGGAGAATTAATTATTTGTAAGGATATTTGAGAGATGACTGTTGTTGTATTTAATATTTGTTTTTAATAGAAGCTGACTTGGCTTAGGAGTTAATTGTTTCTTCCAGCCGACTTGTGGCTGAAGATTAGTATTTAAGAAGTGTTTGGGTAGATGTTTAGGGGACATATTTTTGGAGGAGAGAGGCAGAGATAGAAGATTAGATCTAGATCCTGCGAGATCTTGAAGATTAGATTGTTATCTGATAGTTTGTAATAACAAAGCTAGTGGTTTACATGCTTGGAGACAAGGAGATTTCTTAGAGGCTTGTAAGCCCAAGTTCATATATGGCTTAGTGTTTTCCATCAATTGCTGATTTGTTTTAGAGCTGGACTTGTTGGAAGATTGTAGAAATACTTTGATTGTATTTGGCCCTAACCTGAGAGGCCTTACAACTGGGCATGTTAATGAAAATTCTGCTGAAACATTGTCTTGTTGTGTTATTCGACATTATTGGTGTATGGATGCAAGTTTAGACTATCCTTAATTGGATCCTCCTTACATGTCCTACGTTAAAGATAACCTTTTCCAAAGCATGAGTATAACCCACTAGGTGAACCAATTGAATTAGCACTGAAGAAATTGATCTTGAATAATATGATCACCTTACCAGAAATACGATAATTCAAAAATGGTGCATTCAAACCTAAGTGGTGGAATGATAATGACTTTTGTGAATATCACCATGTTAAAGGTCATAAAACCTCAAACTGTTATCAATTAAAGAACAATATCCAAGATATGATCAAACAAGGATCAATTGATGTTGATAATCCCAAACCCTGAGACACCACAAATCACACTATTTTTAAGGATCCATTGCAAAATCATAATAAGGGAAAGGACCTTACATATGGTAACCAATCCAAGAAAGTAAAATATACATAACCTCTGATAACACGATTAACTGTGTTAATCCTATTGAAAACCAAATTACTACAATCACTATCAAAGATAACAATTCAAAATGTGCAGTCACAACTCGTCACTCCAAGGTCATCCTATTGGGGGCACCTTCAACTTCCACTACACTTGCAAATGCTACACCACTTCTCAATCCACATCCCAACATTGTAGATCAACTTAAGAAAATACCACACAGATCTCTATTTTTGAGCTACTCTGCATATCTCCCCAACATAAGAAAGCACTTGATCAAGCTCTTCAAAACATTGATGTCCTAAGGGATATAACTCCTGAGAATCTGTAAATAATGGTGAAATATATCACAACCTATAAAAATTCCACATTTACTTAGTAGGATGTGCCTCTGCATAATCTGTTGCATAATAACCATTTGCACCTTCTAGTGCAAGTACATAAACATACGATAAGATGGGTCTTCATTGATGGTGCTATGTGATTAAACATATGTACTCTAAAGGTCATAAAAACCTTGGAATATCCATAGTCTAGTGTTGATATAACCCATAGGATAAATATCAAAGCCTATGACAAAGAGAAGAGGTCATCCAAGGGTGTCCTTATTATGCCAATTAGAGTAGGACCAGTGGTGAAGGATACCACATTTCAAATCCTAGATCTAGAGATAGGATATAACATGTTGTTAGGAAGGCCCTGTATACATGAGATTTAAGTGGTACTTTCCATCTATCACTAGTGCATAAATTTTCCACATCAAGGTAATGAGGTCCTTATTGAAGGTGATCCAAACCCTTTCCAGTACTGTGCTAACTTAAGGGTTATTTCTAAGAACTAGGTGCCCCTAAACTAGGAAGCCAATCTGCCTTTTACTTCTAGTTTGATTCCCAAAGACATACCCAAGAGGGGGATTAAAATATGAATCCAAGATAAAGGATGTGGTGAGTATCACTATGAAGAAGCGTTTACCATTACTCAATTACCTTTTTCACCAAGATCTCATGGCCAAACTAGACCCATAGAGATAATTGAAGAGCCATAACCTATTGCCTTCAGATTCCCACCCACAACATTCATCAGATGGGGTGATGTAAGTGAAGAAAATCCTTTTGATCTTGATATTGACACATGGTTATACCAAGATCCTCAAGACACACCTCCAATGCAACTACCCTTGGAAAGATATGGACATGGCTTCACCATGTTACAACAATTTGGATATGATGGAACCACAAGTCTAGGGGCAAGACAACAGGGAATTATAGAACTATCACTACCACCTATCTAGAGAAACAATAGGGGAATAGGGTATGGTCATTTCAAAATCATACTAGGAGTCAGAGCTATTCCAAAAGTCACTAATTTGAACCAGGGGAAACTTCATGGACATGCCCAGATTAGTCATATACTTCCATAGTTATTTCCACAATAGGTAGAAATTGCAAACACTAAATTGCCCCTTGAATGGGAAGTCCTAGACTTTATGGAAAATGAGATACCTCACGAGCATTATAGCGTGACTGATTTATACAAGTATGAGTGGTTATCCCTCCATGAATCTAAACTAGATACCCCTTGGAATTACCCTTGCTTGACCAACACCATGCACATAAATGAAATTTTTTACCAACTAAACCTAGAGGAAGAACCTTGTATTGATAAACATGTCGATATATAGTCCCTAAATGGTGCATCCACATCCCACTCTAGATTTGTCAAAACTATCACTGCAGTTCCCTTTTTCCAAACTAAGCCATTGCTCAACAAAAGCCTTTGCCTAGTCCACCCCGACTTAGTTGACTGGGATCAACAAGGACAACCAGATTTGAATATTTTTGAAAATGATGAGGCCATTATAAAATTTATTAGGCTTCGGTAAGGAATGCCATCATGAGACCACAAGGTTGCCCATTCTCCTTTGATTTGGATAGATCAACCTACTTTGGGGAGTTAGCTCCTCTTTCTAGTAAAAAAAGTAAAAATGAAAAGAAAAAAGAGAAAAGAGAAAATAGGTCATCAAGTGAAAATAAAGACGTATCTTCTGTGATAACCTTTTTAAGGCACCAGAAGATGGAAAGTTGGAACTCCTCCCCTTAGAGGAAGAAAAATCAACATTACTAGTAGAGGAAACCATTGAAATAAACTTAGCAGATGAACTCCATCCTAAGAGAATCTATTTGGCTAAATCTCTCTCACTTGAGGAAAGAAAAATTCATTGAATTCTTCAAAGAAAAACAAGTAAATTTTTCCTGGTCATATGCTGACATGCTGGGACTTGATCCAAAACTAGTATTACATCACTTTCCATTATTTCCAAATGTGAACCCTGTGAAACAAAAGCTAAGAAAAATGCATCCAAACATTGCATTACTAGTCAAGGTTGAGTTAAAATAACTTTTAGATGTTGGTTTTGTCAAACCAATCCCTTATGTAGATTGTATATCAAACTTAGTGCCAATCACAAAATATTCAGGAGATATTTGCATATGTATAGATTTCAAGGACCTAAAGAAATCTTGTCCTAAAGATGACTTCCCATTGCCAAACATAGACATGATAGTGGATCTAACATCAGGACACCAAATTCTATCATTAATGGATGGATTCTCAGGATACAACCAAATCAAGATAGCCCTTGAGGACCAACACAAGACAACCTTTACATCCGCTTGGAGCACATATTGTTGGAATTTAATTCCTTTTGGTCTATAAAATGCAAGTGCAACCTATCAAAGAGCCATGACCACAATATTCCATGACATGATTCATAAGACAATGGAAGACTATCTTGATGATATATTAGAAAAATCTAAACTCAAAGAGGAACATCTACAAGTTTTGGGACCTATTTTTGATAGGTTAGAAGAATACAAGGTTCGACTGAACCCAAAAAAGTGTACATTTGGTGTGACATTTGGAAAGCTCCTAAGATTTATTGTTTCACATAAAGGAATTGAAGTTGATCTTGAAAAGGTAAAATCCATACTAGATATGCCTCCTACCTCCAATCTAAAGAAACTCAAAGGACTCCAAGGAAGATTACAATCAATAAGGAGGTTTATAGCTCAACTTGCTGATAAGTGTCATCTATTGGACAACACTTACTAGATAAAGGAGACACATTTGTTTGGATAGAGTAATGCAAGCAAGTATTTCAAATCTTCAAAAACTATTTGTTGAGTTCACCAGTACTAGTTCCACCAACTCCTAACAAACCACTTTTACTATACATTTTAGCAATAAACTTAGCACCAAGAGCTCTCTTGCCTCAACATGATGATCATGGAAATGAAAGAGGCATATATTACATCAGCTGTGTTGGATACAATTGTCTAATTGTGTATTGTCCTTGATGTCACACAAATGTCATATCAATTATCACTCTATGTCTACTGAGCTCAGATGGTCAGCAAAGTGATTCTCTGTGTCTACCGAGCTCAGTTGGTCAGCAGAGTGATTTTCAGTGTTTACCGAGATCACTCGGGCGTCTAAGGAAAATAAGGCAGAAAACAGTGTTACCCGAGCTTCCATGGTTAACAAAGAAAAGTTAGTGTTTACCGAGTTCACTTGGTCTCCAAAGGATGTTGCAGAATTCATAGTGGTAACCGAGCTTCATTCGTTCATCAAAGGAAATCTTTTCAGGATTAGTGTTTACCGAGCAACATCAGCTTTTGAATGATTTTGTTAATTTGAGAAATAAAGTTTATTTGTATTTTCTAGCCGATGGAGGTAATGATTATTAATGTTTGTATCATGTATATGAGCCGACTTGACAATCTGAATGGTATATATAAAAAGGTCAAGTTGAGAATTCAATGTACGGATGTATGGAGGAATGGATGAAGAGGCGAACATGCAAATGAATTGATCATTTTGAAGGAAGGTGTGTGCAAATTTTGAAGGATTGCTAGATATCCTTGAGGAGCAGCAAAGATATATTTGATCAAGAAGGATCTAGTGAAGCAGAACAGAGATATGTAATCAGCAATTCAGTTGCATCTTATTTAGGTCATTTCATTGTTACTTTCTTACCATTGTTGTAGTGATTTCAAAATCTCTTAACAGAGTTGGTTTAATAGCCATTTTGTAAATCCTCTAACAAGGTGACAGTTCTATTGAATTGTTTCAAAGACCTCTTACAAGGCCACTCATAATAGGGTGATTAAATCCTCTAACAAGGTCACACCTAATAGTGTGTTTTGTAACCTTTAACCGGGTTGGCTCCTAATAGAGCTCACTTCAGAAGAGTGAAAAATAGTAACTAGTTACATTGGTGGTTTTTCCCAAATTGGGTTTCCACGTTAAATCTGGTGTCTCATGTGTTCATGTTATTTTCTTTATGCATGTATGTTAATCACTAATGAATGCTTAAGATCAGTTATAATCAACACTCACTACAATAACTGAGTTACATCATTTCTCTGTATGTTTATTGAGTATCAGTAGTAAATGATTTAATAAGACATCTAAGGGATCTGTGGTAATATTTTTGTGGTTAACTGATTCACCCCCCCCCCCCCCCCCCTCTCAGTTACTCCATCTATATTTCCAACAATTGGTATCAGAGCTTTTGGTGCTTGGAGGAAGGGTTTCAAGGACCTAAGCTAAAGATTAGGATGTCTTACAATAGAGAAATTCCAAGGCTTAACAGAGATAACTTTTCAGCATGGCAATGACTCATGAGACTTCATCTGGCTTCCATTGGTGATTCAGGATGCAAATATCTTGATGAAGAATATACAGCTCCTACTGGCACATTATCTGTTGAAGACATTGCAGAGAAAAAGAATCATAACACCATGATGATAGACATTGCATTAGCTCTTAGCTATGAAGAATTTGATGAGATCAAAGACTGAACAACTGCTTATGCAATGTGCAACAAGCTGAAGAAAATTTATGATGGTGATGACAATGTAAAGAGAGCCAAAGCAGAAAGCCTAAGAGGATAGTTTGATCAGATGAAAATGAGAGAAGATGAAAACATTGCAAAATATGTTGAAAGGATCAAGGCAAGTGTTAGTGCAATTAGACCTTCTGGAGGAACAATTAATGATGAAACTATTATAAGTAAGGTTCTCAGAACATTACTCCCTATCTATGCAATACGAGTATCTGCTATTCAAGAAAGAAGATGTGAAGAAAATCACAATATAACTTTGGATGCTTTAGTGGGAAGATTGATAGCCTTTGAGTTGGATAACTATGACAACTATGTTCCAACTTCCAAAAATATTAAATCAACATTTGAGGCCAAACTTTCACTTAAGAAGGGAAAGAAAATAAAGGACATCTAGTCAGAGAGTGAAGAACAATCAGAGGAAAGTTTTGATAGTGATCTTGAAGTTATTGAAGCATTACTTGCAAAGAAATATTCTAGAGGCAGAGGTAAATACAAAGGTAAAACTCCCTTAATCTATTTTTCATGTGAAGAAATTGGTCATATTACAGCTAGGTGCCCAAACAAGCAAAGAAAGGATGAGAAGAAAGGTCACAAGTACAATAACAAGAAGAATTTTAAATCATTCAAGGATAAAGGTAAGAAAACATGTTTTATGGCTAAGGATTCTAATAATAGTGAACATGAAATTGTCTACATTGCTGGAAAAGATGAATCTGATGATGATGAAGATAAGATGGAACTTATCTCTCATGTAAGCAAAAATGATACTTGGATCATAGACAGTGGATGTTCACATCATATAACTGGTGACAAAACAAAGTTTGAACACGTTGAAGACTATGATGGTGGTAATGTAAGGTTTGGAAACAATGAACCTTGTTGCATAAAAGGAAGAGGACGAATCTCATTAACTAAAGAACTTATATGTGATAATGCATATTGGGTTGAAGGACTAAAGCATAATCTTCTAAGTGTAGCACAACTAATCAACATTGGATTCAAAAGTTGAAATCATGCATGGCAAAGAAAGACTGTTGGATGACAAGGGAAAACTGATTGGATCAGGCAAACAAACCAAAGGTAACTTGTGTTATCTTGATCTTGGTGAATGCTCATGTTTTATTGCTCAAATTGAAGAAAGTTGGTTATGGCACAAAAGGTTATGTCATGTAAATTTTGATAACATGGTGAAAATAAGAAAATTCAAGAAAGTAAGAGGCATTCCTACTTTGAAGAAACCTGATGTTGGTCTATGCAAGAATTGTCAGATTGGTAAAATGGGAAAGACTAGCTTTAAAAGTAAAAACTATCAGTCTGAAGATATTTTGGAAATTGTGCATACTGATTTGTGTGGACCTATTGGAATTGAGAGCTATACTAGAGAAAAATTCTTTATTCTCTTTGTTGATGACTACTCTAGAATGATGACTGTTATGTATCTAAGAGAAAAGTTAGAAGCATTTGAGAAGTTCAAATGGTATTTTGCAAGAGTAGAAAAGGAAACATGGAAAAGAATGAAGTGCTTGAGATCAGACAGAGGTGGTGAATTCATCTCCCATGAATTCAATAATTTTTGCATTGAAAGAGGAATCAAAAGACAAGTATCAGTCCCAGGAACTCCTGAGCAGAATGGAATAGCTGAAAGAATGAATAGATCTATCATGGATTGTGCAAGGACTCTAATGATTGAAAAGAACATTGCTATAAAATAATGGAAGGAAGCTATTAGCACTGCAGTTCATACCTTAAACCGAGTACAATTGAAGAAAGACACATTCAAAACTCCTTATGAGTTATGGTATGGCTATAAACCCAATGTAAGTTACCTAAATTATTTGGTGGTAAGTGTTACATCTTAAAAGAATCTAGAAAAGGCAAATTTGATGTGAAAAGTGATGAAGGAATATTTTTGGGATATTCTTGCAAGAGTAAGGCATATAGATGTTTGAATTTGTCTACTCACAAAATCATAGAAAGTGCACATGTGAAAGTTGATGAGTTTGCAGAAAAGAGTAAAGAAGAAAGCAAAAAGGAACCAGAGGATTACAGGAGATTTGTTTACATTGAACCTGATACATTACCAGACACATCTGTCAATAAGGAGACTGCATCTACTGAGCCCAGTACAGTAACCGAGTCACAAGAAGAAGTTCAAACCGAGTCGCAAGAAGAAGTTCAAACTGAGTCACAAGGACCCGAGTCTTACTCTGAAGCTACCGAGCCATTATCTACCAAGCCTGAGAAACCAGAACCTGAAGATGAATTTCAAGAAGATGACAATGTAACTCATTCAAGAGGCAAGGAACCTATATTGGCCAAGTATGTCAGGAGGCATCATACAGGAGATCAAATTATTGGAAACAAATTAGAAGGTACTATGACAAGAAGTAAACTACAACGTACATGTTTACTTGCTGATTTTGAACTTAGAAATGTCAAAGATGCATTGAAAAATGAAAGTTGGATTGAGGCTATGAATGAAGAAATAGAACAAATAGAGAAGAACAAAACATGGACTCTTGTACCTAGGCCTAAAGATAAAAATGTAATTGGAACAAAATGGGTATTCATGAATAAGTTGAATGAAGATTGTCAAGTATCAAGAAACAAAGCTAGATTGGTGTGTAAAGGATATTCTCAAGAAGAAGGCATAGATTATGGTGAGACTTTTTCTCCTGTTGCAAGATTAGAAGGTGTAAGAACTCTACTTGCATATGCAGCACATAAAGGATTTAAAGTATATCAGATGGATGTAAAATTTGCATTTCTCAATGGTATTCTTGATGAAAAAGTCTACATTGAGCAACGTGAAGGTTTTATTGATCCAGACAAAAGGAATATGGTCTACAAGTTACACAAAGCATTGTATGGTCTGAAACAAGTCCCTAGAGCATGGTATGAAAGATTGCATAACTATCTTATTCAAATTGGTTTCAAAAGAGCTAATGATAACAGTAGTTTGTACATCAAGGAAGGACTAGATAACAAAATTGTTTTGGCAGAAATATTTGTGGATGATACTGTGTTTATAGGTAATGATGATCAGTGCAAAGAATTTTTAGAGAAAATGAATAAAGAATTTGAAATGTCTATGTTTGGTCAAATAAAGTTCTTTGTTGGTCTTCAGATTCAACAGAGCAAGAATGATATTTACATTACTCAGTCTAAATACATCAAGGAAATACTTAAAAAGTTTGGTATGGAAGATTCAAAACCAGTTGGTACCCCCATGTGTACTAGACTGAAGCTTACCAAAGATGATGATTCAAAAGAAGTAGATCAGACCTTATATAGATCAATGATTGGAAAATTACAGTATGCAGTTCATACAAGGCCTGATATTGCCTTAGCATTTGGTATAGTAGCAAGATTCTCAACAAAACCTAGAGAAAATCATATGATGGCAATCAAAAGAATCTTGAGATATTTTAAAGGAACCGAAGATTATGGCTTGTGGTATAAATTTGGAGGCAATCTAGACTTAAAAGTGTTTACTGATGCTGATTGAGCAAGAAACATTGATGACAGAAAGAGTACAAGTGGTGGAGCATTCTTTCTTGGCAAGAGGTTGGTATCTTGGACCAGTAAAAAGTAAAATTGCACATCCTAATCCACAACAGAAGTAGAATATATTGCTGCAGCAGTAAAGTGCTCTAATATTGTTTGGTTTAAACAGTTATTGGAAGGCATGAAGGTTGAGATCAAAGAACCAGTTGTTATGTTTTGTGACAATACAAGTGCAATAAATATTTCAAAGAATCCAGTAATGCATTCCAAAACCAAGCACATTGCTATAAAATATCACTTTGTCAGAGAATTGGTGCAGGACAAGGAAATCAGATTGGAATATGTTCATACAAAAGAACAGATTGCAGATATATTCACCAAGCCACTACCTAAGGATGCATTTTTGTATCTAAGAGGTAATTTAGGGGTCATTCCCCTATCCGTAGTTCACTAAATAAAGTTTTAATGATGCATCAACCAGAGCATGTTGAAAATTAGTCAGTTGATGCAACATAGTCAAAGAATCATTGCATATGAATCAGTACTCAATGTACATTGATATTCACCTGGTATGTGTTGTCTTTGGCATGTTTTGTCAAAGAGGGAGAGTTTGTTGTCATATCTCAAGAAATTTCTCTAAGAGGGAGAAGTTAAGAGGGAGAGTTTACAGTCAGAGAGAGAACTTTGCAGACAGGAAGAGCTTACACTGACAGAGGAAGTTCTCATAGATGCCAATCAGAATGAAGCTAAGGATATGTTCCTTACTCTATGTTTTCTTTGAAATTTCATTGTGCTATGACATGTTGTGTTGACATCAATGCCAAAGAGGGAGATTGTTGGATACAATTGTCTAATTGTGTGTTGTCCTTGATGTCACACAAATGTCATATCAATTATCACTATGTGTCTACCAAGCTCAGATGGTCAGCAACGTGATTCTCTGTGTCTATCGAGCTCAGTTGGTCAGCAAAGCAATTTTTAGTGTTTACCGAGATCACTCGGGCATCAAAGGAAAATATGGCAAAAAATAGTGTTAAAAGACTTTGTGAGTCCAAAAGGGTTTTTTTTTTAAGGCTTTGTTAAGGCATATAAAAAATAAAATCAACTTACCTCTTTGTCTTTTGTGTTCTTTATTAAGAGAACATCTTTTCACTAAATCCAATCAACCATCTACCTAAAATATTCTCAATTTGACAATGAACATTCTGTTGGATACAATTGTCTAATCATGTGTTGTCTTTGATGTCACACAAATGTCATATCATTAAGTAGTTATGTGTGTCTACCGAGCTCAGTCGGTCAGCAAGGTAGTTTTCAGTGTCTACCGAGTTCACTCGGGCGTCAAAGGAAAGTATGACAGAAAATAGTGTTAACCAAGCGTCCATGGTTAACGAAGAAAAGTTAGTGTTTACCAAGTTCACTTGGTCTCCAAAGGATGTTGTAGAATTCGTAGTGGTAACCGAGCTTCATTCGGTCATCAAAGGAAATCTTTTCAGGATCAGTGTTTACCGAGCAACGTCGACTTTTGAAGGATTTTATTAATTTGATAAATAAAGTTTATTTGTATTTTCTAGCTGATGGAGGTAATGATTATTAATGTTTGTATCGTGTATATGAGCTGACTTGACAATCTGAATGGTATATATAAAAAGGTCAAATTGAGAATTCAATGTACGGATGAATGGAGGAATGGATGAAGAGGCGAACATGCAAATGAATTGATCATTTTGAAGGAAGGTGTGTGTGAATTTTAAAGGATTGCTAGATATCCTTGAGGAGCAGCAAAGATATATTTGATCAGGAAGGATCTAGTGAAGTAGAACAGAGATCTGTAATCAGCAATTCAGTTGCATCTCATTCAGGTCATTTCATTGTTACTTTCTTACCATTGTAGCAGTGATTTTAAAATCTCTTAATAGAGTTGGTTTAACAGCCATTTTGTAAATCCTCTAACAAGGTGATAGTTCTACTGAATTGTTTCAAAGACCTCTTACAAGGCCACTCCTAACAGGGTGATTAAATCATCTAACAAGGTCACACCTAACAGTGTGTTTTGTAACCTTTAACCGGGTTGGCTCCTAATAGGGTTCACTTCAGAAGAGTGAAAAATAGTAACTAGTTACATTGGTGGTTTTTCCCAAATTAGGTTTCCACGTTAAATCTGGTGTCTCATGTGTTCATGTTATTTTCTTTATGCATGTATGTTAATCACTAATGAATGCTTAAGATCAATTATAAACAACACTCACTGCAATAACTGAGTTACAACATTTCTCTGTATGTTTACCGAGTATCAGCAGTAAATGATTTAATAAGACATCTAAGGGATCTGTGGTAATATTTTTGTGTTTTACTGATTCACCCCCCCCCCCCTCTTAGTTACTCCATCTATATTTCCAACAAGATGAACCCTTTTGGGATATGAATTTAACTACTCATCCATTGAAAAGTCATGTCTAGCAGTTTTCATTGCCTCTCGAAAGATAAGGCATTATATGTTGAGTCATAAAACTAAACTTATTTCTCACATATAGCCATTGAAGTACTTATTGAGAAAAGTAGCATTAATTGGAAGAATTGCAAAATGGGCCATGATTTTAAGCGAGTTTGATATAGAATATATTGACCATAAAGTAACAAAGGGACAAGTTACTGTAGACCAAATGGCAGAAGCTCCTTTACCAGATCACTGACCCATTGTGTTATACTTTCTTGATGAGTCAATTTTCAACATAGAAACATCCATACTAGTTTGGCAACTACATTTTGATGGATCATATACTAACCATGGTGCAAGCGCATGAATTGTTCTCATTACTCCGCAAGGAGATGAAATTCCCAAATCCTTTTGCCTCAATTTTCCATGTACCAACAATATAGCTGAGTATGAAGCTCTATTCATAGGCCTAAAAATGGCTATACAATGGGGGATAAAGAATTTGAAAGTTTATGGTGATTCACAACTAGTCATTACTCAAGTCAACAATGACTACATAAAAAAAGATTAAAAAATTGATCCCATATAGGTAATTAATGGAACGACTGCATGCTTCCTTTTAATACATTGTTTTTGAACAAGTTCCAAATTTTCAAATAAAGCTATAGATGTGATGGCTACCATAGCATCCCTAATTGACATGCCAGGCAATGAAACCTAATTACAATTTTTGGTAGAACAACTCATGATCCCAACGTATGAAGAATCAATAAAAGAATCATTATGTGTCCTTGTTGGTCCCAAGTCTCCCTAGTACAAAGACATCTATAGTTACCTCCAAGATAATCATATTCCACCTGACTTGTCTAGAAAAAAAAGAAGCATCTTATCTGACAAGCCTCTAGGTATATCCTTCTCGCTAATACTCTATATAGAAAAGGTCTAGATGCTATGATCCTATACTATTTTACTTCCATAGAATCTAGGAAAGGCTTGTATGAGGTACATGAAGGTTTTTGTGGGGCTCCCTCAGGTGGTAATATCCTAGCGAAGAAAATCTTGAGGATGGATATTACTAGCCAACTCTAGAGACAGATCCACATGAGTATATATAAATATGTCAATAATGTCAGAGACATGAAGATCTCATCCATGCACTAGATCAAGAGCTTCAACCTCTTACTTCACCATGGCCATTTTCAAGGTGGGGATTTGACCTAGTGGGAAAGATTACACTCATTTCCTCTAACGGTCACAACTACATAATCACAACAACACAATATTTTACAAAGTGGGTGGAGGCCATTCCCCTGACAAAAATCACTAGCAAGTAGATATGCATGTTTATCCTTAATTATATCATTTGTCGGTATAGAATTATACAAACCATAATAACTGACCATGGATCACTATTTCAAAACATATATGTTGAGGATCTTTGTGAGAAGTTTAAAATTGAACAAAACTTCCCGTCATTTTATTACCCTAAGGGAAATGGTCAAGCTAAGGAAACTAATAAAACAATCCTAAATTTTTTAAAGAAAGTTGTCAATGAAACTGGCTGAGACTGGCAATTGCATCTTAGTCCTACACGATGGGCATACAAAACTAGCATAAGGACTCCAAAGGGAGAAACACCCTTTTCCCTTCTATATGGAACAAAAGAAATTCTACCTATTGAAATTGAGCTTCCCTCACCCAAGATATCACTAAAGGACTTTATTTTAGATGAAGACTATAGGGTATCCATATTATCAAAACTTGAATTGTTGGATGAGAAGCATAAAAATGCAATAAACCACTTGCAAGGCTATCAAAACCACCTTCACAGAAGTTACAACAAAAGAGTCAGACCAAGAAAATTTGAGGTAGGTGACTTGGTCCTAAAAGAGAATAATGAAAATCTCATAGATCGAGAGAAGCATAATTTTTTTGAAGCTAACTGGTTAGGACCCTATGTCATTATTGGATCCTTAGACAATGTGGCATTTCAACTGGCAACCCAAGAGGGAGATATGCTCCGCAGATACATCAAAAACTTGCACCTAAAAAAGTATTATACCTGATATCCCAAGGTCAAGTGTATATATTTTAAAAGTTCCTAAAAAAATACAAATTTTTTTAAAAAAAGTTACCTTGGTGAAAACCTGGCAAACAGGCGTCTTGGTAATAACAAAAAAAATTGAAAAAAATAAAAAATTAATGAGCAATTCTTTTCCCTTGGTGAAAAATTGGAAAACAAGCACTATTGGGTAGGTACCTTGGTGAAAACCTGGCAAAAAAGTGTCGAGTGTTGATATCCTACTCCACCATCAATGAATCTCAATGATTAGTTTGTACTCACTAGCAAATGTTGTTGCACATGCTAAACCTAAAGCCAATGAGCATAAATTTGTCAAGCCTTCACGCTTATCCATGAATTGTATTGGTTTACCAAAATAGGGGCCGTCTCACTTAATGACTTGAAAAAAGCCTAAAAAATTCAAATAATGTCTTAAAAAAGTCTTAAAAAAATTCAAATAATGTCCTAAAAAATGATCAAAAACATCTTAATGATTTTGAAATAATACCCCAAAAATTGAAAATATAAAAAATTCATCTATCAAAACAATCTTTGGGGTGTCTATCATAAGTTCCTTCACCTATGTGATATGCCACACATACCTCGACTCCAAACATATGAATTCTAAAGATGTGTCAAAAAAAATCAAAACATGTAAAAAAATCCTGCAATAAACACATATGTGTCATGATAAGAATAAAATGATCATCAAGCATCAAATTTCAATCAAAACAATGAGCTTCATAAATCATTAATGGACTCATGAGACCCATATTTTTCATCAATCTAATTTTTTATCAATCAATCAATCAATATGATGGTCTTATACAGTGACAACTACACTTGAAAATAGACAGATTAGTCTTATATGAGTAGTCCATTCCTAAAACTAGACACAATCAATCAAATTAAACCAGTCAACAATCAGTAAGGATGTTGACAAAGTCAATCATGTCAGTCCATTATTGATTTATCTTTCTTGGTTGTGTTCCTATGCTCCTCAAGGATACCACCAAGTGGTGAGAGTGGCTATGATGGTTCATAATCTTGTTTTCTTTTGTTTTCTATTTGTGGAATGTTTGATAAAGTTCTAGGGGAAAGGATGATGTAGGATGAATATGATAAGTACTATGAAAGATCTGGAAGCCACACACATCCATGATTTGAGACAATCCTTGGACGATGTCAAAAAATTCCTTGTTTTCTTTCTAATTGCTTCAACAAAGATTGTTGCGGTATCTAGATGGTCAATATATGGATGCATTCAAATCTCTTCATTTTCAAATAAAGCACAATGATGAAAAATAGTGAAATATTTTTGGCAGTGACTCAATACATCATATAAGTGAATAGCATAAATTCAATTCTTCTAGTTCATTTCTCCTAATTCATTCATCTAACTAATTCATACTTCTCACTAACATTTCTTCTATTAGTCAAGTTGGTCACTACATCATTTCATCAAACTTGTCAAATCATTTCTATCAATCAGTCAGTCAATCAATGATCACATGTCTTATACAAGATGTATCTTTCCTGAAATCATATGTTTCCGCTTGTCTTATACATGGTATATCTTCCCTGAAACTAGATGTTTTCGCTAGTCTTATACATGATGGATCCTTCTAGAAACTAGACATAATTCTTGTTAACAATCCAATGGAAATCAACTAGTCATAATCATCTGCTAAATCTTCACTTCTTACTAGCAATTCTCCTCTTTCATAATTTTATCCAACATTTGTCTTCTTCTATTGAGAGATCATTCATGCCTTTCTTGCACAAACAATATCTCAAGGGGGCATAAAACCACCTACTATTACCAAGGAAAGCTGGGATATGACCTAGTCTAAACTTGTTTGATACAATGCTCATAATCACAATATATCAAAGAGGAGCAAATGTAGATACCCAAAAATGGACACACTTCTGGGTTCATATCTAATGCACTAATCATTCCTCTATTAATATATGGTTTTTAAATCATGAATCAATCACCTATTTCTTCTATAATATTGTCTCTTAATCGTTTAATCAAATTTCTAAAGTTAATTAAATAATTAACTTTATTTAATTAATTAACCTTAATTAATTAATCTTTACCTGTTAATTGAGTTCCATTTCTAAAGTTTGAATTTAATTATACAAACTTATTAATTATTCCTCCAAAGTTAATTTAATTTCCTCAACTTAAATTAAGGTCATCTCAATTTCCCATTGATTTCATTTTGAATTAATTTGGATTAATTTGATACTAATTTCATCATATTCTAAAAACTGAATTTTTAATTCAATTTTGATTTTTAAAATCCAAGAAAATCTCATTTATGAGCATTATTAATCTATGAAAATCAAATATCATTCAAAATCAGAAACTTTCCATTTCCTTCTAGTTCTCATTTTTGGAAGTTTTATCTCTTCGAAAACGAAGATATTTATCTATCTTCTATCTCCATTTTCAACACCCTACTTTTCAAGTTAAATTGGAAACATGGTAACTCTTTTTCTAGTCTCTTTCATCCTTGTCTGTTGATCATGATTTTCTCTGATTAATCTCAATCGCTCATTTTAATCCAATTTTCTATGTAAACAACCTTAATCTCTCACTTTTTCATCACAAATTCAAGTATCAAACCTCTATCGATTTGTAATCACAATTAATCAATCAAATATCATTTTATCATTTTTCTTAGAGAATCAAAGTTGAAGTGCTATCAGAATTGCTACTAAGTGCAACCAATTCCATCGATCAAAGAGAAGCAACAAAAGGCTAGAGTTTTGTGATCATTTTGCATACATTTATTATGTTTGTTTACTTTTGATTAGTATTACTTCCTATTTTGTTGTTAATAGGCTCATATTTAGTAGTTTTTTTTTATTTCCTTTATTATATTGATCGGTGCTACTAACTCTCATTCTTGAGGGTGTGAATTTAAGCCTATGAAGTTTCAACTTACTCACTTCCTCTTCTGATATTATGTTATTCATGGATCCTAAATCCACAACAACTTTGCATACTTTTCCCAAAATCCTGCAATTGGTCCTAAATAAGGATCTTCTTTGGATTGACTCCTCTTTCACAAGTTCTTTTATCAAGATTCTTCTTATCATGAGGTTCTCACCAACCTCCGAGTCTAAACTCACCTCTGGTGATTTCAAACTTGTAGTGGACCTCTTGAACATAATTTATTCTCCTATCCCCTCCTTGGGATGAAGAATATTTCTCTGGGCATCTATAGGAAGGGTTCCTAGCTTGATGGAAATTGTAACATTTCATTGTGGAGAAATAGGATCCTCTCCATGATCCTCCAAACCTACCTCTACTGTTGCTGCTAGATCCCCTTCCTCTATAGCTTCCTCTCCTACTGGAATCCCCATTTCATTCTACCGGATTGGATTCCCCTTGGAATCTTTGTTGTGTACTCCTTCCACAAAAAATTCCTCTATGGCCTCTACCATCTCTTCCTTTGCCTCTTCCCCTATTAATTTTCTCATGCTTCTTTTTCCTTTTCTCTTCCTCCTTGAGTGCCAATTGATAGCACTTGTGGACTGTATTGGGACTTAGCAAGATAATCTCTTCTTGGATGTTCCACCTCAATCCATTTAAGTATCTTGCAATCTTTATACTTTCATCTTCTATCACATTAGACCTCAAACACAATTTTTGGAACTCTTTAGTGTATGTGCTTACATCAAGTTCTCTCTACCTTAAATTCTTCCTCTTCCTATGTAGTTGGATCTCATAGTCCTCTGGCATATAGGTCTCCTTAATCTTGGTCACCATACCTTTCAAAGAGGCTATAGGGTTCTTTCCCTCCTTTTGTCTCTCTACTTGGATAAATTTCCACCAAGTCAAAGAAAATCCTCTCAACCTAGACTTATCCACCTTTACTTTTTGGGCTTCACTTACCCCTTCATACTCAAAATGGCTTTCAAGACCCTCAATCCATTCTATGACCATATATGGTTCCATTTTTCCACTAAATAGTGGTACTCCTAATTCCTTTCCTTCGATGGATTTTAAGGCTCAGCAAAAGGGTTCATGCAAAATAGGGTCTGGTTCAAGTATCTCATCCTCTTCTACAATTGCTTTACCATGTCCCCCTTTATCAGTCACCTTGAAACTCACTTCTTCAGTCTTCACTTCTACCTCACCCAACTTGTTTTCTAGTTGTTCTAACTTTTCTCTAAATAGTTTATTTTATTCTTCTTGATCCTCAACTTTATTGGCCAACTCTGCATTTGTCACCAAGTTGGATTCCCCAACTAATTCAATATCTAACATACAACTTCTTCTTGCTCAAATCATTGTGGCTATGATACCACTTTGATAGGGAGGCTCTTTAATGAGCTATTATGAGCTCTTCTCTAGGTTACTTCTAGGACCTTATAGGGCTTCATTCCAACCACCAACCCTACTACCTTAGGAGGTTCAAACTCACTTCCCTCTTACTCTCTTAGAGTTTCTCTATCAAGTCAGATTTAACACACTCCTAACTTGAGCTCACAAGGGTAAGCTCAACTACCAACTTCCTAGCCCTTCCACATTCACCTTGAAGGATCCTAGGGATTCCAAACCAATCATTTCAATCACCAAACACCCCATGTTGCTTGATATTTTAGCCATTTTTCTATCTATCCCAAGTTTCCTTATATTTAGGCATACTAGCCCTAGCAGGTCACACCTAGGCCTCCAAATTGGGTTTTTAGGTTCTAGTTTGAAAAAGTTCATAACAACCTTACAAAAAAGTCACCAATTCTAATACCCATTAGTATGTTATTTAATATTTTGGAGGTTTTAGGATTCTGAATAGTCGTACAATGCCCGAACCCTAATATAGATAATTTACAAAGGAAATAAGCTTGTATTCAATCTTGCTATGGTAAATCCACTCAAATGGATCCAACTTCTCTTTAAATCTTCACGAAGGCTCTATATGAACCTCATGCACATCTCCATGTCATTGGATTTTCTCATCCAATCTACTCTTGCAAGTTTTAACCTCTAATAACTGTTTCTTCCTAGCTGAGCTTTGGCATATCTCGCCTAGGGAAAGAGTTTAAAAATATAAAAACATCACTTTATGGCCTCTAATAAAAGGGAAAATAATATACATGGACTCTACTCTCATACCTCCAAGGGCCATGAAATTTACACAGTGGGGTTTGAAAGTAGAGTTATTTTATTGGACCCAACTCTGTCTAGTCTAGTGAACATGAATTAGAGATAGGAATTTTATTTATACAAACAAAATTTAACAAGATTAAACATCGAAGAACAAAAAGAAATGAACTATATACTCTAACTAGCTACAATGGAAGATTATCAAGTTCAATCCATTAAGCATGAGTTGCACCAGTTGCAAAGGATCTACAAAGAGTTTGCCAAAAAAAGTCAACTATTTACTATTGACATTCATGCCAAATGTTGTCCAACCTTCTTACAATGCCATGGAGGGTCGTATATCCTCCCATCATGTTTCAACTATTAGTTCTGATGCATAACTAATTTTGGGTGGGATGCCCAACTATGCCCAAATGTTGCCATGCAAAATTGACAAAGTGCAAAGTTGTCATTGATAACTTTTTACTCTCTATACAATTTGATTTCTTCTTACCAATTTGATCCCAAATGATGCAAAATGGTTTCCTAACACCCTCTAGACACATATAACACAAAAACATGAATTTCTACCCATTGTGCCCAATTTTAGCTTGCGTAGCATCTTTTGGCCAATCTTGGGAAAACTTGCCCAACTTTGGCAATAACACACAAGCATCTTTTCAAACCTTCAAAAGATTACCTATTAGACTCTTGGCTGGTCCTTATTCACACCATGACCTTGGTTTGATCTCACACATCAAAATTTAAGGGTTGAAAATATATAACCCCTTGGTGATCTCGCATCAACTTTTAAATCCTTTAATAGGGTGACCCTTTAACTAGGGTTTGATATCCTTTAACAAAATTAATCCTAACAGGGTAAAGCTCCTAATAGGGCTAGAGGTAAATCCCTTAACCAGGTGACTCCTAATAGGTTATTCTCCTAATGAAGCATTTACAAAGCTCCTAATAGGGTTGGGCCTTTAACTAGGTGCATTTCGGAAGAGTGCATATTATTAGTGGGTGCTAAATCCCATTGTGGTTTCCACCCTTAATTAGGGTTTCCAGGATAAAATTTCGGTGTCACTTTTTTACATGTATTGGATGGTTGTATGGTTACTTTGTTTATTTCATGGATAAAGTGTAAAGTTTATGAATGTGTTTAATATTGGTAAATGTATTGTGAAAAGTTTTAGATCTAATAGATTATTGATTCCCTCTCCCCTTCTCAGTAATCTTGGACCTCATATTATTAAAACAAGGATGCCCACCTTCAACACCAAGGAGATATCCTTTAGGAAACAATGTACATGCAACCCCATCCAAAGAGACATAGCTATTTTTAATATAAGGGAGAGATCATTGTTAAAAATATATCTTGAAACAAGTGTAAAGGGGTCGTTTTGAGATAGGAGGAAGATATGTTTTCTCAAATTCATCTACCTCCAAGAGGAGATCTTGAACAAAAATAACATCATTGACCAAAAAAGGGAAATAGGAATTAAAATTCACCTTTTCCCCCATATTGATAGGTAAAAAGAGATTCTTGATGAAGGATGACACACTTTAAGAACCTAAGTAAGGGATTTTGTTTATGATGGACATGTATTCACACACAAGGAAGTGGTTGTGATCAAGGATGTACAACTCTTGCATAAGAGAGAATCCTTGATTAAAAAAATATAATTCCATATAATAAAAGATATCACATAATAAAAAACACCACTCCACTAGGGAAAGTGGATCTTTAGAGTATAGAGATGAAATATTCCCCCCCAAGTGTGAAAGGAAGGAAAAGAAGCTTTATGATTATCAATAGGTTGGTAAAGAAGAAGAATCAATGATACACTCTATTGGTTCTTCAAAATGGACTTTATGCTTATGAAAGCTACCAATACACATACAAATAGATTTTCAGGAATGGTTAATTCCAAATATAGGGGAATTTGAGGTAATTGGAGCAACTATAGGGACAAGACTTCCCTCTACACTTTTGGTTCTGCAAGACCAAGGAAGGTTCACCTAATCTAGATTAACATACAACATTTTACAATAATTTCTAAATTTTAACAATAGATAAATGATAAGAAAATACTAAATGATAACCAATCAGTCATTGATTCTCCATTACCATGAAGAACGTACAACTTGTCAACCACAATACTCAAAGGATTTTGAATGGTTTATTTTAATATTGTAGAATATAGCCAAACCCTACCAAACATTTATCACTGTAGAAAATACTTATTTCTAACCAGTGCCTTATCCATTGGGCAATATCTCAAATGAAAAGAAGAACACAAAAACCAAATTATGTCAATGATTCATGACCCCAAAATACTACCACCTTACGAGAGTATTGATCTATTCAACCTAGACTCATACTTCTTATGAAAATCCTTTAGCAAACAAAATGAATTTATGTTCTATCCAAAGAAATTTAATTTGATCTCACATCAAAGCTAAGGAAAATAAACATACACATAGATAAACTCTATGTAATGAATTAGAAAATTCATAACCCAAGAAATAAACACACAGGAGAGACTTGAATCTAGAATCTTTGTATTTATATATGTTGAATCATGTTTCTTGTATACACCTTGCTTCAAAATACAAACCACTACAATAATGGGCAAAGGTATGAAAATTTCTATTTTTATACTAACATAATCTAATACAATCGACTATACTCTTGATTGAAAACTTGTATGCAATAATGCTCTCTTAGTTTTCCAGCCCTTCTAAATGATCTTGGGAATCCTTTTATAGAGTAAGGATTGCAACAAGCTTCAGATCATTTAGGCAAAGAAAAAAATGATGACACATCACAAAAGACAAAAATAATAGGATCAATAACTGAGTTGTTACAAGCTTTCAAAAGATTATTTCTAACTGGACCGCAAGATTTATGCAACAAATTCAAAACTACTATATTCTTGACAGGTGGCACCTTTCTCTTTATTTCTGTCATGCAAATTTTTTTTTTGCAAACCATCAACTGCTTCAAGGTGCTGGAGAATTGCCACTTGTTGTAACAACACTGGGGTTTTCTTGTTCACTAGATATATTTGAGATATACCTACTTTTCCATTCTTTAAATATCTCATCAGTTGGCCAAGGAAAGCCAACAATATCATCCTTCTATTTGTTCAGAACATCTCACTTTGTATTTAGCTTCTCAACCTCCTTTCTCAAAAAACCAAAATGAGACTTAGCATTTTCAATTGATTGTATAGTTTCAACAAATAGAATTGTACTCTCAAGGTTTATAATATTATTTATCCTTATAGATAGTTCACTCTCCATCTTTTTGATCTATTTCCTCCTATCCTTCAATTTACCAGCTTTGTTGAAAACACTAGGAAACATTTCAAAAAAAACCTTGGAATATTCCTTCTTAAGCAACATTGCTTTCCTCTCAATGTTATCTCTTGTTGCTACAAATTCTAACAAGCTTTTAAGTAACTTATGAGTAGTCTCAATTGAAACATCAATATTCTCTTCAACCTTAGAAAATGAATAAAATAATTTTAAATCATATTGTCTTACAATCCATGTATCCAAAATTGGCTCTAAAGTAGCCTTTTCCTCTTTAAAATAATTACAAATGTTGACTAATATTTGTTTGCTCATATAAACAATTTTGGCTCAATATTCTCAATAAATTGCAAAAAAATGTCCCTAATATTTTCCTCATAGTTGTCTACTATTTCCAATCTTCCTCTTCTAAATTCTTCCATTTTTTTTTTAAGTCATCCCTATCCTCTTTTAATATTTTTCTTTCCTCTTCTAATTTCTCTCTTTCCCAACTGAGATCTTCTTCCATTTGAGAACTAGCAGGTAACGGGGGAAAAGACAATTCAATAATTGGACTAGATGATGAGGGTTTGGTAGGAGAATAAGAAATCACCTTATGAGAAGGCTCTCCAATTTTTTCTATCTTTCCAATTTCCTCCTTAGATATGCAAAGATATTGTTTTTCTCACTAGTCTCTTTTTTCATTTCACCATATTCCTTGAGGACTGTTTCTAATTTGACATTGAGTTCCTCCTTTTCCTCAGCTTCCTTTTATGCAACCTTCATACTGAATTTGGAAGACTCAGGAATCATACTAGATGCTTCCACACATGTGGTCTCACCAACCCTTCTTACCATTAGGCTTCTAGAATAATCAGTTTTAGAAGCTTCATGCCTTTTTCTATTTTCTTCCATTTTCAGGGACCACATAACTAGCACAACATAGTCTTCACTGAAGACAACACCTTTTATTGCTTCTTCAGGTACCTCCTTAGTTGTATGTACAGGCTTGGTTTGTTTCCTCACAACATCAAAAATAATGGCATCAACAATATCCCATTTTGAAAGAATGAGAACCCTTGTATTTATAATCATTTCTCTTCCCTTCTTTGGGGTAATTTCTTCAAATCTTTTGAGCATGTCCTGCTTGACTTCAGCCTCAATAGCATTTGGATCTTCATCTAGATTATCTTCATGTCTCTTCTCATATATCTCCTTGAACTAGTTGATATGTGTCCTCTAAAGGAATTGCATAAAGGTCCTAGCTTTAACAAAATTTTCATAAGATAAGAACTAATTACAAGCCTTCCCTGTGACATGATCCAAATCTTTCCCAACAAATTCCTCCATATTTAAATCCATTTCAACCTCTTTGGATTCTTTTGGTATTCCCTCTTGGACTTCTTGGTATGTATCACATATTTTCCCTAGGCTTCCCATTTGTAGAAATTGTTGTGCTACCTACTCATCACCCATGTGCAAAGGAGATTGAGAGGGTGAATACATACCTTCACCTTGCTATGTTTATTCTTCCAATCTCTACCTGTTTGGAGAAGGTGGAGACTCGGGATCTATATCAATTGGCCTCTTCCCTTGTAAGGTGGAAGGATCCTCAATATGTATCTTCTCTCCAACCCCTTTAGAGGATGAACACATACTCTCTGTATCCTTACCCTTCTAATATGTATCCCCTTTTGGCATCACCAAGTTGTATCCTGATCTCTTATGCAAGACATATTCTTCTGGAGAAACAAGCTTGATAAATGTTGGCTTGCTTAGGATAAGCTGGGATCTCTCTAGATCTGACTTTATAACAACATCCTTCTTTTGATTTAAATCCTACATTATGGCTTCAAAATGATTCATCAGAGCATCAATTTTATTTTCAAAGGGCTTTAAATCCCTCAATGGATCATAATCTTTAGCAAAATGTTGAACAAAATCAAGATTCTTCTTGTATACAAGCCATTTTTCCTTCTTGACCTTTTGTTCTTGTAAATCAAACTCATTTTTCATGATGTCCTTAGGAAAATGGAAACAGTGATCCATGGAAGCATTGTTGGAAATTTGGCTAGGTAGGATATCATGATGTTGTCATTTATGGAAACATATTATCAGTATTAAGTCAGCGAGACTTAGGATGAAGGTTTGGGATAAGGACTTAGAAAATTATCTAAGTATCACAAGATTTATCTATTAGTACAAAGATTATTTTGGTCAGTGCAGTTCACAGAGATATTTCCAGCATGTGTGCACTTGGGTATAGATATTATGGAGTGTGTAGATTCTACAGCTAAAAGCGCATGACTATACTACCTATACAAACAGAGTTGCTATTATTTTACAGAAATAGTGTTGAGTCGATAGAACAGAGTAATAGTCAGTAATTATATATTTTGGGTTAAGGGATTATTTTATTTATCAAAATAATGACTAAACTAATTAGGGACAACATCCTATATGTTAACCCTAAGTTAGAAAGAAGTAACTTTATGTTTTGGGAAGTGTGTAATAAAATGAAGGTCGATTAAAAGGTTATTTTGTAATAGCTTGTACAAAGGAAATAAACTTGTAATGTGAAGTTGTAGCAAGTTATGATATTGATATATATTGATGTATTATGTGAATTTTGATGTATGATCAGAGCAGTGTGGGTTTGTGATAAGTTTTTGTAAAGAGCATCAAAGGCAAATCAAAATATTTAAGATATTCAATAATAGTGAAAGGTTTTGTTCATTATCTTTTGTATTGAAGATTATCATTGTACATTGCATGTTTGGGAAGTGAGCTCATCTTGCATACATTGTATTGTATTTTTTAATACCAACTCCTAACAAGGTTGAGGCTTCTAACAAGGCCTAAGTCCTCTAACAAGGACCGAGACACTATACAGATGTAATAGACTCCTCACAGGGTCAATATCTTTCACAAGATACTTTTGATTAGTTTATCATTTGTGGGTACCATCCCCATCAAGGTTTTCCCTTGGCCATGGTTTCCTCAATAATAAATATGGTGTTATGAGTTCCATTTTTTTATTGTTGTGTTTCCTATTTAGTTTAGTTTCTTATGCAAGTTACAAGTTAATTAATAATATCCATACTTGGGAAAAAGTTAAAGTTTGTGAAATACTAATTCACCCCCCTCTTAGTATTTCCTATTTATAGCAATTGGTATCAGAGAGCCAAGTTACTTGGAGAAGGCCTAATAGATTGTGTAAGATCTATATGAATATGGATCAGTTGTATAAGAACCTAGAAGAAGCTCTTGAGAAGATTGATATTCTTATCGAAGAAAGAGATACTCTGAAGAACAAGTATGAAAGCACAAAAGAATACATTGAGAAATTGAAAGATAAGATAGATCTTAAATCAAAGAAAGAGCCTAAAGATTAGATCAAGGATAGTGATGAAGTTTCAAAACTGAAAAAATAAAATGAGATCTCGAAGCATGAACTAAAGATTACAGATCTAAAGTTAAGCTTGAAAGATGATAAAAACAAAATTGATTTAGATTTGAAGTCTGAAAATGTAGATCTAAGGTCTAATCTTACCAAAATAACATCTGAGGTTGAGACTACAAAGTTGTAGTATGCTGAACTTGAGAAGTATAGTACTATTGTGAAAGGAGAGCTAATTCAATCTAAGAAACATCTTGAGAAATTGTATTCCAGTAGTGAATTGATTGATGAACATATTTATTTTCAGAGACCTTCTTATCGTAAGAATGGTCTTGTATATATTGAAGAAAATTTCTCAAAGAATACTAAAGAATGTAAAGAACCAGATCTGGTAATCCAACAACATGAGAATAAGGAAGAAGAAAAACAAAACAAAATCAAGAGTCTAATCAGTTTGAATATGTACCTAAGCAACCTAAGCAAGTTGAATCACCTAAATAAGTGCAAAACAAATTCAAAGGTAGATGTTATGCATGCAATTTTATTTGGACACATGAAAATGGATTGTACAGGTAAGCAATTTAAACCTATCTTTGGTTATTGTTATAATTTTTATGGTTTTGGTCATAGAACTATTGATTGTAAGAAACCTGGATCTAGTAATAAAGATAATAGTAGAATGTTTAGAGGTGCTAACCCTGTAGATAAGAAACCTATTCAAGCAATCAATGTTATAAGGAATGGATTTATGTGTTATAAATACAACTTTGGACATATTTCTAGAAGCTGTAGATCACAGATTAGTTAGTCATGACCGAGATATGGAAACAATGTTATAGTTTGTTAGATTTGTAACAACATGAGACACACAGCAAGATATTGTAGAATGAACAACATGAACAATCCTAATCCTAGAAGAAACATGAACTACACCAGAAGGACCGAAGATAACACAAATAGTAAGAAAGGAAAAAACAAAATCAAGGAAGGTATTGTATTCATCAAAGCTATAGATCCAGCAAGTGCATCCACTGTATTGGGAAGTTAGTCAAGTGAAACATTTGAAAGTAAGCTGGAATTAGTCCTAAACCCATCTAAATCTGATTACGCATCATATTTCATCAATTAAATGACATAAAAAGAATCAAAATAGTATAGTAGATAGCATAATTTGAATCAGGTCTTGCATACTTAGTATGTGATAGTAAATGATGTAAGAAAGCTATGGTTAAGAGTGCATGAGATTCTGAGCTTTTATGAAAGTGTACAAAGAAAAATAAGTTCATTGATGAATAGAGACAACATTTTTGGCAATTGTGTACTTGCATAATTAATGTGAAGATCAATATGAGGTTATTTATGGATCGAAATTCAATCTGTAAGCACCATTTGATCAAGAAAGAGATAAAGAAGCATTTAGAGTGAATTAAAGAGCAGAGTTGAAGAGTTTGAAGTAGATTTGAAAGCATTTCTCAACAAGCCCTAATTTCAGATTCTAAGGTATTTATCATTTACGTAGCTTTATTTTGAAGGTTTAATTTGAAGAAATGGAGTCATCTGTGGTTAGTGATGTGAGTGAGAGACCTAGGTATAAGTTTAAGAAACACTCATATATCTCTACCGAGGATGATCCAACAAGAGCATTTTCACAAGTTCTACATAGGGTTTTACATGTTGAAGATATCTGTGCTTATATCCACTACAAGTTTGAGTCATTAGGGGATAGTGATATCCACAAATATTTAAGCCTTGTGTACAAAACAACTTGTCATTCAAGGAAGGGTTTGAGCTTTTAGATAATTTGAACATTACCAAGAAGATTTTCTTCACTGAGTTTGATAATCATGAATAGACAAAAATAATTTTGAGCCGCATTCATGAAGATATGTTTTGGGTAGGAGATGTACCTATTGTTATTGATAATGAGATGATTCATAAAATCATTGGTTTGAGCAATGAGGGTAGTAACCTTGTTAATACTAAGAATGTTAAGAAATTAGTGGAATCTAACCTTAAGATAAAATTTGATGGAAGAAACATGAAGGTAGACATGATAGAACAAGTTGACATCAGATTGGTAAGCAAAATTATAGGATACAAGATGAATTAAAGTTCCAGATTGAACTCTATCCCAATAGGATTCATTCATGAAGCATCATGATGATTGTTGAGAAAGAGAAAGTGAACATGTGTGAGATTCTGAGACAACAATTGTTAGACAACATAGATAGATTGAAGAAGATAAAGAATGCAACATTCAGATTTGAGTCATTCATAAGACATATTCTTCCAAGTGATGGAAAATTTCCTTGGTATACCAAACTATGAATAGAAATCCAAAAGATGAACAATGGATATAGTGACACAGTGCTACAAGAAACAATCAGAAGATAGAATCACATAAGATATAACCAAAATGATGAAGAGTTTCTAGGCAGAGATGAAACAAAGATCTAGAATTCCACCTGCATTAGTAGAAAAGTACAAAAATGATATTTGTTTTATGGTAGAAACCGACATGACATGTGTAATACCTCTCCTATAGTGATACTATGATTTGATATTTTTTTATTATGATGGTTAGAACTATGCACTCATGTTTATGTTTTCATGGAGGATTATACGTTCATCAGATGATATTTATATGCTCAGTTATAGTTACATTGATTATATGTTTATGAGATCCTAGAAGAATGTATTAGTTTTACATGTTTTATCTCATGAATGGTATACTAACCCTTATCTCAATTGGTTTATGGATACATATGTGTTTTTCATGACTCAGGATGAAGTCGTAGTTACTCACTCGGTGAGGTCCACACGATGTATCGATCCTAGTCATCTGCTTGCATATATCTGATGTGTATATCTATATGTATATGTATCTCTTCTTGGTGATGCAGGATTTGCAGGTACCGGGTATCGTCTCCACCTGGCTCCACAGGTCTGAGCGATCCCTTAAAAATCCTCGATTGTTGTTGTTGTCATGGAGATATCACCAAGCTTCACAAAAGAAAACCTTTATCCTTGATCATTCACCTTAGGTGGGAAGCGTCGGGTCAGTTCCTGGTAGGGAGGTATTATGTGGTTTATCAGTTATTAGGGTTTGGATCTTGCTCTTGCGGTTAGGGTACACTCAACTTTGTCAATAGGTTATCTATGTGAGTCCTTGTTGGTTGATTTCTGTTTCAGTGACTTATCCTTGTTAGATTATCATGTTAGTAATTAGGGTCAAGCTGTTATTTGTACCTTGCATCTTCTGGTTATATAGTTATAATGATAGTGATGCAAATAATAAGTTAATTGTACTATATGTGTCATAAACATATGGGTGCACACATATGCTTATGAACACATATACGTATATATACTTATAAGTATAAATAAATATATAATTTATATTAACAGGATTAACAAAATAGCACTAGCTTTATAATTGTTGATAAATATATATATATATATATATATATATATATATATATATATATATATATATATATATATATATATATATATATATATATATATATATAAATTAAGAAATAAATAAAATAAAATAAAATAATAAAATTGCCTTTGGTAATAAAACTAGCTAGCTAGGAGGGAGTTGAACTCGAGACCTCCTAGTAGTTGGGCTAGTTTGTTACCAATTGTGCCATGTGAATTCCTTGTGAGGTAATTAATTAAATTTGTTATTAAACCTTGTTTTGGATAATACTTTTAATTAAAAATTAGTAAAACTTTATAAAGGTGTACGGGGAATGCGGTTGGAGAAGTTGGAGAAGTTTCTCCCGTAGAGAAACTCCTCCAACTACCATGTTGGATATAAAGATCAAATAGAAGAAGGGTGGAATTTGGGGGAGAACAGGAGAATTTTGGAGGAAGAAGGCTGGAATTTGGAGGAAACAGGGGACTGGAAAAAGGTTTTCATCAACTAGGCTGTCAGAATCCAGGTTGGATCCTGAACCAGAAATAAATTTAATTTTGTTAGATTTGTAATGGAAAAGTATTTAATATTTTATTTGTTTGAAATTAATATCTATATATATATATATATATATATATATATATATATATATATATATATATATATATATATATATATATATATATATATATATATATATATATATATATATATATATATAAATATTAATATTCATGCTTGAGAGAATATAGATATAACTTTATAATTTAAGTTATTATTTATTGTATTACGTTAGAAACATTTGTTTTAAAAATATGTTATAAAAGATTTCTTTAAAAATATATATATAAATTTTAATATGTCAAAGTTCTTTTTATATGTAAATGTTTTCAAAATATATATATATATATATATTTTATGTAAATGTTTTGTTTTTAAAATATTTCTTTTAAAAAATATATATATATTATATTATATATATAATATATATGATATTATATATATAATATAATGTGTACATATATATTTTATGTTTTAAAAGGTTTTGTTATTATGTAAATAGTTTCAAAAAAAAATAAAAATCATTTCATTTGCTGCAAAATATGTCTGTGCTGTGGTTGTAATTAATATTCATATGTTATATATATATATGTGTGTGTGTGTGTGTGTGTGTAATATATATATATATATATATATATATATATATATATATATATATATATATATATATATATATATATATATATATATATATATATATATATTAATATTTATGTCTTGAGGAAATATAACTTTATAAATTAAATTTATTGTTTAATGTTGAAAACATTTTCTTTAAAAATATATAATATAAGGTCTACCTATATATATTATCTTTTAAAAGTTTTTGGTTTTGTAAATAGTTTCAAAAATTTTATTTAAAAAAAATATATAAAATCAAAATTGGAAGTTGGATTTATATTATATATATATATATAAATATATATATATATATATATAATATAATACAATATTATAAAATAAATAATATGATATAATATTATAAAATAAATAATATAATATAATGTTCATGTTAATTTTGTTGTTTTAAATATAAAATAAATTAACAAAACAAATGTTGTTTGTAAGTGTCGTACGGCAGCAGGCCGGCTGCCGCCGGTACCACTCAGGGTACCGCACGGCAGCGGGACCCCCGCCCTTGTTGCCTTATGTTATATCAACAAAAAAAAAAACAACAAAAAAATATATAATGCATTTTGATTTCGGTGGGAAATATTTCGGTGACAAAATGTTTTGTTTCGGCATTTTGACTAATATATATTATATTATATATATATGATATCTATGATATTATATATATAATATAATGTATATAATTATATTTAAATGTATTTTGGGTAATTTATATTTGAGATTATATTATATATATAATATGGGTAATATTATATATATAATATAATATATTTTATTAATTAATTTAAAATTTAATATTATATTATATATATAATATATGTAATATTATATATATAATATAATATATGTTTTTTTTTGGGTTATAATAATTATTTAATTGAAAAATTGAGTATTATATTATAATATATGTAGTATTATATATATAATATGATAGATGTATTTTTAAAAATTATGGGTTATAATGGTTATATATATATATATAAATATTATATATATATATATATAATATAATATATGGTTTTGTAATTATTAACCATTTCTAAGGCATATGAAATTCAATTAGCAAATTATATAAGATATTATGTATGTTGCAATTAAGATGAAATAAAATTCAGGAACTAGATGTAGTGAGTAAGTCATATTTATCTTATTTGCAATTTATAGTGAAAACTCTTTTTCTACTTAGATAAATGTTAAGTGGGGACTAGAAAACTGAAAACAAAACCCTTTTGCTTTCTAACTTATCAACAATCAAACCTGCTAAACTTTAGGATCTCCTAAGCGTCCTAGGTAGGTCTGTTATATTGAGAATGTTGAACATATTAGTGGTTTGCTAGGAAAACCTAACGGGAATAGGTTAGGGTAGGAAACCTAGGAACCCCTAAGTGAGTGGCTCTCAGTGCGGGGCCGGGGCCCTAAAGTGGCTAGACCAGGATAACCGACTGATGAGTTAGTTAACCAAGTGATAACCTAATAAAATTTAAGGGATGGGTTCAAAACATTAAAAAGATTAAATTGTGCCTCGCCCATGCCATTAGCGCTAGGACAGGCTATGGATGGGAGTGGGAGAAGGTACCTATGCGTAGGTACAAATCGAATGGCGCTTGTCTGTACGAAAGGCATTCGATTCTGCATGTGCCTACTTGGGGGCCGGGGCCCAGTGTGGCTAGTACCAGGACAACCCAAGGGGTGAGGGCTATATGATGACACTCACTTAGGTTGTTGCTTAGGATTTCCTACCCAAACCTTAGAATCCCTTGTGAAATGTACTTTACTTGTGTGAAATGTTATCCAACCCTTTTGGTACAACCTAGTAAGTCCCTTCTTTGTGAGCTTGGTGTTTATCTCCTAGCACGGGGGGTGAAACTTTACCAGTTTCACATGGTTGGGTGGAAAAATCCTTCTATCGAGGTATCTTGTGCAGATGTAAACAACTGAAGATTCATATTTGTCTGTGCACCTGTTGAAGAATGAAGACTTGTACTTATTCATGTTGTTGTAAACTTATGTATTCTCCTATGAGGAGTTTAAATGTAATGTAATTTTCAAATGATGTAATAATGGGTAGACGTAGGAAAAGGGTTATATGGGATGTTTATTTAATGGAAAGATGTAATCTTGTTATGTATCAAGTTATGTAAAATGTTGATGAATCATTTGTTGTACTATTGCAATATGTTAGTTAGATGAAATGGAATTATAGTAATTGATCTTTAGATAGAAATTAACTATGAATGTGTTTAAGTATTTTCCAATAAAGGACTTGAAATGGAATTTGTATGGTTAGTAAATGTTGTTAATAGTTTTTCAATTTTTAATAATTTATACATTTACATTTAAGGGAACCTTGGAAAGAAGTTAGAATATGTTTTGTTTATTTGCAAACTTTAAAAGTTCAAAATTTTTCGTAAAACTCTACTTAGGTTTTCTTTTACAAAGTAAACCTTTGTGCATTTCCCTGGTTCCCTTGCGGGGCATGACAACATGTATGGAAGCAGTAGAATCAAGGGTAAAATTTATTGATCCTATGAGTTATAAAATGTTTGAGAAAGTAATTGAACGATATGCAAAGATAATCCTTGAATCAGATAAAGATAAGGAATGTCCTAGATGGGGTACTTATGAGGAAAAAATTAAAGAAGTTTACCAAGACTTATATGCTAAGGATATTAGAAGAAATGTTGATAAAATAATTGACAACATTTTGAAGGAGATAGGAATGAGTAGAGAGGAATATAATGAAGCCTTAAAGATTGCAAGTGTGGTTAGAGAAAGTGGGAAGCCAAGTATTTTAGTCAATCCATTGTCTATAAGAACTGAAGGTGTAACAATTGCAGTACCATCTGCACAATGACTTGAAACACCTTATGCAGCTATATCACAAGAGCAAGAACAAGTCACTCCCATTCACCTAGAAAGTAAAGAAGATGCAAATGTATTTGATGTGGAGTCAGACACCTCACCATCCACCAGAAGATCAACAAGATTGGTTGAAGTTAAGAAAGAACCTACAGAGGCTCCAAAGCACAAAAGGATGAAGCAAATGGTAGTAGGACCAGGTAAGAGGCAAAAATTATTAACACCTATTGAAAATAAAATTTCAAGCACCCCTAAGAAAGAAGAGAAAAAGGCATAATTAGAGAGTGAGAGCAAATGAAAAAAACCATGAAAGCCTAAGATTGAAAACATCAATAGCTTAATCATCTATAATGGTAATTTTGTACAGTTAAACAAGTTTTACAATTTGTATGATAACTTTGAAAAACTTCAGTTAGAGAATGCAGTGATAAGACATATGATTTTAAAGAATAAGAAATTTGAGGACATTAGAGGACAAATTCCTAATGAACTGAATGAAAGAATTCTAAAAAGGAAGATGAGAGTTCATGATGAAGACATAAAAATTAGAGAAAACGTGATTAGAAAACTATGTGTAGTAAATAATGATGAACATATTAAGAGTCTCATGAAGACAATTGAACCTCACCTAAGAACTAGAAAAAGAGCATTACTGATCATGTGAGGAAATTATGAATAAGTTAACAAGAAAACTGACGAAGCTATAGTGCTGATGATGTCAACTATTTAGACCACCGAGGCAACAACATCCACAATAACACCAAAAGTAACCATTGGTAATGACAGTATGCAGATTGACAACACAAGTGTCATAATAGATACCACAAAAGATTAATTTATGGACTATAGTGAAAACATTGTTGACAATTTGGTAGAAGAAGAAGAGTTGAAGAAGAAGGAAAAAGAGGAAAAACTAAAACCTCAAGAAGATGAGAAGAAGAGAGAAGAAGAAGAAAAGATTAAGGATGGAAAAGAAAAGAAACAAAAAAAGGAGGAAGAAAAGAGGAAAAGAGATGAAGAAAAGGAAAATAAGGATAAGATTAGAGAAGCCATAGAGGAAATGAAAAAAAAATGGAATCAAATTGTACAAGAATCGACAATTGTACCACAATTGAAGCACACTGAGACTAAGGTTTTTACAGCATGAAGATGACATATTATTCCAAACCCCAGTGAAACTAAAGATACAATTAGAGGTAGCATTGCAAAACCTATTTGGAGATGATGATGATCAAGCTGAGCTAATATCATCATTAAGCAGAATCTTTGAAAAGAACAAGCAAGTTAAAAGTTTGCAAAATTTACTGATGTTAGTCACAAAGAAGTTACAAAGTATTATAATAGAAAACGTATCTGAAACTCAGCCACAAGATAGATAAAATGCAGTAATGAAGGCATTTTATAATGAGTTCTCACATTTATCTAAGGTAGCAAGCACATAAGCACAAACCAAGAACAATGCACAACTATTTGACACTGTTTGTCAGAATATCAAAAATGACATAATTGTGCTAGGCACTAGCATAAAATAACTAAGGAGATGTGCAATTGAAGGAAAGACACTATATGGTCAGTGCACATTGGCACATAATTTTGTTAAAGACATAAATGAGAAGCTAAAAAAGAAACATGTAGATCTAAAATTCTTAGTCAAAGAACTTCAACAACCTAACATGAAGATTTGGGAAATAGAATTAGAAAGACCTAGAATGACATAAGTCTGATTGAACTTGAAAGAGAGAATGTCATGAAAAGATTTTCATTTCTAAGAGAGCAATTAACTATTAAGATAGCCATAGAGAAAAAGAAACTGGACGAATTCCTTAAGGCTAAGGCATCTTATGAAAATTTTGCATATTCATATTTGAAAGTAGTTGAATTTGTATCCTATGGGCTATGCGACCTTATTAGTGTCTCTAAAGCAGTTCAAATTACATGGAGAAAGGAATTCAAGAACTTGACAAAGAGTTTTGCTGATTGCATATCAAGGATATGAAATCCAACATAGAAGAGATAATAAATTTTTTGACTTGTATATACAATTTTTTGCATCACCTTTGTCATTGATCTCAAAGGGAGAGAAATAGTAGAAAATTGTCAAGTATGTAATAAGGAGTAAATAATATAGAAAACTGTAAAGGATATAGTATGAAAAGGGGGGATTATTCCTATGTAAAGATGGTATATGTAAACAATGGATCCATATACTTTCACAAATCTTGTAATGACCATGTAACACAATGTTACAAGTTTTTTGGAGTTTTGAATTTGTATGTTTTGGGACTTAGCCAATTTTCCCATATGTTGCCATCAATGACAAAGAGGGAGATTGTTGGCAATTTGATTAGGTAGGATATTATGATGTTGTCATTTATGGTAACATATTATCAATATTAAGTCAACAGGACTTAAGGATGAAGTTTTGGGATAAGGACTTAGAAAATTATCTAAGTATCACATGATTTATCTTTCAGTACATAGATTATTTTAGCCAATGCAGTTCATAGAGATATTTACAACAAGTGCGCACTTGGGTACCAATAGTATGGAGTGTGTAGATCTTATAGCTAAAAGCACATGACTTCACGACATGTATGGACATAGTTATTATTATTTTACAGAAACAATGTTGAGCTGACAGAATAGAGTAACAACCAATCATTTTATATTTTGGGTTAAGGGATTTTTTTTTAATCAAAATAATGACTTAACTAATTAGGGATGACATCCTAGATGTTAACCCTAAGTCAGCAAGAAGTAACTTTATATTTTGGGAAGCATGTAATAAAGTGAAGGTTGACTAAAAGGTTATTTTGTAATAGCTTGTATAAAGGAAAGAAAATTGTAATGCAAATTTATAGTAAGTTATGGTATTGATATATATTGATGTATTATGCAAATTGTGATGTATGATCAGAGCAATGTGAGCTTGTGATAAGTTTTTTTAAAGAGCATCAAAGACAAATCAAAATATTGAAGATATTCAGTAGCAATGAAAGGTTGTGTTCATTATCTTTTGTATTGAAGATTATCATTGTACATTGCATGTTTGGGTAGTACGCTCATCTTGCATACATTCTATTAAATTTTGTAATACCAACTCCTAACAGGGTTGAAGGCCTAAGTCCTCTAACAAGGACTGAGACACTACACATATGCAATAGACTCCTCATAGGGTTAATATCTTTCACAAGATACTTTTGATTAGTGAATCATTTGTGGGTACCATCCCCACCGAGGCTTTCCCTTGGCTAGGGTTTCCTCGATAAAAAAATATGGTGTTATGAGTTCCATTTTTTTATGGTTGTGTTTACTATTCAATTTATTCAGTTTAATTTCTTATGCAAGTTACTAGTTAATTTATAATATCCATACTCAGGAAAAAATTAAAGTTTGTGAAATACTGATTCACCCCCTATCTCAGTATTTCCTATTTCTAACAAGCACATCTTCTTCTCTTCTTGAACATATCACCATAGAAACCCTCTGGGTCAGCACACAGTGCAAATGATGTGGCCAATCTATAAGGATTCAATACCTTATTTGGGTAAAAGCACAATTAGGTGTCACCATTTAGGCTAACTTATCAGCACAATTGAATTTTAGTATTTCTACTTAAAAATTAATTTTGGTCAAACATATGGTCTAGCTAGATTCATTATAGCTAAGTTAGATAAGTTATTTAACTTTTTCAATTGGAAATATCTATTAAATGCATGTTTTATACCACTTTGAGTCCAATTACCATAAAAATAAAATTATTTCAAAAAAGTGGTGTTTCAATAACTCCTAATATTTTTAATGATATTTTTTTAAAAATAAAAAAATACTCTTTTGTAGAGATCAAAGTCAAGAATATCCTCATATAGATTTTATAGTTTTTTAATTAGATATAATTTATTGTACAATTAAAAAATATTGCAAGTAGGTATTTTAACAGACAAGGAGATGTTGATTCAGAGAAAGAAAAAAATAGTAAATCATATTAAATAAATTTGAAAAACATATGGTGCACTAGAGGAGAGAGTCCTCTTCAAGGATATATATTTCTTTTTTTGATTGGGATAGATTTGTTATGAAAAATATGTTGCAAGATGAAAATTGTCGATTTCAGTGAGTTGGAATTTGAATTGTTATAAAAGAGAAAATATAGGTCATAAACCAATTTTTATTTCTTCATGCACTAGCTATATATGTCATCTATGACATATTTTGAAATTTGGGGAAAAAATATTTATTTACATATAATTTTTTGGTGGAAACTAGACCCCTAATTTTTTAGCATTTTTCAGCAACTAAAAAATTGTCTTTAAAAATTAAAAAAACATATCAATTCTTATTCAAAAAAATTATTAAAAATATTAATCATAAACTTCATCCATTTTATCACATTTAATTAGATTACATCATCTTCAAATTCCAAACATAAATGTCATTTTTATACTATTGAAGTTGAACAACTTTGATTTTGTTAGCCTTTTCCTTTGTAAAAGGGCGATAGCTTATTGTTATTTTACCCATTCATGTGCAACCACCCTTTATTTGTGATAACAAATTGATGTGAAATGGTCATTGTAGTAAATATGGACCCTTTATGCTTTCCTAATAATGCCACATCCTGTAAAACACCAATTTGTCTAAGGATTTCTGCAATGCCTACCTTTAATGGAACCTGATAAGGGAGAACAAAAGGGGTGCCTCTAAAATCATAAACTCTAAAACAATTGAAATAGGGTACAAAATAATATCCCCCCAATTGTGCACTATCTTGATATCATTAGAAAAAAAAATTTGTCCTAATAAATGCCAACAAGGCTTTTAGAATCCTTGGATTCTCTAGAAATGACAGGGCCCTGAGTCGGGATGCAAAATATCTATCAAAAGTTACAAAATTGGCATCATTCCTATCCCAAGAAAATTCCAAGCTCTATATATGCACTACCATTTGCTCACCATCCTTTTCTTTCATCAAAGTCATGTATTTTCAAAAATAGTCAGAGCCTTTGAATAGAAACATATGCATTATCATGGAGTACCATCGAAATGGCCTGTCCACCTTTGACTTCTGAATACCATTTAATCCATCATGAATTAAATCAACCACAAAAGGTGCAAAATCAAAATTGACTGCAAGGTAAGGATGAAGAACCTGGGCCATCATAAACATGTAGTGAATAGGCATTACTTCTTCTGCATCCTATCTAAAAATCTGGCATAGAGACCAATATAGAACTTTTTCCTTTAAATTAAAAGTCATGTTTAATGGGCTCTAGTGTGTTAGGCCCTACTACTATCAGTCCTCTGACTCTGTCAAAGAATTGTCTTAAAGGTACCCTCCTAAGATAATATCTTTGGGCTTTGTAGACCTCCCTAAGTACTTCAAAATCAATCTTCTCCAAGTCATCAGAGGGCTCACTCAACCAAAACATCTCTTGAATTTCATCTGCAGTGATGCTAACCAAAGGGTTTCCATTTATATCCCTCAAAAATCTAGCAATATGATCATACTTTCTTGCAACCAGGAGCAAAACATTAACATCCATGAATATGTTTAGAACTAACAAATTCCCAACATCAAACTACCATGCATTGCTACTAGGAGTGAATGCATTTCTTTGGCTAAATCACTGTCTAAAAAAAATTAAGCCAGATACGCCAATTTTAGCATCTCTCATCTAGTTTCCTTTGTCATACAAGTCGTCGTCTATCTTCAAACGAGGGTTTTTAGGCACCAATTATTTTATCTTTGATGAATCATTTGTAGACCTATCTAACTACTCAAGAAAATCATCACACAACCCTTTCCTAATAGTCTACCTTGCCTTTAAATTCTCTTTGCGACACCATTTTAAAAACTTAGGGTTTTATAGCAAAACTACTAGACTTAGACAATTATTTACTTCCCTCAAACCCTAATAATACCAACACTTAATTTGCAGAACTTTTTTCAAGAAAAATAGATGAAGAATAAATTACCCACTCAATTTATGTCATAAAATGCATCAGACAGTTCGAAACTCGGCTTCACTTAATCACTCTAAAGTCTCATTGCTTTTGAAAATTCAAAAGAGCGCTTTATGATATAAACTTATGTCATAAAATTGCATTAATTCTTGACATCATGGCCATGTTCTTTGCAATTACTTCATCACATTTCAAACTATAATTTCAAAGGGAAAAAATAGAGTATTTCATAGCATAAGACAAAATTCAAAATAGAGTTGTCGGTCTAATCCATCATGGCACATCATGGAGTTCACAAAAATGGTTAATAAAATGATGACCTCCACATCACTTCACATAGTAGTGAAGCCAACCAATGAGAAAGCAACATTACATCATTATCTGGTGCCCAAAACCCACCTTTTATCTTTTAATCAAACTGGACATGCATGACATAGGCATGATGCCTGGAACACTATCTTTTGTGCAAGTTTTGATCATGGGAACATGCCCACCATCTGATAAATATAGATCTTTATTTACTTTAACTGCCTTTCAATGCAGAGATATGTGACATCACCAAGAACACATGTCATCAAGGCATGATTCCTTGATCATTAAACAACTTGCAAATTTTCATTAAGGCAATGTGCTTGCCATCATATCAAAATAGATCTGACCTTCCTTTATCTTCTTTAATACTGACTAGGTGATGTCATCCAGACACCTGTCAATCAGCCCTGATCCCTTGATCATTATTCAACAAGCATCTTTTCATCAAGGCAATACATTTACCATTAGATTAAACTTGATCTGACAGTCCTTTACCTTCTTTTTAATTTTTTAAAACCAGTCCCACGATCTCTTGGCAGACACGTGTCGACAAGGCATGATCTTATGATGGTTAAAAAGGCATCATCTTTAAATAACAACATTATGCCTACTGTTAGATTGAATCTAATTTCCTTGATGCTTAATTATTTTCTTTAGCTTCGGCCAGGTCCCACCAACTTCTACATGTCATATAGGCATGATCTCACGAACAGTAAACTTCACATATCTTTTTATCATGGGATTATGCCCACCATTGGATTAAATTAGATCTGATTGGCTTTAAACATGACATGGATTTTTAAACTTAGGAAAATATTTCACAGGAAACTTTGGATTTAGGAAGTATTAAAATGGGTCCCACTAGGAAACATGACATTAAAAGACTTTGGCCCCTCCCAATGACTTAAAACACATGTTATAAAACCCACTTAAGTGATTTCAAAAAGTAACACATAAAAATAAAATCCACGGGCTACATAGGTTTTAAAACAAGGTAAATGATTAGGGCTTGGACAAAGTAAACCCTAGGGCATCAAAACATTTGCAAGATTTGGACAAAGCAAGACTTAAACAAGGAAATTTTTACAGTTCTAACACACTCCTTCCCTATTACTAGGTAGAGGGATTCTCAACAAAGGACAACACATTATGCACCCTAAGTGAGATATTTTAATGATAGATGAACACTTTCAAGTGAGGAAGAGGTTGTAAACAAGGATGTGATTCTCTTAAAAAGAGAAAACCCTCATGAAAAACAAACAAGTCCATGCAAGAAAGGATGTCATATGATAAAAGATACAATTCAATAAAAGGAAAATGGGTCCTTAGAAAATATAATGAATTGAAGAGGGAACCCCTTTCCTGTTGGCATTAAGCAAAATTGCCACTAGTGACAACACTTATTTGCATTCTAAGTGTAAACCGAGCAAACAGTGCAAACCGAGCAGATAGTGCAAACCGAGCAGATAGTGCAAACCGAGCAGACAGTGTAAACCGAGCAGACAGTGCAAACCGAGCAAACAGTGCAAACCGAGCAAACAGTGCAAACCGAGCAGACAGTTCAAACCGAGCAGACAGTGCAACCCGAGCAAACAGTGCAAACCGAGCAAGTTAGTACAAATCGAACAGGACAGTGTAAACCGAGTAACATCATGTCTACTGAGTCACCAGTATTTACCGAGTTCAAAACCTACCGAGTGATCAGTATGAACCGTGCCTTCACTTCTACCGAGTGCATGACGATGCCGAGTAATGCAGTGGACGCCGAGTATCAGAAAGTCACCGAGTCAGTTTATAGGAACCGTGTAACCATACTTGGGCCGACTTAGTAGCACTTATGTTTATTTGTCAAGCCGACTGTGTAATTGTAATTGTAATTAATTGTTTAAGACTTGTATATAAACAATGTTGTAAAAATGTCAAGAGGTATGTAAGAAGAATATATGTGAAAGAGAAAGAAAGGCAGAGATAAGCGAATTACAGAAGGCTTCAGCAGTATAAGGAACAACAAAGACAAATTCATCACAGAAGGTGATCAGTACATCAACGAATCTCAATCAGCAATCCAGTTGCAAAGCAAGAGATCTACTGTTTCATCCTAACAGGTGAATCAGTACTAAATCTTTTAACCGGGTAGACTTAACAGTCTTTTGTAAAATCTCTTTACCGAGTGCATACTTCATTGTATGTTTTGTAAATCCTTTAACAAGGTGGATTTAGCAATCCTTATTGCTCTTAACAGGGCAGATCATCAGAAGTGATCAAATTGTAAGCCTTAACCGGCCAACTTTATTCTGCAGTATTAAAGCTTTGTGGGTTTCATCCCCACCCCAGTTTTACTTTCTTTTGGAAGGTTTCTGGGTAACCAAATCTATGTGTCATTATTGTGAATGCTTTTAAGTTTCATGCTTTCTGTATGCAAAAGGTTAAAGTGAATTACATGTTAATACATCTGTAATTGAAAGAAAATTTGGAGTTACTGATTCACCCCTCCCCTCTCAGTAACTCGGTTAATTCCTGAATATTTCCAACAATTGGTATCAGAGCAGCATTGGTTCTCAAGATAAAGCTTAACTAGCTTGAGCAAAGATCCAGGACAATGGAGGTATTCAAACTGAACAAGGTGATTGAAAATGAAAAGCTAGATCTGGAAATGGCCATAGCTAAACTCAAAGAAGCAAAAGAACATCTTTCCCAATCCCTAAGAAGAAGGAAGGAACTTGCAAATCAGATGAATGATCAGAATTACATTGAAGAAAAGATTGAAGATCTTTTTCCCTCAAATAACTCAGATGAAGAAAACAATGCTGTCAAAGAACTCCTAGAAAAGAATGGGTCTCTGCAGGAAGAAGTGAGAAAATTGAAAAGAGAACAAGAGCTACACTCTACAAGATTTTGTGAGATCTTGGAACAAAAAAACAAGTTGAAAGATGAATTAGATGGAAGAAACATTGAAGTCCAAAACAAAACCCTTCAGCTAGAAAACCTAATTGATCAGATCTCTCATACAAATGAGGAAATTCTGAATCTAAGATCAGAAATAGAAAGCACAAGAGAAGAACTAAGATCTGAAAAGAAAATCAATCTAAGATTGGTGGATGACCTAAACGCTGAAAAACAAATCAATGAAGGAATGCTGAAAAGTCAAGAAGACTTGGATCAGCTGTATGAGCAAAATCTTCATAGGCAAAAAGGAAAAGCAGGACTTGGATACAAAGGAGAAGGCGAATCTTCTAAGCAAGGTACTCGAAGAAATCAAAAACCTACTCGTAATCATTGTGGTAAAATAGGACATACTTCAAATAAATGTTGGAATAATGAAAAAGCAGAATTCAATGGAAAATGTTACAATTGCAATCAACTTGGTCACAAAGCAAATGAATGCAGAGAAAAACCTAGATTCAGAGGTAATTGTCATAAGTGCAACAAACAGGGTCACAAGGCATCCGAGTGCAGATACAAGACATTTAATCCAGCAGAACAAATTATGAAAGCAATGTTTGGATGGGACTACAACACCTGGTGTAGATGTCATTACTGTGGAGAATATGGACACATTAGCATGAATTGCATAAAACATCATCTAAGGAAAAGAGATACTACCGTAAGATGCTTCAAATGCACTAAACTCGGTCACATAGCCAGAAACTGCATGAATGCTAGTGAAGTTGAAGATGGAAAGAAGAATGAAGCAACTAAGGTCAGGAAACAGGTGAGACAAAAATGGATTCCTAAAGCTACCGAGAAATCCACTCCAAGTAATGGAATGGATGGCTCTATCGACTCAAACTAAATTTTCAAGGAAGCACTGGAACTGTATTCTCATAGATCAATCTCAAGCAGTTCCAGAACCGAATTAAAAGAAAGATCTAAATCAGCATACAAGATGTAGTAAGATCACCGAGCAAGGTCGGTATCAATCTTCACCGAGCAAGGTCGGTACCCGTCTTTACCGAGCGAGGTTGGAGCAATATGAATTCTCGAGTTCACCGAGTTGTGAAGTCTTTACCGAGCAATTAATTCTTAGTGGGTGACAGTCTGTCAGAATTCATACCCTAATTTGAAATGAGCATTAATGACAGAGTTGTAAACAAAAAGCAAGTAATCGAACTCATTCTTCACCGCGAACCTTTAGCACTTTGAGAGCATAAAATTTCAAGAGCAACCCAGCGATTCAATACTTTTGTGAAAGGAATTTTCTGTGAGCTACCATGGCATCATCCAGCACTTCAGCAAAGAAAGGATCTGATATGTTAGTCCAAGGGGAGTGGAAAGCACCAGATTTCACGATCGTGCCCGCAATTGCAGCAGCCCTAGATCCGAACGGAGCTCAATCTCAGATTCCTCCTAAGGTACTACTTATTAACGATATCCGCAATCATTTCAACTGTTCAATTCATGAAATGGGGAACCTAGAACTAGATACTGTGCGTGAAGAACTATGTGTGGATGGTATTCTAAAACCCGAGCACAAACATCTGGAAGATAAAGGTTTAGTTCACATTGCACACCTACCTCGAAACTTTCGAGATAAATGGGTTAGATACATTCTTAGCCGAGTACATGATGGCAAGATTTGGCTTGAGCAACCTATAGAGATCACAAAGAAGATGATTCATCAAATCACCGGTCTTCCCATGTTGAACAAAGCTAAAACTACCAAAACCCTAGGTCGGACGGAACTAGAGAAGAAAACCCTAGCCGAGTGGGACGGTAGAGGCATGAAAGTTAGCAGCATTACCGACGCTGAATTGAAGTTTGGTACACACATTATTGCCCATAAGATTTACAGTTCTAGTCGATAGAACAATGTCTCCTGTGAAGCTATTGACCTAGCATACAAAGTGGTCAAGAATAACTTAACATTTGACCTAGCAGACTTATTGTTAAAGCAGTTTAACAAAAATATGGGAAGCATTAAAACTTCCAAGAACAATCCATGTAAGTTTGGATCCTTGTTGGTCTGTTTATTCTTCTATGTTCTGAAATTCTTCCCTTCTAAAGGAAAAGTTGTATCGAGAAAAGATGTGCCAGTCCTCTATGAAATAAATGAATACATCTCAGAAATGGGTGAAAATTTTGAAAGCATCATGGACAATTATTTTGAGTCTTTCGAAGAGAAAATGAATGACAGATTTCGGATTCCACAGAAGTTGGTGGAAGATTACAAAGATGACATTTGTTTTATGGTGGATTGTGATAATGTATATATTCAAGCAGTTAAACCGAGGACTGTATATGTAAAACCTCTTCCTTATGAGGTAAATATTGATGAAACCAAGGATATCATTGAAGCTCTTCTTAATCAGCCTGTCAATCCCAAAGCTCCATATTTTGGAATATATGATGAAGCTAAGGTGAGAATTGAACTAAGCATAAAGCTTCCACAGGCGGTAAACAAAGGAAAGAAGAGGATAGCCAAAATGCAAATGATAACCGAGGACAAAGAAGAAAAAGATGAAGAAGAAGAGGAAAAGGATGAGAAAACAGAGGAACCAGAACCTGCAAAGAAGAAAGGAAAAGTATTTATCACTAAGGCACCTAAGCCTCCTACTGCTGTATTTACAAGAAGAAATACAAGAGGCAAGGCAGACAAGGCAGACAAAGCAGATAAAGACATAGTATTCAAAAGGCCTCCTCTAAACCTTCAAGAAAAGATAAAACTCTTTAGAGACAGATCAGGATCTGGAGTAAGTAACATAAAATCCTTAAAATATGAAACCAGATCGGAAGCAGAACAGAAGGAAATAGAAGATGCTGTTATTGAGAAGATGGGACAGTGGAAATACTCTCCTGAAGAAATTGCCCCACAGGTTCCAGCAGTTCTATTGAATCCAATAAAAATGAGATGGAGCAATGCAAAGCAAACGGTGATAGACATATTTGATCAAAACCTGAGACAGTTGATGCCGAGCTTGAAAAATGATGAAGTAAAGAAGGCATTAAAAGAAAATGAAAATAAGATGACATTGAAGTTCAATACTTGTTTGATTTTGATCAACAATATTGAATCGGTTGTGAAGGCTGCAAATGCTACATGGAAGAACATATACCACCTTCACCAACCGAGTATTGAAACAGTCATAATAAAAGATATTGAAGATGACAGTGATGAACAAGAAGAAGACACTGAGGTAGATGATACTGTAAGGATAGCAGCAGAAGTCATTGCATCCCTTCCTACCTCTCCAGTGAAAGTTTCTACATCCAGCCCTGAGACACCTTCAAGCATGGTTGTGACAACTTCCACATTTGTCCAATCACCCTTAGCAACAACAGAAGCAGCTACCATTTCTTCTACCGAGCTATAGTCTCCTGCACCATCAAGTTTTCCAGCAGTAAGTTTTCCAGTTTTTGAATCTTCAAGTGTAAATATTTTAAGTTCTCCAGTAGAAAGAATACCAGTCTCTATAGCCAGCCCTACTTTATCTACTGTCACCACTACCAAAGCATTAAGTACAGATAAGCCTAAGGCTCTACCGAGTATAAAATTTTTGGGTAAGAATATAGTAGAGGATATAGACCTAGATGAAGAGATAGAAATTCCTACATTAGATTTTGCAAATCTATCAGCGGACCAAATGCAAAATATAGGTGAGATCCTCCAAAGGAAAGCAAAACAAAAGAAACTTAAAGAGGAAAGAGACAAGGAGTATCAAATCATCAAGGATGCTAAGGACATTTTGTCTGATGCATTAGGCATTAAAGTAGACTCCTCCCAACATATTTTGTTACAATTAGCAGAAGCAGTTGAGAAATACAATGAGGATTCATCCGGGATAGAAAAGTTAATTGAAAGAGCCGAGAAGAGATTCAACAAGAAAGTGCTTGAGCACATTGCTCAGCACATAGCCATTAACCAAGTGGAATTGTCTTCAGTTTTGTCTAACATTGAATCTATCTATTCGAATGCTACCTCTCTTTTGGCCAGATTGTGCAATATTGCCGAGTTCACAAAGGATGTTAAACATAAAATGAATAAAATGGATGAGGATATGAAGATTAGCATACAGAAGCTGCAACTTGAACCAAGTTCAAGCTCTGCTCATCACATGAAAATCTCACACCTATCAAACATGCAGTCTGATCTACTGAAAGAAGACACAAGGATCCCGTCCACACTGCTAGACATCCAACACATGATCCTTCCCATCATGAATACAATGTATAAGCACATTGAACATTCCAAAACATTGATTCATGACAATCAGTTCTCTATAGCAGATCACATGATTGAACTTTCTGCAGAAGTCCAAATTGCTATACAAACATGTAAAATCCTGCAAGAAAGTTAGGACAGAACCCTGGCACTAATAATGAAGGTACATTCTGATTTTCTATCAAATTTTGGATTCTCTCTGTAAATAACTTGTATATGCACCTTTGGCATTATCGTCAAAAAGGGGGAGATATGTATAGAAGGAGAGATATGTATAGAAGAAGATTTGTACAGTTAGCACATTGAAAGGGGGAGACAATGAATAAAGCCCTATATCAAAGACAAATTTTGAAAAATCAAAATAAAACTCAGCATGATTCGTGTATATAAATTTTGGCCAATAAGTGTTTTTGTCACTAATGCCAAAGGGGGAGATTGTTGGCATTAAGCAGAATTGCCACTAGTGACAACACTTATTTGCATTCTGAGTGTAAACCGAGCAAATAGTGCAAATCGAGCAGACAGTGCAAACCGAGCAGACAGTGTAAACCGAGCAGACAGTGCAAACCGAGCAGACAGTGCAAACCGAGCAAACAGTGCAAACCGAGCAAACAGTGCAAACCGAGCAGTCAGTGCAAACCGAGCAGACAGTGCAAACCGAGCAAGTTAGTACAAACCGAACAGGACAGTGTAAACCGAGTAACATCATGTCTACCGAGTCACCAGTATTTACCGAGTTCAAAACCTACCGAGTGATCAGTATGAACCGTGCCTTCACTTCTACCGAGTGCATGATGATGCCGAGTAATGCAGTGGACGCCGAGTATCAGAAAGTCACCGAGTCAGTTTATAGGAACCGTGTAACCATACTTGGGCCGACTTAGTAGCACTTATGTTTATTTGTTAAGCCGACTGTGTAATTGTAATTGTAATTAATTGTTTAAGACTTGTATATAAACAATGTTGTAAAAATGTCAAGAGGTATGTAAGAAGAATATATGTGAAAGAGAAAGAAAGGCAGAGATAAGCGAATTACAGAAGGCTTCAGCAGTATAAGGAACAGCAAAGACAAATTCATCACAGAAGGTGATCAGTACATCAGCGAATCTCAATCAGCAATCCAGTTGCAAAGCAAGAGATCTACTGTTTCCTCCTAACAGGTGAATCAGTACTAAATCCTTTAACCGGGTAGACTTAACAGTCTTTTGTAAAATCTCTTTACTGAGTGCATACTTCATTGTATGTTTTGTAAATCCTTTAACAAGGTGGATTTAGCAATCCTTATTGCTCCTAACAAGGCAGATCATCAGAAGTGATCAAATTGTAAGCCTTAACCGACCAACTTTATTCTGCAGTATTAAAGCTTTGTGGGTTTCATCCCCACCCCAGTTTTACTTTCTTTTGGAAGGTTTCTGGGTAACCAAATCTATGTGTCATTATTGTGAATGCTTTTAAGTTTCATGCTTTCTGTATGCAAAAGGTTAAAGTGAATTACATGTTAATACATTTGTAATTGAAAGAAAATTTGGAGTTACTGATTCACCCCTCCCCTCTCAGTAACTCGGTTAATTCCTGAATATTTCCAACATTTCCCTCCAAGCATGAAGACAAGGAAAGGGAACTATTATGTTGCTCATAAGAAAAGATTGTAGATAAAAGAAATACACTATGTAAAACAAAGTGACCTCAATAAGGTAAATCAATAAGATCACATGGTGTGGAGAAACATAACAGGAAAAGGGAATGGTAGTGTACAATGTTTTTATATCAAGAAAAACTATAAGCTCTGGTGTCAAACAAACAAAACATCTATCTACAAACTCTTGAACAAATTGTTTAAATTCAATACAATCAACAATAGAATGTTTGTTGATATGATGACAAGAACAATGGAAGTTACCATTTGGAGATCAAATTTTGGTATCATATTTAAGTCTCCAAATTATTCTTTAGGCCAAAGAAAAATGATCTTCAATAATGTTTACTTATTTTGGTAAAGGGTTGGTAGTGGTTGAGGATTAGGATTTGGGGTAGAATGTGCAATGTTAGCTTGAGGTACTATTACCTATTTTACCACTTGATGGGAAAATGGATTTTCAAGTGGAAATTACCTTATAATATTTAAAACTATTAAGTGGTTAGTCTAATAAAAGGGGGTTTAATTTTTTAAATGTTTAATTTTATAGCTTTTCCTTTCTAATCTATTTTTTTGACTTGTCAAAATGTAAAAAGGAACATTACGTTAGTCCTTATGTTTGGGAAGGATTTTATAGCACAATTTTTATTTGGATAGCTCAAATCTTGGTTTTGAACTTGAGTTTAAGACATTGAAACCTAATCATGCTTGTAATAATATTTTCATATGCTATAATGGTAGCGTAGAGGAAGAAACAAAAAGTTTTATTAAAGAAGGTAGTATTTTCAAAGGTAGAACAATAGTTCTCAACACAAAGTAGTAGATTAGAGTAAACAACTCCTTTCATGATTGAAAGAGAAAAAACTACAAGAGAAAAGAGTACACATCATGAGTGAAGAACATTAGATTTCATGGGTGAAAAAAGAGGATTTCATTAAGTGAATAGAATGTTTGAACAATAAAGCATCTTCAACACATAGAAATGAGTGTATCCATAAAGGGACAACATGTTTTAATACAACAAGAATAACATATATTATCTAAGAGGAAAAAATAATGAGTTGTTGATGGTAAAGCATATATTTATTCAAGGCTCGCAGCATATGTGGAGTTAATAGCACATTCCCATCAAAAATAGGAAGATGAAATAACAAATATGTGAAGAGATGATTGAGAAACAATTAAAAGGAGAGAACAAATATTTTTCAAGTCCATATGAGGAGGTAGGGTTTTGTGCAAGTCATAAACCCTAACGTTTATATGTTCTATTCTTTTATTCATTTCATATTGGTTATCTTTGAAGTGGAGATCTCATGTTTTAGAGATTCAAATGGATGCTTGTTAGATTCACATAAGCATAGTCAAGGAGACATTAACAAGTAGGTCTTTGATAAGATCACAACCTTTAATAGTAGTAGTATAGAAGTAATAAATAGATCCTTTGATTGAATATAGATTGGCATTGACATGATAGTAGTCATACATGACATTATTTAGGTCAAAAATATTGAAATATAGTCCCATATATCAATAAGTACAATGTCTCACTGACATATTGCACTTAAACATTGATATCCATGAGATATGTTAAGAAATAGTAAAAGAATAGTTATTGTGTACAACCACTTAACACTTGGAAATAAAGATTACAATGTCAAAAAAATGACTTAACATGATATCAAATTAGTGATAAACAAGTGTTAAAGATAATGATATTACCAAGAGTATTTGATAGTCAAATTTTATGTTAGAGAGCAGTGGTTGAACAAAGAAGGATAGAAAAGAAGAATTGTTGTTATTGAAGCATGTGAAGATCTAAAATAGTGAATAAATGAAGGCAATGATAGTGATTAAGGAGTTCCAATGAATGCATTGGGAATTGTATGTATAATGAAAAATTAGTGAGTTGTCAAAGAATCATGGAAAGGAAATAAAGATGAAGTGTCAAGACACTAATCAAAGAATTATAAAATCATTGATTTGCAATGTCAAAATAGAGATCAATAAGGTTATGAATGAATATGCAATGAATATCATAGAGAATACAGTCTTGGAGATATAAAGAAGCATAAAAAAGCTACATGATAGTGATATCATTGTTAGGATAAAGTAATTTGGACTCTTTCATTTCTAGGTTAAATAGTGTGTGATTTTTCATCATCAACATTTTGGATCATACTACATGATCCCTTATCAAGATTAAACTGAATAGTTAGAGAGCATCTTTTCTACTTTGTAACTATTTTCTTTATCCTGATGATGGGTCATGTATGTTGGGATTATGGAAAGGTGAGTTACTGAGATGGGAGGGGTGAATCAGTAACCACAAAAACTTTTTCAACTGAATCCTTATAACAATGTAATTCATTAACCGACTGACATGTTATATTTTCATCCATTCATAACATTACTTGAAATAAGATATGATTTCTAATATAACATGTAAACATCCATGAAACTTCATACATAATACACAAGTATTTTGGTATCACAAAAACCCTTGTTAGAAGGTAAAAAATGTGGTGGGGATGACACTCACAAAGCTTCACTAACTACATTAATAAAGTTTTCCGGTTAAGGCTACAATGTTTGATCACTTATGATGATCGTATCCTATTAGGAGTAACAATAAAGATCTGTGAGGATCTACCTGGTTAAAGGATTTAAGAAACACTGTTAAGTGTGCACTCGGTTAAGAAATTTACAAAAAGACTTGTTAGGTCTACTCTATTAAGAGATTTAAGTTTGACACAATCGTTAGAAAGTAATAGTAGAATTGATCTATATATAGAAACTAACTTTGCCTAATTTCAGATCTAATAAGTACTTAACTATTATCACCTTGTTGTGATAGATTTATTCTCTAAATTCTTCTCGATAGCCTTTTGATCTGATATTGATTCAATCTTTGAATTCTCTATCAATACTTTAACTTCACAAACCTGTCTGATCTTCAAATGTCTGTATATGAAGCTAGTTCATGTGTGGTACTTGTAAAAATGCCATCTTGACAATTCTTATATCAAAAGATATTGACCTAATTAGGGTTATGGCATCATTTAGAAAACCTAAGATCTACAATCTGTATGCACCCTAAAATGGTCGCCTAGACTTTAGGCCCCCATTCAGTAATTTATCAAATCCTTGAATCAATATTTTCAAAAATCAACATTTTTTAATTATATCAATTTTTTTGATCAAATCCTATTTTATCATTTTCGATTATTTTCTATGGGCTAACCATTTTATCCTAAGTCTTTATTTATTTAAAAGGAATATTTCCTCCCCTTTTAATAAATAAAAACCCCTCACTTTTCCTCTTATCCTAAGTTGCACAAATAAAGTATTATTCTTATTTTATAAAAAGGAAAAAAACACTTTTTATCTCATATGGACACAAAAGTCAACTCTTATTTTCTCATTGGAGGATATTTGTGCACAAGGATCAAGCTTCCATTTTTCTTCACCGTTGATTAAATCTTTTTCCTTTTAATCTCCATCATCCGTTGATTTTCATTTCCTATAAAAGAAGAGCTATCTTCTTCATTCTAGGTCATTCATTTTATGCTAATGTTATGTTGCAGGTTTTCTAGGTCATTTGAAGCTCTTTGAAGACATTCTTGCATTCAAACTTTGGAGACTATTGTGGCATCACATTCACATGCTTTCATAGTTCATTTCTTGCATTTTCATAGCATTCATAACTTCATTCTTAGCTTAGATTTCCTTTTTATGCAATAGATTAATCTCACATAGCTTAATAAGAAGGTTGTAATCTTTTGTACTTTCCTTTCATAGCATAGTTTGTAATTTAATTTTCATAGAATAATTTGCATACTCATATAGGTTGCATTACATTACATTCATATTGATTTCATTGGAGATATTGACACTCTTGCCCTTGTCTTTGATTTGGAATCTCTCATTGTGTGGTTGACTAGCAAGGTCATAAGTTTATAGCTCTAACTGGGACCAATTTTACAAATCTTGCAACTTCATGCATAGAGAACTATGGATCAATTTGTGAGGGCTCATTCTTGAGTTTCCTTGCATATAAAAATTCATAGAAGTGTGGTCACATTTTCACCATACATTTTTGGCGACCATCGTGGGGCAGAATATTATTGTTTTGTCTTTTATTTTCTGCATTTTCGTAAAAAAATTCATCAATTTTTAGCTTTATTTTCGGTCTCTGATTTTTCTATCTTAGAGTGTCGCGCGACATTTTAGCAGTGTCGTATGACAGTTCTTTGTATAGCGGCGCGACACTTTACTAGTTAAAAGTGTCACCCCATTTGACAGAAAGTGTCACACTATTTGAGGAGTTCTGTCACCTGCATATCGAACGAACTATTGCCCCAGGTAAATCTGTCGCACAGTTATGCAGACAAGTGTCACATGACAATTCTACTGATTATAGTGTCGTTTGTACCTGACAGTGACTTCTTTTGGCCGAATCTAGACTTATTTAGTTTGTTGTTTTTATTTCCTGCATTTAGATAGAATTAATTTGCATAGTTGTATTTAGTTTCTTTTTTTTTTTGCAAGTTTGTAGGTATATAATTCTTGGTTTCCAATATCAAATATCTCATTTGAGTTATTAAGGGCATGGATTCATTCCTTGTTTGCATAGGGGGTTAAATGCACCACTTTATGGACTCACTCTATGTTTACTTGGAAAGTTAAAAATTCCATTGATTCAACCCTTTTTCATTTATGAGTAGTATTGATAAGCAACTTTATAATACTTTTGATTGATCTTGTTGGCTAAATTGGGTTGTTAGACTTGCTTATTTCTAATCACCCCTTGGTTTTACACTTTGGATGCAATATCAGCATTCATACATAGGGGAGGGGTCTACTTGAAAAGAGCATTAAGTATTCCACAAGTTTCACCATTTTTATGCTTTCTTGATCTCATTAGTTTCTAAGGTGTGGATTTGTCTTGAGTTTGTGTGAAGAGTTAAATGTTTCACTTTTTGGACTCACTTCACACTCACTTGAAGAGTACTTTTGATTGATCTTGTTGGCTAAATTGGGTTGTTGGACTTGCTTATTTCTAATCACCCCTTGGTTCCACCCTTTGGATGCAATATCAGCATTCATACATAGGGGAGGGGTCTACTTGAAAAGAGCATTAAGTGTTCCACAAATTTCACTCTCTTTATGCTTTCTTGATCTCACTAGTTTTCTAAGGCCTTGACTTGTTTTGAGTTGGCATGAAGAGTTAAATGTTCCACTTTTGGACTCATTTCATATTTACTTGGAGAGTTAAGTGTTCCACCTTTGGTGCTTTGAATACTTTTGATAGTGGGTTGCTTGAATTTTAGAGCTAATTAGATTTACCTAACCTTGTTGGCATAACAAGTTGTGGTTGTAGGTACATTTGCTTTGCCAAAATTGCATGTTAAAGGGCTACTAACAGTTTTCTTGTAGGGCTGCCCAAAAAAAGCAAAAAAATACAAAAAAAAAATTGCTTGTTGTTTATTCCATTTCAAGTGTGGCAATTACTAGTTGTTTCTTTTCTTAGGAACATTAATATCTTGTAGAAGAGATTTTGAGGTGGTAGGAGAAGTATGCTCTTCACCCTTGTGGTGAACTAGAAAATCTTGACCCATCTTAGGACTTTGGAAGCAAGAAGGTAATTTAATCTTTGCTTGGTGTGTTTGGGAGAAGTTTTTGAGATAAAGGAGTATGCTCTTCACCCTTGTGGTGAACCAAAAACTTTGAACCTCAAAAATTGATCCATTTTTTGTTTAGTTGATAGAATCCTTTAGAGGGCCTACTCTTGAGCAATCAAGAGGAACGACCCAAGTGGGGACAAGCATTTTGTTGATTATTCCAACCCACTATAAACTCAAGGCTATCAAGGACACAAAACCTTGGTAGACGTAACACTTGTCTTCGTTTGATAAGAGTACTTATGGGATTGTGACCATGAGGAAAATGTCAAGCAAGAATGCTTAAGGTACTCTTGAGGCCATGAAGTCCTAGTCCTTTTTGAGGAGCAAGAGGGGTGTTGCGAACGGAAGCCCTTACTAAAAACCACTAGATAGAGGCCACCTTATTTTAGCCGCTTATCTTCTTAGTGCAAGGATTGATCCAAGTGGAACAACCCGAATCACCTCAAGACACTCACCATATATGTTCCTTTGGTTGTGTTATTTGACACTTCCATGACAAAGCCAATATCTCTTGTGGGCAACCACTTGGTGTGAGGTGAAGGGACATCAAGTTGTGGGCTAAGTTGGTAAGTATTGAACCTTGAATTTTAGGATAGATATTGCTTGAAGTGTCTTCGATTGTGCAATACAAATGTTAACGTTCTTGAACATTCAAACAATCGGTAGTATTCATAGGGTGTTTTTCTATTTCGATATCACAATTGTTTGTCTTGGCAAGGTTGCTTTTGCCCTTGTTTCAAGTGTTTTAAGACACGTTTGATCCCATACTATTTGCAAACCTGTCAATTTACTATTGTCATTGTGATTACATTCGGAAAATCAACCCTCAAACTAAAATTTTTGAACAAATAAGCTTTAAAACTAAGATTTTATGCTTCACTGGTCATAGAGTCATGCGACACTGAACAGTGTCGCGTATTTTTCTAAGAATTGTCATGCGACAATTCATCCCTGCACAATTGTCACCCCTCTTGGTGGAAAGTGGCGCACTGATAGCCTGGAAACTGTCACCTAGCTTAAGGCGAAGTGTCACCTCGATATAAACTATCACCTGGTTAGCCTGGAAAGTGTCGCCTGGAATTTTTCTACTGTGTTTCAGATTCAGTCAGTTTCAATTGTTGTTAATCAGATTAAGTCTTTGAGTAGGTTGTCTACTCTATCGTTAGAGACTTGTTTTGGCTCTAAATCTCTGGTTTTTGCCCTCTAGAGACCGCATTAATTGATTTACAAGGTCACTTTGGAAATAGTTGTCAAGTTAGAAGATTATTCTTGGTGAAAAAAGTTTATCTCTAGAATTGTTAGCTACATTCTTGAAAAATTTTAGTACTCTTATTGTCCAAATCATTTTCATTTAATCTCAGTTTCAATTATATTTTGGCCTAGTCCAATCTCCTAGTTCAAAAAGTGCAAGGGTAGTCACCCTTTGATTTGAAGCACCTCTTTGACAGTGTTGGTAAAGCCCCTTTGTTATTTCTATCTTTCATTTCTCTTTAGACAATAGAGGACTTTGATTATCCTTGTTTGGTGTTGACACTTTGAGAGGTCACCCTATCATTAAGAATCTTTTTCTTTCATGTCAGTTACAACAAGGTACCAAGTCAATCAAGGGAAGCGACCTCCGGTTGTCTTTAACTAGTTACCCCCAGTTAAGACTCGTAAACAAAACAAAGAAAAAGCACCCATTTTCGATCAATCTCCTAAGAGTGAATCTGAGGTTTGTTTTAATCCAAAAGGTAATCCCAGTGAAGTGAGTACCTCTTTAGCACCTCTTTCATCAAGTATGGACATGAGTCACACCTTCACTAGACAACAAAGAGAAGCAATGAATAAAACTCTTGATGACATTTTTCAACGATATAAGAGTAACATGATGTCTGCTAGGTCTTCTTCTGATAGTCCACCTGGATCACCTCCTATCAACACAAGGTATCTAGATTCTCACCAACGAGCTGAGAGACATTACCAGCAAGCTCACCCAGATAAACAGTCATAACATGAAGACCAAAACAATGAATCAGGTGATGCCCACATCAATGCAGCTAACGCAATCAGATACTCAAGGCAATCTTCTCCACTAAAAGATACCTATCGATATGTAAGTACGAGATTGAAAAGCATTGAAAGGGAGAAACAAGCCTATCTAGATGAACAAGCTACCAAAAGGGAGAAATTTAGACAACTAGAGGAAGAGGAACATGCATTATTGGACATAAGAAAAAGAGTCACTCAAGAAGAAAAAGATAGACTCTATGCACAACAACTCCAAAATCAATTCAATGGGAGGGGTACCAATAGTGGGACCAACTCACCCCCGTCTACTCCCTCACCAAGTCCTAGAAGAAGGTCAAGGACATCCTCAAGATCCCTAAGTCCTAGGGGTAGAAGGACTTCAAGATATGATCACCATAGGAGACATTCGCCTCCTAGACTTTCAAGGAAACCATCCCAACGAGCACATCATGGCTCACAACATGGAGGAAGTCATGCCAACTTTGGTCATATGGATTTTATGACTATGTAGCTAGAACCATCTTTTCAAGCATATGTAGAGAGATATGTGGAACAAAACAAGAATCAGTTCCTAGAAAGTCTCATCAACAAAGGTGCTAAGGTCCCATATGATTTTGATGTGCACCAAAAGATTAAGAAACAAAATCCTTCAACCAACGAGGTGATCATGTAAATGCAAAAGGACATAGAGAAAATGAGAGCTCCTAAAAGCACATTCAATTTGGACTCCATATGTCCCAACCCTATAGACAAAAGTGTGGTGACGATTGAATTTCCTAAGAAGATTGAGTTCCCAACTTACAACAAATATGATGGCATTGGTGACCCTCATGACCATGTTAGATAATTTTACATAATTAGCTTTGCTTTTCATCATGAAGACTCCTATTTAATGAGATTATTCCCAAGGAGTCTAAAAGGTCAAGCTATGGAGTGGTTCACCAACCTTACTCCTCCAGTCAAGACATTTAAAGAACTTGTCCAAAGATTTGTCCAACATTTTTCTTACAATCTATCAAGGTTAGTCATAATGCTTGATTTGTGCAAACTCAAACAAAATCAAGGAGAACCTTTTGTCACCTTCCTGCAAAGATGGAGACGTTTGTGCTCGAAATATCCAAGGACAATTCCTAAGGAGAAAAGAATAGACATCATTGTGAGCAACTTGGTACCGAAATTAAGGTATGAAGTAAGGAAGATCCCATTTAATTCTTTTGATACCATGGTAGAGGTGGCATGTCGCATAGAGGATGTCCTAAAGGAACAAGGCATTTTGGCCAAAACAACTAATAGCAACAATGGCCAAAACAACAATAATAATGGTAATAAGGACAAAAAGAACTCTTATTGGAATAAGAATAAGCAAGTGGCCAATGACGGAGTTGTTGACTCGTCACAACCTAAGAATGAAGGAGTTCTTAACCTCTCTAACGCAGTCCAGGCCATGTAGCTGCAAACATCCTCAGCACAACAAGAGAATAGACCCAAGTATCAAGGGAGACCTAAAACAGAAAAGAGACAATTTACCAAACTTGGGGACTCATATGCAGACATTTTCAAGACATTAATTGCTCATAATTTGGCACACCCTCAAGATCCTACGAAGCACCGCATACTGGATCCCAAGCCTCATTGGTCGGATGAGAAGGCTTTTTGTGTGTTTCACAATGGAATTGGACATGATATAGAAAATTGTTTTAGACTTAAGCATCTTGTCCAAGATCTTATTGAAAGTGGAAGATTACAAGTTGATGGGTTGACCACAAATGCAGACCACAAAGCTTTTAAAGAACCCTTGCCCAAATATGAGAAAGGAGAAAACTCTAAGGATATGAATGGCAAGGCCGCTATCAACTACACTTACACAGCTACTGAGAATGTTATTAATATGCTTGAAGTTGTTGATGATAATGTCAACATGATGAGAGGGAAAGACCCTTATGGATATGATATGGATTTGACTCCTATGCCTAATGAAAGACCCGTTGTTGTGCTTAGAGGTCCTCACTCATCAAGGATGTCTCAACCCCTCAATGTTGTCACTAGGAGTCAGTCCCATGCTCCCATTGTTATTAGAGGTCCTAGCTCTAGCAAGTCTAAGCAGCCAGTATCGAAGGGTGCTCTTCCTAAATCTGATGTTGGTCCTAATTCCAATTATAACCTTATTGATCAATTACAACGCACACTAGCGTAGATATCTATTTTTGAGCTTTTGGAATTGTCTCCTAGGCATAAGCGTGTCCTTGAGGATGCTTTGCGAGCGACTAATGTCCCTAATGATATAGATGTAGACCAATTCCAGAATATGGTCAACCATTTGGCTAGCCCTCACTACCTTACATTCTCAAAAGAAGATGACAAGTCATTAAGCCACCCACACAATTTGGCCCTTCATATAGAGGTTATGATCCATAAGACCTGTGTGAGGCATGTGTTGATAGATGGGGGTGATGGGCTTAACATCTTCTCTTTGAGATTATTGGTGGCCTTGAGTTATTCAGAAGAAGTCATTGATACAAGGAAGAAGATCACCATTAACGCTTATGATGAAGCAGAACATAGTTCTAAAGGGTTGGTTGTTCTTCCTATCCGAATTGGTCCTATAAAAAAAGACATTTTGTTTCAGATTGTTGACGTCGGTCCTTTAGCTTACAATATTTTATTGGGTAGACCATGGATACATGAGATGCAAGCAGTTCCATCTACTTATCATCAGTGTGTGAAGTTCCCTTATAATGGAGTAGAAATTTGCATACTAGGGGATAGCACATTATTAGTCAACATAATTTCAGCAGGGTCTCATATTCCTTTGAATAGGGAGGCTGACACTTTTGATACTACATTTGAAAAAGGCAAGAATAAACTCAAGACCATAGATATTGGTATGGGGGATTACAAAATGGATACATTCACAAAATTGCCAATTTCCCCTAGGTCTTATGGCAAACCTTCTCCAGAAATGAAGCCCTCGTTTTCAGCCATGACATTGTTAGATAAATTTGTAGTCCTTAGTTCTGATTTAAGAGGAAAAAGAAGAAGTTTCCATTAGGGACTGGATTTACCGAGAAGAGAAATACTGACATAATGATAATTTTGCACCTTCTCCTAGAGCTTATGGGAGAGGGTATACATTGGTCAAGAATATGGGATATCCAGGACATGGTCCCCTTAGTCATAGGTTGGGTACTAAAGCTGAACCTCTTAACCATGCCCTTTTTGGATGAAAGAATAAGTCAATAGCTGGCTTAGGTTTTGAAAATGAGAAATAGACAAGCGCTCCTATCTCAGCTGCGATGGACAGTGACAATGACTCAGACTACACACCTAATCTTTCTAATCAGCAAGACATGTCTGATGATTGGGTGCCTTCAACAGCTCTCCTTTGGGGAGGTTCAAAAGATTTGACAATTGACAGTCCTCCTATCCCAGCTGCAATGGATAGTGACTACATGAATGCTAGATTGACAATGGAAAGTGTTTCTATCTTAGCTGTGACAGATAGTAACAACGCTAGTGCTAGAGAAGGGGAGATCCTTCCCAACCTTGAGGCTTCTACATCACGAGGCCCAAATACTGATTCAGAAACTGACTCACATGAGTTTGAGCGGGACTCTCTTTCAGATGCAACAATTGATTTGGACATGGATGTTGGCATACCTATAGTACTCAACCTGATGTGACCAACGAGTCTACTATAGGACTAGAGGATTGGACTCCTCGAATTGCCTTAGTAGACAATGCTTCGTTTGGTAGGATGAGCCCTAATTTGGGTACCTTAGAGGGAGATTTGACGGATCCGAATTGTACGATCACCAGAGATAATACCTTTCGTATCAATAATGTTGAACCAGTCATTGACTTACCCCTTGTCCAACCCAACCTAATTGATTGGTCTCAGCGCTATCAAGATCCTAAACTTTTAAACTTCCAGAATGACTATGAGATAGCCTACTACTTGAATGCTCTTGAACTCATAGTCTCTTCTACCAGTGAACCTACAACAAGTATGACAGAGCTGGATATTAAGTACCTCAGTCAAAAAATAAAAGGAAAAGAAAAAGGGAAAAATGGTTCTGATGGAGAAAACCACTTTGTGGCGGTGTTAGAACCCAAAATAGTAAAAATAAATGACGTATCCGAGGGTGAAAACCTCTTCAAGGTGCCTAAGGATGGCAAACTTAATAACTTGCTAAGTTACTTCCAGGACAGGTCATCAGTTCTCGTTGAGCCTACACAACTAGTAAATTTGAATACAGAGGAGGCTCCTCAAATAGTGCACCTAGCTCAGTCTCTATCAGTTGAAGAAAAAGAGGCATATACAAAGTTTTTGCAAAAGAAGAAAATAAACTTTTCTTGGACATATTCAGACATGCCAAGGCTTGACACTGATCTTATTATGCATCATCTATCTATAGGTCCAGGAATAAAACCGGTCAAGAAAAGGTTGAGGAAAATGCACCCTCACGTAGCTCTCCTTGTAAAAGCAGAATTAGAGAAGCTCTTAAGAGCTAGATTTATTAGAGCTATTGATTATGCCGAGTGGATCTCAAACATTGTTCTAGTTTCAAAACATGATGGATCCATTCGAGTATGTACAGACTTCAGAGATCTCAACAAAGCATGCCCAAAGGATGACTTTCCACTCCCAAACATAAACATGATAGTGGATATGATGGCAGGTTATGAAATATATTCCTTAATGGACAGTTTTTCCAGATATAACTAGATAAAAATAGCTCCTGAAGATCAAGAGAAAATAGCGTTCACATGTGCATGGGGAACCTATTGTTGGAACGTCATGCCATTTGGCCTAAAGAATGCAAGAGCAACGTACCAACGAGCTATGACCACAATTTTTTATGATATGATGCATAAGAACATGGAAGATTATGTGGATGATACCTTGGCTAAGTCTAGGAAACAGGATACACACCTCGACAATTTGGAAGTAATTCTCGATCGCATGGAATAGTTTCAGCTTAGATTGAATCTAAAAAAGTGTGCATTTGGAGTTGTCTTAGGTAAACTTCTAGGATTCATAATTTTAGCAAAAGGAATCGAGGTTGATCCTGAAAAGGTCCAAGCTATATTAGATATGCCACCTCCAAGAAACATTAGTCAGATGAGAAGTCTTTAGGGATGACTCTAATCCATAAGGAGGTTTATTTCATAGCTTGCAGATAGAGCACAACCTTTTAATAAAACATTGCATAAAGGAGCCACATGTGTGTGGAATGAAGATTGCCAAAAGAGCCTAGATCAAATAAAATAGTATTTGGCTAATCCTCCAATTTTGATGCCTCCTATTCCAGGGAAACCATTGATTTTGTACGTTTTAGCAACAGATTCTTCCTTGGAGGCATTGATGGCTCAATTAGATGACACTGGGAAAGAAAGGGCCATTTATTACATTAGTTATACTCTAGTATCTTATAAGATCAATTATAATAGTATTAAAAAGTCTTGTCTCGCAGTAGTGTTTGCTTCCCAAAAGTTGCGACACTATATGCTTGCTCATACGATACATTTAGTTGCAAAAATTGATCCTCTTAAGTATTTTCTCAGTAAGGCTGCTCTCACGGGTAGACTTGCTAAGTGGATGATGGTTTTATCTGAATTTGATATAGAGTATGTTGAGAGAAAGGCCATAAAGGGACAAGCTATTGCTGACTAGTTAGCTGATTTTCCAGTTAAAGATAGTATGCCTATTCAGGTGGAATTCCCAGATGAACACATACTGTATATGACCTCTCGCACTTGGAAGATGTTCTTTGATGGTTCCAACATGCAAAATGGATTAGGTGCTGGAGTATTATTTGTCTCTCCACATGGATACAACATACCAAAGTCTTACAAACTTTTGTTCCCATGCACAAATAATATTGCATAGTATGAGGCTCTAACTAATGGACTTAAGATGGCTACAGAGTGGAATATAACAGAGTTACATGTCTTTGGAGATTTGCAATTAATTATCAACCAAGTAAATGAAGAGTACCAAACTAGGGATGATAAGCTGATACCTTACAAAAAGATGGTCGATTCATTGCGATGTTACTTCACATTTGTGACATTTCAACAGATCCCTAGAGCAAAAAAACAAAGCTGCAGATGCTATGGCTACATTAGATTCACTCCTACAGTTGGAACAACATGAGTCTAGATTTGAATTCCTAGTGGAAGAGCTACACCACCCCATCTTTGACTCCTCTGAAAACCACGTCATTTGTACCTTGGTCACCCATGAGTCTTCCCGTTAGGGTGCTATCTATTCATACCTTCCTGATGGCATCATTCCTGAATCATTTAACTGATCCGAATGAAGAAACCTTGTCCGTAATGCCTCTCGCCACACCCTTATCTCTGGTGATTTGTATAGGAGGGGTTTAGATGGGACACTTCTTAGGTTCTTGGAAAAGGAAGAATCTAACAAAGCGTTAGCAGACATCCATCAGGGTATTTGTGGTGGACATTCCAATGGTCTTGCCATGGCCCGAAGGTTGCTTAGGGTGGGATACTACTGGCCCACGATGCAGACAGATGCAGTAGCCTTTGCTAAGTCTTGTGAGAAATGTCAAAAGCATAGAAACCTGATTCATGCTCCAGGTAGGGAGCTAATTCCTTCTATCTCTCATTGGCCATTTCAGTGCTGGGCCTTTGACCTTTTTGGATAGATTTATCCCAATTCATCAGGTGGACACAAGTTCATTATTACTACTACTGATTATATCACAAAATGGGTGGAAGCTATCCCACTCTCAGTTGCCTCAAGCAAGACAATTTCATTGTTTATTCTGAATCACATCATCTGTCAGTTTGGAGTACCTTCTGAGATCATCACTAACAATGGAGGTCAGTTCAAAAACAAAGACCTAAAACACCTCTACAAAAAGTTTAAAATCAAACAACATTGGTCCTCCATTTACTTTCCCCAAGGAAATGGACAAGTAGAAGCCTCTAATAAAACCTTTGTCAAGATTCTTCATAGGAAAATGCATAAGAATGGTAGGGATTGGCACTTGCAAATCAATCTAGCATTATGGGCCTATAAGACAAGTATTCGCACACCTACAGGGGCTACTCCTTTTGCCCTTACCTATGGCGCTGAGGTAATATTACCTATAGAAGTAGAGATCCCTTCGCTTAGAGTCTCTCTCAAAGGTTTAGTAATAGATGAAGATTATCGTGCCATGAGGTTAGAGGAATTAGAACTTCTAGATGAGAAGCGTAGGGCTTCATTTGATCATATGAGAGTGTATCAGAAGCATATATCCAAGGCATTCAACAACAAGGTTCACCTTAGAGAATTTCAAGTTGGTGATCTTGTTTTACGAGAGAACCCTAAGAACCAATAGAACAGAGAACAAAAGAGTAAATTCGAACCTAATTGGCTTGGGCCATATGTCATCATAGCTACTTTTGGGATAGGTGCTTATTTGTTATCTGATGAAGATGGAGAACAACTCCTTGAGCCCATCAACATTTTGCACCTAAAGAAGTTCTATCCTTGATGCCCATTTTCTGTCTAGGGGCATCTTTTGTACATATTTTATGATCCTAAAAAAATATCAAAAAAATTCATATATGATGCTGAAAAATCCTAAAAAGCATAAAAAGTCCTGAAAAAATACAAAAAAATCAAAAAAGAAAAAATTCCAAGTGGTGAAAACCTGGAAATAGGCGCTACTTGGCCTTTGCACCCTTGTCTTTTAGCATGCGTCCTCGACACTGAGTCTTTCTCCATCATACCTTGACCTTATTTGACTTGGTCTAGAATTGGTTTTTATTTTTGTCTAGGGGGCATAACTGTTAGCATAGGTCCTTTAGGTGAGTTTGTCTCTTGGGGCATTTCACATCAGGTGTTTTTCAACACCACCCCAAACAGTGTTTTTAACACTACCCTAGCGTCAAGTGTTTCTCAACACTTATCAGATGTCTCACCCACAGTCTAAGTATGATACAATGTTTCTCATTAGCAAATTTGATACTCAAAGTTTGACTCTATGACCAACACACACGCACTTAAACAATCAACTTGATTGAGATATGTTGACTTTATTTTTCTTTGTGTGCTGTCTATGAGGATTTCTTTGATGAGTGGTCTCTTCCTGAGAAGTTTTTCAATGATACATAGCTAGAAGATTGAGGGTATGAGGACATGTTTTATTGCTTTTTCTACTTGTGGGTATATTTTGTTAGTCCTAATTGTCATTAACATTTATGCTTGTTCCACTTGACACTTAGGACCTACAGGGTATTATCCTTGACTGTTTGTGCAAGTGCATGCTTATAGCTATCTTGACCTTCTTGTGTCTTGATACAAGCATAATCTCGCCATATTAAACTTAGGTAATCTCACTGCACTAGTCATCTTGACCTACATGTCTTTGGTGCCTAGGTGGGATTCCCACATTTCATCTGATATAGATCATATTCATATACCCATAGTCATACTAGTGTGTATTGTATGATCTTCCAATGCTACCAATAATGCTCGATGATGATAATTAGATGTCTATAAGCATTGTGACCTTGCAAGTCAACCACTTTTCATAGTAGCTTGCATTTTTAGGTTCATGATAGTTTAGTTTTGCATTTTTCCATATGGAGAGAGCTCTCCTTTTTTCATCTTACATGGACCTGTCAATCAACTGCGCTCATCTTTCTCTTCTTCCCGATCATGTCTTTCGCTCCTTGTCTTTTCATCTCGAACCTGTTCCTGGTCATCACAAGGGGTTAATTATATTATCATATCTATATCTCAAAAATGTCATATTTAGAAACATGAGTCTACATCATACACATGAGAATATAAACATACATCTATGAGAGAACATACATGAGCATATACATAAATATTTTTGAGCAATATGACAAGACAATATATATAAATTGATACGTCCATCACAAGTGAGACAGATACACATGATATATCGAACATCTAGTAATCTCATATATAAATCAATGTCATCATACAAAATATAATATGGGACCCCAAAATCTGGATCAATGTCTTAGGATATGTCTAAAACATCTAAACCTATGCCTAAACCTAGGACTCGCTAGCACCATCATGAGGAGCTCGTGGTGCTGGAGGAGGCATGACTATCCTGTCAGGTACCATATCTGATGCCCTTGCCCTCTGAGAGTATGACGGTGCTCTCTGATCCTCTAGAATAGCCTGGAGATAGAGTCCATGATAATACGCAGCCCTCACTGCCTCTCGTCGAATCTCTAAAATGTCTTCCTGAGCCGCTGCCTCGTGCCGTGCTATCTTTGCCCTGAGATCAGCTATCTACTGATCTCTCTCTGCCCTTAGGTCAGTCAGCTGCTACTCCCTAATAGCTATAGTAATCCTCAGCTGCTGCATCTCCACCTCCAGAGCCTGTATCCTAGCTCTCAGGTCCTCTCCTCCCGCAAGTGGGTCCTGCCTGGCCTCTCGGTGAGCCGGTCTCACCTCATCCTTAGGAATCGCTAATCTTTGGCCCCATGACCATTTTCGGCCACCTAATCCGAATCCCTCACCTCTCTCCATCCCTCTCCCCCTCCCTCTCCCTCTCCCCCCGTCCCCTCCGTCTCCTCCATCTCCTCCGTCTTCGTCATATCCCCCATCATCCCCCTGTGTTGCTACTTGTGCATCCAGTATAGTGAATCTAGGAAATGGAGCCTTGTGCCTCTCTAACCGATAAGCTGCATCTGCACCTGCATCTGCCATATCCGGAACGTGCTCCCATGGCTCCCGATGTATAGCAGCTGTGTCATGTACTGCCTGCTGGTAATTCAACATCGACAGCCAACCATGGCCCTCCTCATCCCAAAACCGAGCATGTGTGGTAGTCTTTATGGACACTCTCTGCTGGTGTCCGAACTGCCTCCAAACTCGAGTAATAGCAAATCTCTCCATAATATCTGGGTGACAGCCTACCAATGGTCGACTGCAAAGCATGTAATCCAGCTCCCACCTATCACTCCACTGCTCACATGACCTGTAAGGTCTCCATATGAATGAGGTGAGCTCATCCAACACCTTGCGATAGTAAGAGACATCCCCGCTATGTGTCTCAGAGATGAAACCTGTATACCTATACATATAAGGATACCTGTACTCCCTAGGCTGTACTTGTGAATGCACTACAACAATATGCTCCCGCGCCCATATCTAAGCAAGTATAGCCCCGCATGCCCAAGTCCTGCCCTCCCGGTAGACAACCTCATGCAACTCATAGTACATATTAGCTAGAATAGCCAGACCCCAGGCCATCCGTCGTGGACGTGCCACCAAATCTGCTAGCAACCTACCCCATCCTAGTGCAAAACCCTTCTGACTCCTGTCAGGGATAAGGGTCTGTCTAATAATGGAAGCAACTATACAAGGCACTGAGAAATCTCTGGCAAAGCCATCCATCAAATGATCCCAAGTGACATGTCAGTCTAAGATGGTGACATCCTGGAACATATCCTGGATAATTTTCCGCCCCTCGGTGAGATCTTGATCATAGTATACTTGTGCAATCAAACACTCATGTCAGTTTCTATCATATGGAAACTTTACATCTATGACTATCTATAAACATGATTATACTTATAGGCTCCCCATGGCACGGAACCCGTAGGATTCGATAGACGTCCTCTAGAGTGATAGATGCCTCCCTAGTAGGCAGATGAAAGGTGTTGTGCTCACTATGCCATCTCTCAGCAAGAGCAGTCAACAACCCATGATCAGCTTGGATATGGGGCATCAGCAATAAGTACCCAAAACCCATAGTCCTCAGGTCCGCCTTGCCCAGATCATCAAGATCTCAAACAAATCACAATCTAATCACATGAGGTGCCCTCATACGGAGCACCGGGAAGACCTCTTGCAAGCCATCAAACCAAGCTAGATGTCAGCACATATCATGAAGGATGTATAATATCAGTACAAAGCATTTTAAAATCAACCATTGTCGGGACCCATGTCATTTTGCTCAAAAACATTAAAACATGCCAAAATTTTAAACTAGGCGACACTGTACTTTTTGTCTAAGTGTCGCGCGACACTTTCTCTTATAGCAGAGTGACAGTTTTCACTTGGGCGACACTTCACATAGTGTCGCGTGACATTTCATCTTGTGTCGTGCGACACTGGATTCCATGTTCGCGTGACACTATTTGGACCCACGAAGTGTCGCGCGACATTTCTCCACAAAGGGAGCGACACTTGTGAAGTGTCGCGCGACTTTTCACCTAAACTAACAATTTGAAATTTTTGAAATTTAAAAATTTCATTAAAAACATGTTAAATGCTAATAAAAACTCACAAAGAGGCAAGTTTTTCTAAAAACTTATCAGGGCAGCATAATGTGGAGGCCAGTTATGCAATCGGGCGCGCTCGAATTGATGCCTGTGAATTAGGACGCCTGTTTGTTGAGCCATTTCTCTCTCTCAGTGCTTCAAATGCTCAAATCACTAAATGACAAATGATTTTGAACATGACATTTTTTGACCCTTTTATAGCATTTTGACTTTTTGACCCAATTTTCAAAACACCTCGGAATTGCACGAAAATTGCACCCCTACCTAATTTCGACGTCTTGGATCCATTTTCGGACTCGAAATCAAAATCTGAGGTCATCTTGATAGTCAAAATCACTTCTCTTTCTTCTGCACAGTTGGCTAACCTTTTGAGGCATAACCCTTCGATCTTTCTTGGGGCATCTTCATTTCCATGTCTTCCAAACTTCTAGTCTTTCATTCACCCCTTTCGCTTTCTCTCTTTGAGGTTTGACTTCATCTTTATCTTATATCTTTTTCAGTCAAACCTAGTCAACTTGGGGCATATCTTCATTGCTTGATGGTTATCTTATCATGCTTCACCTTTGATTATGATTTATTGTGACTTGATCGAGTTTATCAATTTGTTGTTCTCCTCTATCTGATTTCGATTTCGATTCTGAGGGGGCAGTATCTATTGGATTTGAATTTTTGATTCCTTGATTTTCTTGATTCAGGTATCCTTCTATGAGTTTTGGCTCAAGTTTGAGATTCTTATCTCTTATTTTGGATATGATCTCGAATAGACCTCATGTCAAGAATCCTTTGTCTATGTTTGTTTGGGTGTGATCTCGAATCGACCTCACATCTAAGTTGTTTTGTGATCCTAGATCGATCTCACATTTCAATTTTTCTTTGACTGCATGTGTTCCCAGATCGATCACACATTAGTCAAAGATAGACAAATGTATGGACCATAAAATGGTCGCCTAGACTTTGGGCCCTCATTCTCCAATTTATCAAATCCCTGAATCAATATTTTCAAAAATCAACATTTTTTAATTATATCAATTTCCTTGATCAAATACTATTTTATCATTTTCGATTATTTTCTATGGGCTAACCATTTTATCCTAAGTCTTTATTTATTTAAAAGGAATATTTCCTCCCCTTTTAATAAATAAAAACCCTCACTTTTCCTCTTATCCTAAGTTGCACAAATAAAGCATTATTCTTATTTTATAAAAAGGAAAAAAACACTTTTTGTCTCATATGGACACAAAAGTCAACTCTTATTTTCTCATTGGAAGATATTTTTGCACAAGGATCAAGCTTCCATTTTTCTCCACCATTGATTAAATCTTTTGCATCTTAATCTCCATCATCCGTTGATTTTCATTTCCTATAAAAGAAGAGCTCTCTTCTTCATTCTAGGTCATTCATTTTATGCTAATGTTATGTTGCAAATTTTCTAGGTCATTTGAAGCTCTTTGAAGACATTCTTGCATTCAAGCTTTGTAGACCATTGTGGCATCACATTTACATGCTTTCATAGTTCATTTCTTGCATTTTCATAGCATTCATAGCTTCATTCTTAGCTTAGATTTCATTTTTATGCAATAGATTAATCTCACATAGCTTAATAGGAAGGTTGTAATCTTTTGTACTTTCCTTTCATCGCATATTTTGTACTTTCATTTTCATAGAATAATTTGCATACTCATATAGGTTGCATTACATTACATTCATATTGATTTCATTGGAGATATTGACACTCTTGCCCTTGTCTTTGATTTGGAATCTCTCATTGTGTGGTCGACTAGCAAGGTCATGAGTTTATAGCTCTAACTGAGAGCAATTTTACAAATCTTGCAACTCCATGCATAGAGAGCTATGGATCGATTTGTGAGGGCTCATTCTTGAGTTTCCTTGCATGTAAAGATTCATAGAAATGTGGTCACATTTTCACCATACACAATCCAAATGAATAACCTCAAACATCATTACATAGAGATCATCAATCATTAAATGATTACATCCACATTTAATCTTCACCTTGATCTTTGTAAACCATTTTGTAGCTCAGTGTAAACCGTTTACCTTATATTATGTGCCATTCAAACTTTTATGTCCTTCATGTTTTTCTCGGTATACACTGCATTCATTACTTGGTAAATTACTAATGATCGGTATATATGAATGCTTAGTTATAATTGTACTCGCTGCTTAGTAATCATCTAGCTTGGTATATGTGCTCGGTCAAGACTGTGTTCGGTTACTATGTTGTTCTGCCTTGTGCTCTGCTTGGTTACTATACTTAGAGTGTTGACTGGCTAGCCTATTTGCTTCCTTTACCGACTGTATGTGTGACACTAATGACAACATATAAACTAACATTCTCTCCTTTTGGCATTAGTGACACAAATACATATGTATGCCTTAAGAAATTTTTTCAAAGCTTTAAAACCATATACTCAAAATTGTAAACTCCCCTTACTTATATGCCTCTATAAGTATACATACTAACTATACATGTTTTCTCCCTTATAAGTATACATATCTTTCTCCTTTTTCATAATAATGTCAAAACTTGTATATTCTTACAACTTATCAAAAAAAATTTATGGGTTTTCTTTTAGCCGGCTAAGAGGTTTTCCCATTCCTCTTTCAAATTGTCAAGTGCAATCTATTCCAAATCAACTTGGGCATGCATGTCGAATATATGATCTACAAATGATATCTTGGGAGTAGCTACTAGATCCTTGGCTTTCTTTACACACCTCTACATCACCTTAATGTGTGGTAACAACTCTGCTTGTAGTTCAATTGTTTGATCCTTTATCTTCTCTTCTTCTCTTCTGAGCTCATTCCTTAACCCATGTATATGCTTGACCTTTGCATAGTGTGATTTGAATGCATTAGGTTATGTTATTAATCTTTATGTACTCTTCTACAGATCATCATCTAATTTCTTGATCTTTTCTTGTATCTCTGCACTAAAAGTCTTTGAAGTGAAAAGCTTCTTCAAAGTAGTGAGTATTTTCTAAATGAGAGTTTCTATTTCAGTTATAGTTTCAAATAACTTCACCTTATGAATGGCCATGACTTAGCTGATTTCCTCTGCTATTTTGAATTGAATTTTAGACTCTGCTCTCTCTTCAATTTTGTTCTCAGAATCAACATTAGGGGAATTGATGTGCTCGGTAAGTGTTGTAAGATAGTCAATGATTGGAGTTTCCTCATCAACATTGACATTAGGTACAACCTGCATTAGAATCTCTCTCACATCTTCAAGCACCTATTTTTTCTTACTCTCCTACCTCATCTTCTCCTGAGCTGCTTTCCTAGTGCATAATTCTCCATATCTCCTAAGATATTTAGGGTCTAAGGTTCTCGGGTCACATGAAGGTATCTCTATGACTTCATCTAGGGTGACCAAACCTTTTCCATTTTTCTTCTTTTTCTTCTCTTGCTTACTAGATGTGGGGGATTTCCCATATGGAACTAGAGCCTTCAACTCTAGATTAGACTTTGGTTTCTTGGTGGAGACACTTTCTTCCTTTTCTTTCCCTTTTTCTATTCCCTTGGTCTGAGGTCCTTGGGCTTCTGGCCTTGTACCTATTGTAGAATCATCTATATTTTCTTCTATTTCTATTCCTTTTTCTTCTACCTCTTTAGTTTTAGGCTAGGTAGTCTCTTTGTTTCCTTCTTCACCCTGCTCTTTGGTAGTATTCATCTATTTCTTGGGTGTGTTCTCCTCGGGTTTCTCTTGTGTAGTAATGTCTATGGCTTGCACCAAAATTGGTAAGTTACCCAATATTTGTGATGTAGCTGCCTCGAGACTCTTATCTTCATTGGTGTTCTTGGAAATAGCAGTAACATCTTCATCTTCATTCGCTTCATCATCAAGATAACCTTTAGTGATATCTTCAATTAACACTTCATCATTCCCGGTAATAACTAACTGCTCGGGAGTATCCTCTTTCTAGGTATAGCTAGCAGTATAGAAGTCTTATAGATATGTTTCATCTTCTAGCTACTCAGTATCTAATATGTGTATGGGATCTTCGATTGGCCATTGTGCAATAAGATCAACATCATCATCATGTACACCTTTACCACATCTTGTGACACCTAGCTCAGGGATAACTGCAAATGTAGTTTATTCTTCTTCAATCTTGGAATTCAAAATTTTTGTCCATTTTTATTTACTTTCTTCTTCAACCTCTTCAAGTTTTCCCTGCAGAATGTTCATTTCTCTTCCTTTCATGAATAATTTGTTGGAATATTCTTTCATCATTTCATCAATCTCTGTAATAGATAGGCTTGGCATTGCCAAAATTAATGATCTTTCCCTCATCTTCTTCTTGGTATGTAAGGCATAAGCCCATCTTGTTGATACCTTATCATATAACTCTTTAGGAATATAATTTGAAAATTCAACTGGTAATCATTTATACTTAATCATCATGCTGATGAATGCTTCCTCTAGGTTTTCCTGATCCTCGATAAACATATGTACATAATGATTCATTTTAGGGTAACCTAGTCTTCCCATTTCTTTTATATTCTTTGCCATCTCATCAATTGATTGGGCCTTGTTTACAACTACCTTAAATTGACTATTTTCTTCTTCATCAAAATCGATGTCATCTTTACCTCTTATTAATTATATCCTCTTCTTAGGTAGCTCGGTAGAGGCTTGAGTACCTCTCTTCTTTTGGTATGTCTTTGTCGGTGTTGGCCTTGTAATTTTTACAACTCTACATTTTAAAGGTGGGGAAACGCCTGTAGAGGATCTTGTCCTTTCTCATGTGGCGGTCTCAGCATATTTTCTTTTTCATTTTTTTCCTTCACCAATGTTTTTTGTATTTCTTTGTTTGACTCAGTCTCTTCATCATGTTCACTATTACCGATAAGAAATTATTCCTCAGTTGCTTCTTCAGCTAGCTTTTCTTCTCCTTCTTCATGAAATTGTTTCTCCAAAGTGTCCATCATTTTCTTTGATTTTCTACCCACTTTTACTTTGACTAAATCCATCTTAATTCTTATATTTTCTTCCTCATAGGTTCTAAAACTAGTTTCATTCTTATCTTTGGGCTTTTCCAATAGTTCCTTTATTGACCTAGATGCTCGGTCAATGTCAAGTTCATAATCCATAGGTTGCAACCATCCAATCCTTGGTTCGACTGCCTTAATAATAGTGGTGTTAGTTTCCACTAGAAAACAAATATCATCTTTGTATTGTTCCACTAATTGTGTAGGTATCCTGCTTCTCTTGTGCATTCTTTCCTTGAATTTTCTGAAATAATCATCCATTACTGTTTCAAAGTTTTGACCTAAACTCTTTATGAAATAATCATCCATTACTATTTTAACATCCCATTGAACATCACCTATTGAGGGGAATAAATTTTTCAAGTAGAAAAAGATACATACTAATAATGATCCAAGCTTTCAAGTGTTGGTCTTCGCAACTCGAATTGTCCTCATGTTTTCTTCTAGTTGCCTCAACATCAACTCAGCAAGGTCTAGCTATAGACATTCTTCACAATCTTGTATCCTATGTCAACATCATGATAATGAACACTATTCAGTCTGCTAAATTGGAATACTTTACAAGCAATTACATATGCTCCAAATCTATTTTTAAGGTCATTGATTATGTTTATTTGCATACCTCTGCCATCCCATTCGAGTCCTATCAATTTCTCAATTTCACTCCTTGGTGGGTTCCTTAGGGATTTCTCTTTGTCACTTGTTGGATAACCAATGACCATGTGGTCCTTTGTGATTTTAACTAATTTATCTAGCCACATTTTTCCCTCGTGTACTCCATTGAGTAATACCTTGATCCACTCAGTCTTGAATACATTCAGGATGTGAAGGGCATTGGTTAAACCTTTGATCTCTAGATGAGTATTCTCATCCTTCAGTTTCCCATCCACACAAAGTTCCTAGTAAGTGGATTGCAACTCAAAATTGCCTATTTCACTAATCTTGCTATGAATATAAGACAGGATGTATTGTACCAACAAAACACTAGGCTGTATGCTTGAGAATGCGCCTTTCTCATCAACCTGTGATGCGATCTCAGGGTGGAGTTTATACTTAGGTTCATATAATGCAAAATTGATCAATGTAACCTTCTTCTCACTATTGGCCTTAGATTGAACAGTTTGTAAAATGCTCAAATCATTGTAAATGGCTTGGATTCTCTTTTCTCAAATCTTTCTCTTTTCGCTCTAGTTTCACTTTGGTTCACTATGTGAGAAATGAGTTGATACGACGTGTATTTATACCCAAAAATATTTCTCGCTTAAAAGTTTTGTATTAAATGCTTCACCAACTACAACTCAATTAACAATAAAAACATTCATTTATCTCCTTTTGATACTCATCTAGGTTAACACTAACTATGCTTGATTGACTATGCAACTCGTTTAACCTTAACACTTTCACCAAATAACAAACTTTCACTCGGTCATGCTTTTACCGACTATACTCATTTCATGTTCAAAACATATAACAACCTAGTGCGTCTTATTTCATGCTTATTTGATATTCATGCAATAGATATAAGGAACTGTTGTAAGATATAATTGATTAAAATTTAGTTCCCATACTTCCTTGATTTGCTTAGGTGGAGGTGGTGAAATCACCTAACCCAAAGGATGAGGTGTTACCAACTATTGTGCTTGTTCCTGCATTAGCTTCAGTTTATCTTCTCCACATTTGACTCATTTGCCTTCTGATTCCATCAATGGTTTTTTCATTCATATCAACATTCAGTTCTGGTGCCTAGTCTCTACAATCTTTACTTAAATGACCAACCTTGTGATAGTGCAGACATGCCATTCTAGAATTTGTCCAGTTTCTTGATTTTCCTCTCTAGTGTAATCTCATACAATTTGATGCAATATGACCATATCTACCACATGTTGTGCAATTAACCTAAGTGTTGTAATCCCAAGTATAAGATTTACCTTTCCTTCTCAGTTGATAGGTGTTGTTTTATCTTTTCAGTTTCCACACTTGTTCATCTTTTTCCTTCATTCCTGTGATATATGTCCATGAATGTTTCAAGTACAAAAATTCTTTTCCATGTAGTGTCTCTTAGGTGACTTATTCAGCTTTGATCTACACTCATATCCTTGATGTCCATACTTGTTGCAATTATAACAATAACCATCAAATTTAGGAGTAGAGTTATGAATACCTTTTTATTTTCTTCTGTAGACATTTGATGTGTGACCTAGTTTTCCATAGTGATAGCATGAGAGCTTCTTTGGTCTTGGATTTTCATAAGCATTATTTTTTTAGCTTGTTTTGATGACTCTCCTTGCTTATTATAACCTAAACCAGTGGTGTTGTCCAGTCTTCTCTGACTATTTAGGAATTCATCCATCCTTTTGGTACTTTCTTCAGTTTTCTTTATCATCTCATTATGTTGTTGTTGCATTTTTAATTCATTCTTTAGTCTCTCATTCTCTTCCCTTAACTCGCTAATGTCTTCCAATTTTATAGAAATTTCATTGTTTACGTGGTTGGCTTCTTGTCTCATGACAACTATCTGATTGGAAATTTCAAAGTGATTCTCGGTAAGCCTTAGTATTTCAAATTCTTTCTCTTCCAACTTTCCAGTCATTTGTCTTCTATCTTTAATAGCCATATTCCTTTCATGTTCAGCTTGTCTTGTGTTGTTCATGACTTCAATCATTCTTACCATTTGATTTTCTTTTCAAATTTGCATTGCTTTCACTTGTTTGGTAAGGTGTTGATTCTTTTCAGACATATCTGATATAGTTCCTTCATATGCATCAGATATGCTTCCAGATCCTTCAGATAATTCCTCTATCTCTTCTTCCTCATAATTAGTCTCATTGTGCCGAAATAACAATTCCTTCCTTTTGACTAGTGATTCTGTCAATTGTTCTTTGATGTCATTAAGTCGTTCCATGAGAATCTACATTTCCAATTTCTGATTTTCAATAGTCTTATCAAGCTTATACTTTTCCATCTTTAAGATCTTTTCCTCTTTAGTGATTAAACTTCTTCAACAAGAGAACTATATATGATACCAATTTTTGGGATTATGGAAAGGTGAGTTACTGAGAGGGGAAGGGTGAATTTGTAACCTCAAAAACTTTTTCAACTAAATCCTTATAATTATGTAATTCATTAACCGACTGACATGTTATCTTTCCATCCATTTATAACATTAGTGAAAATAAGAAATGCTTTCTAATCTAACATGTAAACATTCATGAAACTTCATACACAATACACAAGTATTTTGGTATTAAATAAACCCTTGTTAGAAGGTAAAAATTGTGGTGGGGATGATACCCACAAAGCTTCACTAACTACAGTAATAAACTTTCCTAGTTAAGGGTACAATGTTTGATCACTTCTGATGATATTACCTTGTTAGGAGTAACAATAAAGATATGTGAGGATCTACCTGGTTAAAGGATGTAAGAAACACTATTAAGTGTGCACTCGGTTAAGAGATTTACAAAAGGACTTGTTAGGTCTATTATGTTAAGAGATTTATGTCTGCCATAATTGATAGAAAGTAACAGTTGCATTAATCTGTATGTAACAACTAACTTTTCATGATTTTGGATCTGATAAGTACTTAACTATTATCACCTTGCTTTGATAGATTTCTTCTCTGAATTTTTCTTGGCAGCCTTCTAATTTGATATTGATTCAATCCTTGAATGCTCTGTCAATACTTTAACTTCACAACCCTGTCTAATCTTCATATGTCTATATGTGTGGCTACTTCATGTGTGGTACTTGTAAAAATGACATCTTGAAAATTATTATATCAAAAGATATTGACCTAATTAGGGTTATGGAATCATCTAGAAAACCTAAGATCTATGATCCAAATGAATAACCTAAAACATCATTACACAGGGATCATCAATCATTAAATGATTACATCTATATTTAATCTTCACCTTGATCTTTGTAAACCATTTTCTAGCTCGGTGTAAACCATTTACCTTGTATTCCGTTCCATTACAAAATTTTATGTCCTTCCTATATTGCTCAGTATACACTGCATTCATTACTCGATAAATTACTAATGCTCAGTATATATGAATGCTCAGATATAACTATACTCAATGCTCAGTAATCATCTGGCTTAGTATATGTGCTCGGTCAAGACTGTGGTTAGTTACTATGTTATTCTGCCTTGTGCTCTGCTCAGTTACTATACTTAGAGTGTTGAACAACTAGCCCATTTTCTTCCTTTACCAACTGTATGTGTGACGCTAATGACAACATATAAACTAATTATGTAGTATGATCTAAAACATTGATGATGAAAAATCACACAAAGTTTAAGCTAGAAATGTAAAAATCTAACGTTATGGACTATGGAAATTGCACGACTCTAAATGATACAATAATATCATAAGATGGAAGATCAATGATTTTAAAAGAAAGTACAGTAACAAGAGATTTTTTCAAGAGTCAGTCATGACTACATGAAGGTAGTGAATGCACAAAATAATGACATAATAATAGTAAAATAGTCATGATGATAAAATGAAGGATGCAACAAGAGAATTGATACAATGAGAGATTGAAAGTAGCCATGTTACATAATGTAGTGAGTAAGAAAAGGAAATAGACAATGTTCTTCCTTAGAATGTAGTCATCATTCATCAAGGATATGAGCGCCCCTCATATTTTGGTGCATCATTTCATGATTGTGATTGGTATTCAATGTTTATGGACAATGATTTTTACTTGTCATAAAATAGTAATATGTTAAAGATATGAACAACATAAATAACAGTGAATTGATATATTCAAAAAAGATGATTACTACTAAAATGAACTTATTGAATGAGATTTTATCCTAAAAAAAGTGATATTTATAAGATATTATAGTGACATTGAGTATTAAAATAATAGTCAATGTGATTTTAAAAGGCTATAAAAGGGTAGAGGGAAGTCACTCCAATGATAAGGTCAAAGCAACACCATATTAGGCATCATGGAAACACAATAACATAAAGCGAATTTCTGTTCATTTGGTGTTGTAAAGCTCTTCATAAGGTCATGAGAAAGGATGTTACTATCTACTCTAGTTATTTTGACAAAAGAATAAACTAGGTTATGGAAGTACAACTCAAGTAGACTCCTCATTAATATAAACCATAGAATCAAATATTAGAAAGGAGATCAAGAAATCAATGAAAGGGCATGTAGAGGATTAAAAATTAGAGATTTGAAGGTGTTTGCAATAGTTAGTATTTATTTTTAATCCCCCACATGAATTATCTATCCATCATGGGGAGTTTTGGGGCCTAGAAACCAAGGTTTTTTTTCCCTAGTTTTAACCCCTAATTTTGGGGATTTTTGGTTATGATAAACCCAAGAGGATATCATGCAAGTTGGAGAATGTTAGAAGACAATTGAACTTTAGATCAAGCACATTTCAAGGAGGTCATTCAATTTAGAGGTGCAATTCATGCTTCAATTCCTTCTTTTTGTTAGTGATGCAGGAGCATCCATGAAGACACCTAGGTACATGAAGACACCAAATGATCAGGGTATGAAGAAAAAATCTCTCCAAGTTAATTGGGAGATCTTGAAGCCTATAATGAAAATATGCAATGATCAATTTGATGGAATTGATAAAACTCCTAAAGGGCCCAATAAGGACCTTAGGAGAAAAATGATGTAAAATGAGCCATTAGTGCTCCATAGGATTAAAATAAGTAATTAGGGCCTTAGATAGGTGGTTTTTTCTTATAATGTTGAAATAAATTTGATTGGATAGGTTTTGAGGATTAATTTCCAATAAAATGTAACTTAGAATTTAAATTTTCAAATCCTAACGACTAGTTAGGAATAGAGGGAATTAATGTTTCAATGGTGTTTCAGGAGTTTAGGGAATTCCAAATGATTGGGATCAGTTTGGGAAGTTATCAGATGTTTATCTATACTGATTCCAAATCCTAGTTAATGTGTGTGAAGGAGTTGTACAGACTCATTCACAAAATATGCAGGTTGTACGTACTTGTTTTTTAGCAATAACAAAGAAGTTTTCTCGCAACTTTTCATTTTTATTTGATGTTTCATTGAATCTAATAGAGGATATAATTGTTGGATGATTTTAAACTTGTTTTGAATCCCTTTTATGTCATTTTGATTGAGTCTTGGATCCAAAAGGCTGACTATGTCGTGACAATCATTGTTTTGTTGTGGTTACTAAGGTATGAATTGAGATTCATCCCCATTCTATGGTCTCTGTGATTAGGGGATGAATCCTAAAATTTAACCATATTAATTTAATATTCTATAATTCAATAATAATACTTGGATGCAGGGTGATCACCGAGAAGTGACTGATTGCATGGTTTAAGAGAAGAAAATGGAGGTATGGGTAAAATAGTGAGAAATATACCTTCATGAGGGGCATATTTTATGTTTTAAAGTGATATGATATGTTCATTTAATGGTGAATCAACCATTTTTTGGGTCTATAAAGGCTTGGAGGGTGTGGATTGAAGTAACCCTTATTTTGAGGGCTTGGGAGTAGCCATTTTGGGGTTTTTAAATTTGCATTGATCAAAGAACCTAATTGACTTTAGAATACTTTATTTTGAACCATTTGGAAATATTTTTGAATGTATTGATGGTTAGGGATAAGTATAACTTATTCTTTCTTTGGAAAATGACCCACTTTTGTGCTTGAAATAGGAGCACAATATGAGATTGGATATGTTGGTCCAAAGCAACCTATACTAAGGTTGAGCTATGTTAACAAGTGTTGAAAAGGGTATCTGAATCCCTTTTTTTTTGTTGATTGTTTTGAGAAACTTGTGAGAAAAATCCACTTTTATATAGCTGGAGACCTACTAGGGAAACAATTAGGCCTAGTAGATAACTTAGAGGTTTGGGGTGTTGGGTATTGTGTAGAAACCCAAAACTTGTTGAATCTTGATAAATATATCTTGTTAAGGTAAAAAACAACCATCTTGGAGTTTGGGAAGGTGTGTGAGTCAGTGATGTAGTATTGGCTATTTGGAAACCTTGGGGTTAGGAGGCCTAGTGAGTGCCTTAACCTATCAAATCTTGATTAGTTGGAGTAGGAACTCCATCAACACCCTTACCCTCTGTATCAGTTAGGATTGGGCCTTCTTTTCTATAAGGCTTTCTTGTTTTCTCCTTTCTTGAGAGTTCTTTCTTCTTTGATTTTTGCACACAACTATACAGAGAAACTTTGTAGCTCTTAAAAGCATTTATAGATTGTAATACTGTAGAAAATATTTTATTTTAAAGAAAATATAATATATTTTCCTTCTCATTCTCTTCTTGTCTCATGATGTTCTTGATGAACCATCTTTGATACAATTTCTATGATTTTTTTAGAAGTCTTTTGATTTTGTCACATTCATGAATTATTGAAGCAAGGAGTTTAATTGGTAATGCAGATTATATGTTTTATTTTAAATTTTTCTATATACTCCTAAAAAGTAAGCACCCTTAATTAGGTACTCATTTGTCCCCATTTTAGTATGTATGAGTTCTCACATTGTTTTCATTTTCTCCTAATGCTTATTGGACCTTAAAATTAACATTATAAGCCCTATAATAATTCATTTTCTTCAAAACTTGAGGTTAGACCTTATTTTGAAGTGTTCTCTATTTTTACTCCAATGAAATGATTCATTCCATCACCTAGGCCTTATATCCCTATTTTGTGCCTTTGTGACCTATTCCAACCTTGGACTGAGTTGTATTTAGAAAACTTGCATCGACCCTATTTCCTTGAAACCTAGTCTAAATTTTGGCTTATTTTTTGAGGTACAGAATGCCATTAGTGTTATGTACCTTGTACAAAACACCAATGATGTTTTTTTCCTAGTAAAAAATTCCAATGGTGTTATGTACCCAAGGATTTAGGTTTTAATTTGGCCTTGGGCCCTATGTCAAGGTATTAGTGGGGGATATAGTCATGTGGTCGGCCCGACTAAGTTTTAACCCCCCAAATGATGGATTGACTATACAAACCCCCTATTTATCCTCATTTTGGTATCCTTTATCAAGTGAAAGAATTCACTATCAAGTTTTCAAGCATTCATGATCAATCAAGCAATTGCAGTTCAAGATCTCTAATACAATTGAGAATCCAAGTCTTGAAACCTTCAAAGCATTCTTTCTTCTTCTTCACCAATAATTTTTGGAAAACTACAATATCCATCTTTCAAGGAATTTATTTCATGATTTCCTTTTAGATTAAGCTATTGCATTAACACTTGTGATTGCATCTAAAGAGATATTGCATCATCAGGGAATGATGTAATTTACTATTTAGATATAGTTTTTATTTCATCTTTCCTTATGCAATTTCCTCTCATTTTCAAGGTTGACTCCTAAATATGGGTTTGACCAAGGAAATAACCTTTACAAAACCTTATTCCTCATTTTTCCGTGTGTAAGAAAAGGTCATGGGTTAGAGAAGGTCTAGGAAGATCGGGACCAAACAAAGCACCCCTTCAAATTTCAGACCAAAACCTAGTATAAAATAGAACTGGCAATCTGTCCCTAGGTACATAATGACATTAGTAATCTATACCCTCCAAAATAAGCTCATATTTGGAAAAGACTCAGGTTACAAACTTCAAGTCCCAAATATGCAGTTATAGGTCTTTCGAGGGTTTCGATAGTTAGGAATTTGGATATGAAAACTCACTTCTCCTATTTCAATTCTAGGTGCATTTAAATTCATCCTTATTCTCTTTAACCTCATCTTTTTAGTTGTATTTGATCAGATCTATTCTTATTTAGTATCTTACATATCAATATCATTCCTCTCTTTCCTAATTCTAAGCAACAAAGGAATAAAAACCCTTCAACCATAGATATTGCATTGGCATATTTCAAGTAGTGTTAATCATATTAATATTGAGGTGGTTTTTTATTCCAATGTGCCATATTAATTGGGGAAATTAACCCTTTTATTGGATCCTCTTTTCATATTGTACATTTTAGTGAACTTGACTCTTCTTAGATACTTATGATTTGGTGTCTAGATTTTGATTTGTATGTACTAAATTGTTTCATTTAGTTTTATCAAATTTAGATCTATTTCATTATTGCATTTCCTTTACATAATCATGTTTCACAACAATTAAAAAATACAAAAATATTTTATTTTGAATGCATTAGTTAGTAATTATTGCATTTCATATAGATCCTTTCATTTGTTATTTATGGACTTGTATTAGAAAAATATACATATAGTTTCATACATTTTGCATATATTATGTTGGTTTGTTCATCATGAATATTTTCTATAGATTAATTTCATTTTTATCTCCTAAGGTCCCTACTTCTCATGAGGACATACTGACGCAAGACAATAATCCTTCACTTAATGATCTCCCTATTTGGGATGATGTTGATTATTCTCTTAATATGCATCTCCCCCATGAGGTTACCTTGGTTAAGGATAATGATGAACTATAGTAGAGGAAATTGATATAATTTTTCATTAACTTAAGGAAATTTTACCTTCTACCAATGAAGACTTGATAAGTGATGTCCCTTCTCCTAAAATGTACCCACTTTATGAGGATGTTTTGGACAAGAGGAGGAAATTATATATAACTTTCTTAATATCACCTTACCTTCATAATTATAATTCAAAGAGTAATGATCAATTTATATTACATCTCTACTCAAAGAATTAAGCAACCTAGATTGGAAGAAAAACATTATTCTACAAATTTGCAAAAGGAAAAAATATATATAACTATGTAGCTTACCTAGATGTATTTGATATATTTTGTTTTAAATTATAGAAATATTTTAATTATATATATATATATATATATATATATATATATATATATATATATATATATATATATATATATATATATATATATATATATATATATATAATATATATATATATATATATATATACATATATATATATATATATATATTTATATATATATATATATATATATATATATATATAATTTCTATTCAGATTTAGGTCCTAAGGGGGCATAATCATACATAAATTGAAAATATTCAACACCAGGGGCATGATAGTTATCTTCAATCAAGTCAAAACTGTTGGGTAATTAACTTCAGATCAAGTTTATTATCTATGACTAAATCAAATCTTTCCGACATTGATCAATTTCATCGCTTCAAATCAAATTGGTTCTTTGTCATCATCATAGTATTTTATATTTAATCTTTGCACACCAAATCAAACTAGATATCCTGATTATATCTTATCAATCTTCATTCGATCAAGCTCAGAGCTAGTATAGTCAATTTTTGTTTAGTCAAGTTCAGAATCGATAACTTTCTAATCACATAGAATTTCGTTTGACCAAGCTTGAAATTCTCAAAATTAAGAGTAGCTCTTCCTACTGCTCTCTAAATCTCTCAAGTTCAGATTGGTTCTTCCTGCTCTCTAAATCTCTTCAATTCAGAGTGGTTCTCATTGCTCTCTAAATATCCTTGAATTTATCAGTTCCTGCCTAACTGTTCACTAAATTGATTTTCTTTGAATCCCTGTGTTGTTCGCAAAGCAATTAAAAGAGGGGCAAATGAAATCACCCAAAATTGGGCTAATAGAACCAAAGACCCGATTTTCCCTATTCAGAGTTGACACAAGGAAGGTCAGATGAGGGGCCAAAGGAACACCCTAATCTAGATCTAGCTTGTAGAGATCACACACAGAAGAAACAACACACAAAATGAGAGAGAGAATGCAGATCAGATCCTTTTATATTTCATCAAATTGATTCATATATGCTAGGCTGTAAAACCTTCCCAGTTAGGGTCAGATATTACAATTCAATTACAACAGTCCTCCAACATGCAAGGATTTAGAAATTATCTTCTAACTTCTAATCTGATACCATCTATCTTCTATCTCTAAGCTAATCTCCTAAACTACAACCAAAGATGACAATATATACAAGAGGCTACTGAACAACTCAGCCTTCAGATCCACCATTAATGGAAGGAACGACCAGATCTAGGTCCACATGCTTCCCAATGATAGATACCAACATTAAATCCGCAACCATAATCAAGTGGACAAGTTAGCCTCAACATAAAACAAAAAGAAACAACTTGGGAAGAAAGGATAACCGAGTGCCCAAAAAAGATAACCGAGTACCAGGGAATTAACCGACCAACTTGGTTAATGAAGGAACCGAACAACTACCAAGCCAACTCAGTCAAAGAAAGAACCGAGAAACACAGGAAAACTCAAACTTGTTTTTGGTGACACAGGATTGTCAAGGACCCGAGATGCTCCTCCATCAAGAGTAATCTCCTGATTATGTTAATTTAATCTTTGATTATGAACATAAAAGTCATAAATCAAGCATTTAATCATCATTAATTCATCAAGAAATCAAATTAATTACCTCTAAGCCTAATTAATTAAATCAATTCCATTAAATGCATGGCTAAAGTAATTAATTAAAACAAATTAATAAAAGGACTTAAATTACATGTCACCTCTCAAGGGATTACAAGGACAAAATAAGCCAATGAGAAGTAAGCTACATGGATCAAGGATGGATGCATCTCAATGACTCTTCCCAAATTGAATCCCAACCATTGAATTCAATAAAGTTCTATAAAAGAGAAATTTTAAACTCACAAAACATATAGTTAATTTCATTCATACTTACATGCTACTATTTTGATTTCATAGCTAATTAGTTCACACTTCATTTGAATAGCTTAATTGTTAAAGAATTAATGATATTTCTTAATTTCTCACATTTCTTAATTTCTCATGTTTCTTAGTTTCAATGCATTGAATCTCTCATTCTAGTAGTGAATTGTTAGTGTTTAGAGCCTAAGGCTAAGAGAAAATTAGATTTTAATCATACTCTTGCTAGTTAGAGAGCAGTAGGACGAATTTGTTAGTGTCTTTGATCTTTCATTTTCTTTATGGACTAACAATATAATGTCTTATTAAAGTGTTGTGTTGTAGGATAACATGTACAAAAATTTACACACACAAGTACCAATAACATTTTTATCTTTAGGTCTCGGTAGAAAAGTCCTTGTGTTGTTCTTTTCAATTTGATCTATCTCTTCTTTCATAGCTTTAACCCAATCTTCATTATCCAATGTATCTTTTACTATTCTTGGCTCAAATTCAAAAATCAAACATGTATTATCTCTTAACTTACTTCTTGTCATAACTATGACATTCTTGTCTCCAATAATCTTGCTCAGTGAATGGTTTTTTCTCACATACTTGGCTAGGACAGGCATGTAGTTTGTGGAAGTTCTTCATTTTCGGCATTCGGTGGTGGCTCTCTTTGTTCAACTTCCTCCTCAATTTGTAGTACAAGTAAGGTATTAGGAACTTCAGGTTGAACATATACAAATATTTTATATTCCTCGAGCTCCTTTTTGTTGTCTTCATCATTTTTCTCTGTAAATTCATTAATCCTTACATTTGCACTTTCTAAAATTTTGTTAGTAGACTTGTTTAAGCACTTGTAAGCCTTTCTCTCTGTAGAATATCCTAAGAATATTCCTTCATAACCTTTATGATCAAACTTTACATCTCTAGCATCCCTTAGAATGTAACATCTACTTCCAAATACCTTGAAATAACTTACATTTGGTTTGTGACCATGCCTGATTTCATATGGAGTGGTGTTTGTACCTTTCTTCAGTTGTACTTAGTTTAGTGTATAAGCTACAATGTTGACTTTCTCCCCAAAGTGTTTGAGACACACCCTTCTCAATCATCAATGTCCTTGCAAAATCAATAATGGTTCTGTTTCTTCTCTCTACTATACCATTTTGCTATGGTGTCCTCAGTGTAGATATTTGTCTCTTTATTCCATGTTCATTGTAGAAAAGTGTAAAATCATCAGATGTAAACTCAACTCCTCTATCACATCTCAAACACTTCAATTGTCTTCTAGTCTCCTTTTAAAATCTTTCCTTGTACCACTTAAACATTTAAAAAGCTTTAGATTTATCCTTCAAAAACATGATAGACATCATTCTTGAATAATCATCAACAAATAAAATGAAATATCTATCACCATAATAACTTTGTGTTCTCATAGGTCCGCATAGGTCAGTGTGTACTAACTCTAAAATTCCTTGTGTAGTATAAGATTTTCTTATAAACCTTGACTTTTTCATCTTACCAACTTGACATCCTTTGCAAATGACATTTTCAAGTTTGTCCAGTCTTGGTAGACCTCTTACTCTATTATTTTTACTCACCTTAATTAAGTTGTCAAAAATCACATCATAGAATCTCTTATGCCATAACCGTACATCCTCAACTTTAGCAAATAAGAAACTCTTTGTAGTAGTATCAAGGTAGAATAAGTTACCTTTTGACTATTCATCAGTGGTAATCAAACCTCCATTCTGATCAAATACTCTTACCTTTCCATTCTAAAATTACAGTCGGTGACCTATGTTGCTTAGTTGTGCCACACTCAATAGATTATAATTTACTCCTTCAACCCAATAGACATCATCACATTGTGGATCATCTAGTATAATTATAGAACCTTTAATTTTCATAGGATATGGAGCATCATTACCAAATCTAACATAACCTCCATTATGACATTCTATAGTAATGAACTTATGTGTGTCACTAGTCATATGATGTGAACATCCACTATGTATTATCCATGTATCATTCTTACTAACATAAGAAATTAGGGCTTTTTCTTCTCCATACCTTTCTTCATTCTAGAATCATCCTTGATAGAAACATACACAACCTCTTCACCTTCATCATTATTTGAATCATCATTAGTTAGTCCTTCTTCAACAATGTAGCATGAATTCTTACCATTATTATTTAAATCTCGTTATCTCCTGAATTTGTTCTTTCTTTTGTTATTATCTCAGTTGTCGTTCTTCTCATCATTGTTGTTGTTAGGACATCTAGATGCAATATGACCAATCTTGTTGCAATTGAAACATTTCAAAGGTAGTTTACCTTGGTATTTTCCTTTTCCTCTCGATAGTCTCTTAGGTAGTAAGGCTTCAAACTCTTCTTGTGTCTTTCCTCTTCAAACAGACTTTCTAGATCACTCTTGCAACTGTGAAACCTTTCACTTGCATTGCTTACATAACCATCACTTGATCTAGACTCTCTATAATTTTCAATGTTCAAAGATGACTTGAATGCGGACTCAATCTTAGTAGTGGAAGGTAAACTATTGTCAAAATCATTTACCTAAAAAGAAATCAACTTACCAATTCTATCATCCAGTGAAATAGGCATATGAGGAATGGATCTCAGTTCTTTTATTGCAGACACTCGGATGACATATATAGGAAACAATGTCCTCAATAGTTTTCTTGTTACATCTTCTTCTTCAATATGTCCTCCAACAGCTCTGATAGAACTCATAACTTCCTTCAATCTTGTATTGTACTTTGTAACATCTTCACCTTCTCTCATTCTCATAGAATCAAATTTGCCTTTCAACCTTTCAACTTTTGCCTTCTCAACATGTTGATCTCCACCTACATATAGCAATGCAAGCCTGTCCCACATCTTTTTTTTTGTATCACATCCTTTAAGATCATTGAACTCTAGGTCAATGAGAGTAGAAGATATCTCAATCGTAACTTTTGTGTGATCTTTCCTTTCTCTTACTTGTTCAAATGTCATAGGCCCAAATGGTGGTGGTGAATACTCATTGTCAAGATAGTATAATGTATACTCTCTAATCCTTTATATGTGCAACCTCATCCTTATTTTCCATGTAGAGGAGTTGTCCCTATTCAACTTTGGTGCCTCCCTCTTATACATCTTCTAATCTTTTACTCAAGTCTTTTAAAATTATCCCTTCAAAGTACCTTGGCTCTAATACCAATTGTTGGATTACTGAGAGGGGCGCTGAATAAGTAATCAGTGATTCTTTAAACCTTAAAAATTTAACTCTGATTCAACTCAGTAAGATAAAATTTAGTAACCGATAACAATAGTAAGTTAACTTTTTCAATTAGCAACTTTAAGTAATCAAAAAATAAAATGCACAATAAACATTCAACACATTCGACACCAGTATTTAACATGAAAACCCAATTTGGGAAAAACCACTGTGGGAATTGTCACCCAGCAATCAAAATACTATTTTAAAGTATGCTTGGTTAAGACCCAATCCTAGTAAAGATTACAATGCACATTCTTAAATGTGACCCTGTTAGGGGATTTTCCTCACATCTATTAGGATCTTCACCTTATTAGGAGTGGCCTAGTTAAAGGTCTTTGAACACTCTTCTAGAATATAAACTCTCTCAAAGATTTACAAAAAGACTGTTAAGTCCACTCGGTTAAGAAATTTTCCTGCTATAATTGTTAATAAAAAATAATATAAAATTTGATCTATAAATATGCAACTACCTCTTGTTTAGTTAGATCTCTTATGCGCTCTTTGTCTTCACTTCATTGTTCACTATTCACTAGCCTCAACACTTCATCAATCTCTGTTGTAGACTCGAATTTACACCTTTTTCTTCTTCACTGCATCACTCAGCAACACATCAACACTTCAACTAGCTAGCATATTTTTAATTCAATTTCATCCTTTATAGACTTTGTTTTGCCTCTCAATTTTCTTGATTAGGCTTTTCTCTATTTTTTATCAATTGTCAGATCATCCTCTTGAATTGATTCAATGAACTTGACACTTGGTAAAACTTGTTATCATCACCTCAGAACTTGAACTTTTCTTGGAACTTATACCTTCACTTTTTGCCACTTAAATCTTTACCATAGATCATTAGCTTGAATTTTCCTGATCGCAGATATCTTTAACTAACTCTTCTTCATCCTTGGAATCTTCTAGATCACTGTGGTTCTTCATTAAATGTCATTCTAATCCTTGCATTTAATTTTTTTTCTATGCTCAATGCCCTTCCTTTTCCTTCAACCAAAATTCTATTTTCTTTGCTCGGTAACTAACTCCTTACACTCAGTGTCTTGGCTTCCTTTCTCTTTACCAAAAATTACTTTCCTTTTACTGAATGACTTATTCCTTCTTGGTAACTAAAATATTTTCTTTTCCTTGTCAACTTTCAAACCTTTCTCACTTGTCCAATCTCCTTTACCGACTTGATATCATCAAATGTAAAGTAGAGAATAACTAAACTATTATTACCTTATCATTGTCTGATATGTATTAGTTGCCCAATTAAGTTTTTCAACTTCACTAACTCCTTCATAAATTTTCACTTCCTCTTTTTACTTTTAACTCGCTCAACTTATATCATACTCTTAATGACATGGAAACTAAATATAAACCAAAAATCAATTGCTTGACATTAATGAAAAAATAATAACTGATCTAATCCTTCTACAATATTGTATACCTCTGATCTTGGTCTTCATCATCATCACCATTAGTTGGGGTTAACACTCTCATATTTGAAGCCAAGTAAGGCAATGCAAGAATATCATTGTGAGAAATGTGATAATCTATCTTTGGACCCCACGTGGATCTCTCTACCTGTATCATGCATACAAGGCTAAATCTTGTGGCATACTATGTACTTGCCCAAATTGATAGAGAACTCGATGAAAGAAAAATCTCTTGATAACTAATGGAGTCTGTCAAATCATTCAATGAGGGATGAACATGAAGGGAAGCTCTGAATCATCCTCTTGCCATGGCTCGCATCCAATGTAGGGTCACCATCTGACCTAATCAATGTCATCCAACATATGTCACCATTAATCTAGTTTGCCCAGCTAACGCTAGAGAACTATTCCCTCATAAATATAAGTATAAGGCCATCTAGGATCTATGTCTTGGGATGAAATAGACATGGTGATAGGAAGGTGCTCGCAAGTCCAGAGTTGTAGCAAAATGGCACCTGAAGATAATGCCACACCATGATGATAAACTACATGGTGTAACTTGTGATACAACTGAGAAAGGAAACAAGAGTGGCAATCAAATATGAGTGGATGAGTGATCATTTCCTCAAGGATCCTACCCCAACCAACAACAAATCCATGACCTCTTCGATCTGGTAGTGATAATTTTCTAATCAATACACCCATAACTCTAGGAAGTATAGGAAAAGAAACAAACTAAGCCGAAGGAATGATCTCGTCAACAATAGTAGCATCTGAGAAAACCCATCAGCAAGCTAATTCATCATATACCTAATCATAATAAACCAACTTAGCTTGAGTAGGAATCCTCAATAATCTTTACACATCCTTGAGGGTGATTGTCATCTCACCCATCGAAAAATGGAAGGTATTATGGCTAGAGTGTCAATGCTCTTCCATAGCTATGAGAAGACCTTGATTCACATAGAATCGAGGTATATCTAAAAGGAAAAATAACTCGCAACAACCGATGAGCCATCGTTCCTGAACATTCAAATGGTCAATTATATCTAACAACCATGGATAAAGAACTCATACATATAAATTTTAAAGGTGAATCTATTGAATCAAGTGGCATCATATCAGTAATCAATCATTTACATCAATCATCACAAGTGAATCAAAGAAACTCATCATCCTATCACTCATCTAGAGCACATCATTTTTTCCTAATTCTAATCAGAGAAGATGGAAAACATCAATCAATCATATCAATTAATCAAGATTGACAATAAACATTTATCAAATATTCGATCAAACTAACAACATTTTTCTTTTTATCACAAGCATAACATTTTTCATCAATTATCGATCACATAAATCAATCAAATTAGACATGTTCTTTAATCAGAGGAAAATTCACAAAAAAATTAAATATGCGTCATTCAATCATATCATATGCATTGAAAAGAATACGCGTTATTTTATTTCTTGTACGCATTGATAAAAATATCAAAAGCGTTAGACTATCTTACACGCATCAATTTAATCAATTATTAATTCTTATTTTTCTCACTAACCACATGGGGACGAAAAATCAAATCAACCAATGAGAATCAAGGATTGAGCTCACATGGATCAAAGCCAAATCAATTCTCCATCACACATCTTGGAGAAGCATCTTGACTATTTATTTTGTCTCTTTGTTCCAACCTTCGAGAATAAAATATTTAAATCATCCCAACATTTGAAACCATTAGCCTAACTAAAACCTAATCATGGTTAATCTTACCCTACCCCTAAGTTTTGGGAAAATCTATAAAAGGAGGCAAAAATTAGAAGAAAATGATCCAATCTCATTAGTTTTAATTGCATCTATATTATAAACATTTTAGTTGTGATTTTCTAGCATATTTTAGCATGTTTTAGCATAATTTGAGTAAAGATAGACATAATTGCTTCAAATAGCTTTAAAATTCTCATTCTAGAGTTGTCTCTAATGATGCTTAAGTTGGGATAAATTCAATAGCTTCTTTAGATAGAGAGCCATGAAATGTTTCTTGATTTTTATTTCAATTCAATAGGATTAATTGTTGAATTTGCATAATTGAATTGATATTTTAGCAAACTAATCTCATGAAGATATTTATTATACACAATAAGCTATATGGATCTCTATGAATATGAATCACACCTCTCTCTCTCTCTCTCTCTCACACACACACACACATCAAGATATTTATTTCATAAATAAAAATATTTTTCTCCTTAATTAATATATTTAGGTAAAATGCATTAACAATTTTGTCCACTACTAAAAAAGATCTTTTAAATATATATATATATATATATATATATATATATATATATATATATATATATATATATATATATATATATATATATATATATATATATATATATATATATATAAATTTTGTGAACCACACATGAATTTCATTAGTAACCATTAGTGGGTTCCTTTGCAAACTATCTATCAATGTAACTATGTAAAAAACCTATAAACTAATTTGTATATATTTATCTCTTCCATCTCTAGTGATTCATCTCTCCCTCTCCTCTTTATATCCCTCTCCTTGTCCATCTCCATCTCCATCTACAAATCTATCTCTATCTCTATTCCCTATTTATATTTTGTACCTCTCTCTCTCTCTCTCTCTCTCTCTCTCTCTTGTCCCCTTTATCTCTAACTCTTTCTATCCCTATCGCTCCCTCTCTTCTTATTGCAAATGAAACATGAGCATGTTGGTGATAGAGCCTAATTTAGAGGTTTCATTTTAATCCTATGTGGATCAATGCAAGTAGACATGCATAGTTGATGTAAATCTATCGTTTCTCCATCGATGTATTACTCGCACAAACAATATCATTTGCTAAATTATTTACCAACTGAGCTCATGTACTACACAAATATATACAAAGAATAGACCAACATTTCTCCAATTGACCTTTGAAAGCTCTTCGACGTACCTATTGTACACCAAATTGCAATTGCTAATAAATAAAATATTAAAAAACATTCCACAAACATTCACTAGATTTGATTATCTTAACATCTTTTCGTACAACTAATAAACTTAAAAGTATTAATCAACAATTGTCACATAAATTTAAAAAATAAAATAAGCTGCTTTCTAAACCTACCTTTCAAATTTAATAGTCACCCATGCGCTCAATAGTGTTTCCCAACTTCTTATGATAAGTATTTTTAATGTCATGTCAGCTAGACTGTGTCAACTCACGTGATTATTAATAATTCAAATGTGATTATTAACAAGGGACGCAAGCATCAAATTTCCTGTCTAAAGTGTAATAGTTTTAGGGTAAGATATAGTGAAATGAGAATGTGGTTAAGACAGAGGGAACAAATTTGTCACACTCTAGTTATAGAAGTCACATAGTTATATTGAATGGGGCATATTGGTTTTAAGTTCAAATTTGTATTTAAATTTGGAGAAAGAAATTTAGTTTGCATATTTCACAGATGCTTAGTACAAATATGAAAGTGTTGAATACAATGCAGAACATAATGATTTTGAAGAAGACATAGTAAATTTACAATGTTTTCAACAGCTTTGGATAAAACAGATCCCAGATGAATGAAGCTTCTTTACTTATCATTCTTATGGACTATATATTGAAAAAGCGGGTACCTGAGGCAGAGGCAGCTGTGTCACATAACCCAGAATGCCTCGACATGGGAACATAAAAAGTGCAGCAATAGTAGGCCTATCTCTCCCCTCCACAAGCGAAGCCCACAAAATGTAACCAGTCTGCATTCCCACAAAAACCTGCAGAAAATATTGTATCAGGTGCTTCTGTCAACCACGAATTTCTGGACTTGGGATGCATTCTTGCCTATAAGATTTGCTTCCCAATTAGAAAAAAAGATATATAGAAAGAGAAAGCAACATCAAACAACAAATCATGGTCCTACTCGAACTGCAGTTGAGCTCATGCTATCAACACACAATCCAAGTCATATAACAATTGAATGGCCATAGCACATACTTAATATGAATCTGAATCAAAGATGCACAGATCAGTTAACAATTATGGATGAATTGAATTACCATAGTGTGTATAAACTATGAAATATTGGGTGGATTTAATTATGGAAAAATAAATCATTTTTATGTTGTTGTATGATGCTTGTGGAAGAACAGTCAACAATTAGTCCTCCAGCAATTCTGGCATGATTGGGTTTATCATACAAGTTACAATCTACACACTTCTAGTTTTTTAATCTTACCCATCAGACTCGTCCTGATATTGTTTTCGGGTATGTAAGGGCTTGTTAAATCCCCACATTAGCAATAAGGGGTATGCACTTTGGGTTGTGAACAGAACTCCATCTTACCCTAGGGCATAAACCATAACCTAACAGACAAACATTAGCGTTTATCTTTTCTTTCAGTTAGAAAGTTTATGAGAGAACCAGCCTCTTCAGGGCTGCACCTGGCTTGCTCCTCTATCATATCTAATGGGAACCTAACCTTGTAGAAAACAATCCTACTCAAATGGGAACTCAACTCATCAATTGTACACAGCCTTGTGCAAATCAAAATTCCTCTTTCCATTCGATTCCATCTGTTTGGGGTTTTCCTATCCTCACTCTCTCTAAAAATCCTGGGGTATTTAGGCAAATCTTTCTTAATTGTATATTATTTTTTATTACTGATATCCTTTATCTAACTGCTTGATCTTCTGGTATTTTGAAATTTTCCATTCCAATGTGGATGATTCAAAGGTTTCAATCTTCTATGATTCTGAAGTGAAATCTATAAGGCTAATGGTTGTAAACTCTAAACAATTGTGTTAATACACCAGTAATGAAAAGAGCAAGGACATAGAACCTAGATAATTGTCCAGTTAAGTTTAGATCAAGCAAACTCCCACAAGCCACAAAAAACAAAGAGATTCGAGAACACACTGAAAAGTGGGGTTTCTATATCACAGGTAAGTGTTGCCTACAATAACACAATGAATTTTTCACTAACAAACCACAAAAATGGGAATTTATCCACTTCATGCCATCCACATGTGGCACCTTCCAACTCTCTTCCCATAAAATCACTTTTAGATCAAAGCAATCAGATATTTTCTTGTGTCATTCAAACGTTTTAAACATATGAATTGAAGAAAATACACAGTATTGGGCTCAGTTATAGAACTTTGCACTGGCAGAATAAGCATCTTGGCAAAATAGCAAGTAGCTGAAGCCTGAAACTACAGGCCAAGTTCCATTGTTACTGGTCCCAAGTTCATTGGGGGTTTCTGCCCATATCCAAAAGATTCTAGCATAATAACCATCTTATGAAGGAGTTTATTTTTATAGAAATGTTGATGAAATTAGAGTCTTTTTAACATCAGGGACAAGAAAAAGCAAATGACCATGTTGTAGCCTCCTTGTCTAACTATTCTATGTTAGCCGGAGTACGTAGTATCTCCCCCGTCTAGAGACCCAGAGACAGATGTTTATCGTTCCCAGCAGCGAGCGCAGCGTAAAGAGAGGCGGTGAGTTTTACAACGCGATGGGGGCACATATTTGCAGTGAATCGAGGAATGTTGAACTCCTAAAGCATGTGCTGCTATGTATCCTAATTTAGGTTTTCTGTTGCCTCAACAGTTTCACATAATCAACACTAAGATTTTAACCAAAAGAACTGTCAGAATTTAAGCGATGTAATTCATCTAATTCAGCAAAAAGCTGAGGCAATCAAACCCCTTCCAAAAAGCTATAAGCCTGATTTGAAAGCCAGAAAAAAAGAAATTACGCTGGGCCAATATATAAAGCAATATAGGAAAATACCAGACTGTGAAGGAACCAGAACTAGGGCAGCGTAAGTTTTCATAGTTCCCGACAATGTCATATGAGTGCCAAAGATGATCTTAAGGATAAAAAACCAATCAAAATGACTTTGGAATGATGTTTTTATACATGTTCTAAACATACGGTTCAAAACTTTTGATATAGTAATATATAAAATTGGCGTAGACTAAATTAGTGTAAAATGAGAGTTACAAAGAAAATTTGAGTTTGTGATCTATAATATTACAAATGTAACCTTTAATCAAAATAAGATTATATCTAGAAATTATATCCAAAACTAAAAATATATTCTAACAACTTACAATATAATAGTATTCTTCAATATTAATATGAAATTATAATTAGTGAGAATAACAAACCAATCAAAATTATGTATTAGAACAATTTAATTGAAATATTTATATAACAAAACGATGTAAAATAAAAGAAACAAGAAATGTAAAGATGTATTTTCACATTTTGTACCCCTCCTTTTATGTGGTTTGCTCTTTTCATAACATTTTTTAACAATTGTCATTTTAAATATGCCAGTAAGATTAGGGTCCCATGAGAAGATTGTTTTAGAATAGGTGGTCTAGGGGAGAGGACCTAGTAGTTGAGCACCCTAACTTCGGGCTTCTCAAAATTCTACATGGAAATTTCAAATCACTCCCATTTCTTTACAGTAGCTTACTTGGCAAGTCTCTTGCTTATAACTAAGGTTTAAAGCCACATCATCAAATATGATGCCACTTCAGCATGCTTTTTGCCAAGGTGTCCAAAACAGCGCAAAAAAAAGTGAGACCAATCATAGTGAATTAGGGACCCCAATACTTGTGCAACTAATGTGACATCACACTATTGGCTACTTTTTAGAACAAATGACACATTTCATTCAATTATGGGTAGTCATCATTAGCAAAAACAACTTTAAAATCACAACTATTGGTACAATATTGTAAAAAAGATTGGATATTAAATCAGCAGTTGTGGGTTTTAAGTTAAGAATTGCTATCACAACCATTGGATTGTGTTCAAATACTAGGTCCTCTCCCCTAATAGATTTGCAATGCAATTAAAGCTCAAAAGATTAAGCTTTGAAATTATGGAAATAAGTGGTTTCATAAATTTGAAGCCCCCATGGGACCCAACCTAACATTGCTGCTGACGGAGGAAAAACTATACGGAGGAATAGACATTTGATTAGTCAGTGATAAATTTAAATAATCCAACATTTGAAAATAGCCATGTACGTTGAATACAGCTAAGGTGAACTAGTCAAGCCAAAAGAGTGGAGACTCTGTTTGGTAGCGGGAATTAGCCTAGAATTGGCATTTGTTATTTCCAATTTCGTCGAATCCTCAGTTTGGAAGTGCAATATGAAAATAGAATATGAATATGTAAATACTTATTTTGCCAAAAATGAGCATTTATATCTTCCATCTGAAAAGGTGGAATTGGAATTTGAATGGGGGAAAGCAAATTCTTAAATTTTTCATGTCTACACTTAATTTTTTAATTTTTTGTGTGGGGAGAGATTTAATTTATTTTTCATTTGTCTCTATTTGTAACTTTGTTATTTTTTCGAAAAAAAATCAAAGTTTTTGCCGAATTTTTTTTCAAATTTTTTTGTCAAATCTTTTTTCAATTTTTTAAAAAAAAATTTAATTTTTTATTTTTTTGAATTTTTTCTCGAATTTATTTTCCAAATTTTTTGTCGAATTTTTTTCAAATTTTGGTTGCAGTGATTGTATCTTGATTGCCTACCATCAACTTTGGCTGCCTAAAATGTTCTGCAATTCCATTTTAAATTCAATTCCATTAATAAAAATGAATTATTAAATTCAAAAACATTAGAACAATTCAAAAAAAGAAAAATAAAAAATCATACTCCAATTCTATTATAAGCAACAATGTTTCTGGATTCGATTGTGTGAGTTTTTTTTTCATCAACGTTTTGGATCACACTCCGTGATCCATCATCAGGAATAGATTTTTTCTATTCCTGATGATGGATCACGGAGTGTGATCCGAAACATTGAGAAAAAGAAAAAACTCACACAATCGAATCCAGAAACATTGTTGCTTATCATAATGGATTGTGGAAATCTGATCTTGTTAATCCAATTCTATTTTCAAAAAGTGGAACCAAACAGTCCAAACATAACTCAGAAATGAAAAACCGAATTATCAAATCTATGATTTGACCATTTCCAACATTTGATCAAATATATAATTACAAAATCGCAGGTCGACAATAAGAAAGATACTGCCTGGTTTTTCCTTGCTGGAAAGACGTCTAAGATTGGAACGTTTTAACTTTTTCAACATGATAAAACTAGAAGACAAATATGACAAGACAATCGGGTACTGTACACATGGTGTTCATCAGTGTGCTATACAAAACTCAAAATGATTTATTAAAGTAAAGGGCTCCGAGTCGAGCAAGGAAAAGATTGGGAAAAAGATAGGAAAGGTCTTTAATACCTGCGTAGCGACTTCCTTCTCGATATTATTATGGATATTAAATGTGACAATACGGACAAATGCACATATATACACGAATGAAGGAAAATGGGCAATGGGTAGTTCACACTTAATTTGACCTTAAAAAAGGGAAGTTTCGTCATCTCTAAGGTGCACCCGTCCTCTCGCTAAACAGCAAACTAAAACGTATATGTTACGAGGGTCAAACTCCCTCTACTTATTTTACGTTTTCGTTGCTATATAGCCAATACCTGAAAGTTAGGTAGATGCTTCACTTTAAACAAACGCGTGATATATACATTACGAAAAAAACAAAGCTCTTAACTTTCGGCAATTTCCCTTATCTTTCTGTTATGGCAACTATGTACCATCTTTTGGAGACAAATTTTACGGAAGCAAAGAAAAAGTGACAGAAAAGACAGGCATATGAATCAGTTTGTACGTGGTGGAAAATGGGTGGAGGCAAGGAGATGGCGGATCTCGCACGGTGATTTCATTGCGATAGAAAAGACAGCCACCGACTCCAGGGTACAATTTTCAGGCCTCGGATGTTGTTCTGATAGACATCGACTGAAAACTGTACGTGCTGGCCGAAATTTCGCATGGACCGGATAAGACAAAAAGGCAGCATTGAGTGGGTATTGGCTAAATGTGCAACTAAAACGTAAAATGCATAAAGAAAGTTTGAAAAAAGCAAAAAACATTTAGACGTTTCCGAGTTGAGTGAGGTTCCTGCCGGAATTTTCTTGCCCTGGTCAAGTGTAGATATTTTAATATTCGTATGTGACATTTATTGTTATTTTTTTTAATATAGTTTGTAAAAAGCATTGATTTTGACATATATAAGACTTTGTTAGTTTCAAATTTGTTGAATTTATTTTAATAAATTTAAGTTATTATGTATTTATATGGTTTTCATTATGGAGTCTTCTTATTATTTTTTATATTTCTAGTAAATGCTTTCACATAACATTTTCAATCTGAAATCAAATTTAGGATAACTACTTTTCAAATCATGAATTGCAAATTGAGATTCCAAGTAATCATTAATTATATGAGTTTCACATAAAACTAGATGATGACATTCAACTATTATTTTTTGTTGAGTGACTTTACTCATTAACAAATAATGGTTTTGTTTGCTTGTTTGTTTGTTTATTTTCTTTTTCCCTCTGTATTTATGTGTTAATATACATTCAAATGTGAGAATGCTTTATTGTAAAATGGTTTCTTATATGTTCTTATGCTTTTAGTACTTATCTTCATTTGAACTAGTTCATATCAATGTCATATTTGGAACATAAGCCAATGACGATGCATCCAATATAAATAAAATCGATAACTTATGCCAAAAGATTACGAGAGTTCACTTTATTGCAGGAGCCTCCACATATTATATTAAAGCTAGCTTTGAAAGAAAATCACATCACTTTGACGAGCTCTTGTTAATAAATAGAAACATCTAGAGACTTACAATTCATAAGGATAAATATTTTACATATTGAACTATCATCACATCTATTGTAATTCTATAGATAAATACAATACACTTGTATATACGACTTACAAACTTAAGAAATGGATGCTAGAAGTTGAGCATATACAAGATTTTTTCATCTACATCATAGAATAATGGAAATGAAATTCTTTTTGGAATCAATCAATATGATCCATGTCATCATACGATCTACCTGTATGAATAAAAGTGTGATGTGGAGATGTTCAATGTAAATTATTACTTGAAAGATCTAAATTAGATGTTATATGATGTATATTTTATTTTCCTGTATGTGTACGTTATTTTATAATCCCAACATATGACACATTGTGATCATAAAACCATTTATAGATTTGTCTTTTGTTGAAGGGGGTTATGTTGCAACTAAGGATATTAGAGATATTTTGGTTTCATACCTACCTCTGGGTGTTGGCCCTACCAGTTGTGAGGACTTCTTTATTGTTTTCCTATTTCGGGGTGGTTCTCCAAAGTCCTTTTATTTTTATGGGGTTTGGTGTTTTTGCTTTGTTTTTGGTTTTTTTGTGGAGAGTGCATGCTTTGGTAGTGATGGGTTTGTTGAGCTCAATTGTGGGTTCATTATACAAAGGGTCCTTATTGGATGTCATCTACATTGTTTATTCCTTTCACTTAGTGGACTTCTTCTTGAATATGACATAAATAAGATTTCTTTGATATCCCTATGGATGATGTTTTTGTGGTGGTTATGTCCATGGAGCATCTTGTCTAAAGTTTATGCATCTAGAACCTAGAGGCTATTATTCTGATGTTGGTTTGGTTGACCATGGGTAGCTTTTCTCCTACTCAGAGGTTTTACCAGTTTGGGTATTGTTTTAGTCTTCCTATCCCCTACTATACCCTATTTTTACTTTCAATGACTTTGGTTGGGAGTTATTTCCTCCATGGTTTGTATCTATTGCTAGCCTCTGATGAGGGTTTTTGTGACTCCCCCTTTGTCTGCATCTACAACAACTAAATTCTTAGGGCCACTTTCTATTGGTTATTTTTGGTTGAGGGTTTTTATTCTTCTTTCAATTGATCATACCTTTGTTTCTCCTATTGAGGTGGATAGTATATTGGTGGGATGTGATTATTTCAAGCATTTACTTGTCTAGGTTTATTTTATTTCTCCTATTAAGGTGGAGGTGTGTCATGCCCAAAAGTTGAGCAAAACACAACTACAAAATTTAAATCTTAAATTAATAACTTGATATTCAAAGATCTATTAAATTTCAAATAAGGAAAAATTCTTTTGTTTTAGTCATCATTTAGTATTTAAAATAATTACAAGGATATTACACATATTATTAGGAAAAATTTTAATCTAAATTTAACAACAATCAAAATGTAAAGATATAACAAATTATCCATTGTTAAGAGATTGTGTTTAAAACTTACTTTCCAAACTTAATATATAAGAATCTTTACCAAATTACAATTTAACAACTTCTTAATACAATTTCTCCTTTCGCATTAAAAAGGAAATACATCATAATACAACTTGATAAAATAAGAGATTATCATGGAGTTACAACTTTCTCCTCTAGAATATTATAAGGTAAAACGATGAAAATAAACTTTTTGATTCAAAACCTCCTAAACATGCTTGATCCTTCCAAGAGCTTCATAATCCTGCATACAAAAATCCTGTAGGTTGACCATGGAGGCTCACCTCCCAACCTAGGCCTTTTAGGCCACACCAGAGCTAAGGGTTACAAAACACTAATAGGTGCGATCATTCTGATGAAGGGTGCTCCCCTTAATACCACAAACACATAACAGAAATAGAGAAACAACAACCATATGCAAGAACAGAAAATTGGCTTCTTATTATCTCCACAAATGTGGAATTACAAACTTTCAGAATTACAATATGCAAAGCCACATGGGCATTCCCTTACAATATTCTGTAGGACAAAGCCTCGAACTACTACCCAGATCTACTACCCAGAACTATTCTCAACTGCCTAAGACAATAATACAGCCTTCCTTATATAGGCAATTTTTCCACCGCCTGGGAAGGTTCCAGAATTTTTAGCCAATAAGGCCGACCAAACTTAGAATTATTTTATTTTACATTTTATTACATCATAGTCGGCTCAAGATAACCTTTGAAACCCGAACAGAAATTTTGAAGAAAATTATTTTTCGCCATTTCAGGTGGCCCAACTTCCGAAGACCATAAGTCATCACCAGTTGACCCGCTCGGCTACTATAACCCCATTTCGGAAACGCCACGAAGCGCTCTACAAGCTTGACCGGCGCAAGCGCTTGTCACCCAAATTTTTGACCTCATCCGGGGCCTCTAAAGCCTTCAAAACTGAGTTCAAAGTTTCTGTACCCTGCTGCCAATACCGAAAATCTTCAGTATCTTCCAATATACACTTGATCTGGCAATGAAACTTTACTGGCAAACTTATATGACCAAAATGAACCTCCAAGAAAGAAATCAGATCATTCTGAGCACATACGAAAATTACCAAAAATAGTAACTTTCCATAAATAGTAGCTCTGCACAAAATAGCCCTTTATTGAATAAAAACATAAATATTTTTGGGTGATGCAAGATTGCTCTTACACCCAGGATGCTCCTGCATCAGACACCCGGGGTAATTTGAGAAGTGACCCTGTCACGACTCAGGGGTGCAGAAGAAAACCAAGACGGTTAACCTCCTCCTTTGTTAGCCATGATGAATCTTCAACAGGTCGTCCTTTCCATTTGACCAAATATTCTTCATATGTCCTATTCCTTGTGCTTCTGCCAACACGACTGTCCAGTATGTCTTCAATCTCCTTGATATCTGAACTGGTTGCTGGAATATTCCACTGTGCTGCTGCAACCTCATCTTCAACACCTCCTTCATGATACTCTGTCAAATCTGAAATGTTAAACACTGGTGAAATATTCAGCCCAGTAGGCAATTCTACCTTATATGCATTTCCCGAATCATGCTTCTTCAGTATCTTACATGGTCCAAACTTCTTCATTTTCAATTTGTTATATGTACCAACCGGAAACCGCTCCTTCCGCAAATGAACCATGACTTCATCTCCAACCTGAAATTCCTTATGCCTCCTTTTCTCATCTGCCTTAGCCTTATACTGTGCGTTCATCTTGTTAATATGTTTCCTCACCTCCTCATGGATGTTCTTCAAGTGTTCTGCAAAATCTTCAGCTTCAGCACTACTTATTTCTCCTTTATCTATCTTTCTCAATTTAGATGCATTTCTTGGACTACTTCCATATACAATTTGGAATGGTGATTTACCAGTGCTCCTATTGACAGAATTATTGTATGCAAATTCTGCCTGTGGTAAAATCAAATCCCATCCTGTTGGCTTATCTCCAACCAAACATCTCAGCAAATTTCCCAAACTCCTATTCACCACCTCTGTCTGTCCATCAGTCTGGGGATGATGTGATGAACTGAACTTCAAATCTGTCTTCAACTTCTTCCACAATGTACGCCAGAAATATCCAACAAACTTAGTGTCCCGATCTGAAACTATGGTCTTTGGCAAACCATGAAGTCTCACTACTTCTCTGAAAAACAATTCTGCTACATGAACAACATCATTAGTCTTCTTGCAGGGAATGAAATGTGCCATCTTTGAAAATCTGTCAACCACTACAAAAATTGAATCATGTCCCCGCTGAGTCCTCGGTAAACCAAGAACAAAGTCCATGCTGATATCCTCCCAAGGCTTCTTTGGTACGGGTAATGGCTGATACAACCCTGTATTCTGCTTCACTCCTTTCGCCATCTGACATACTCGGCAACTCTGTACAAACTTCTTCACATCTTGCTGCAACTGTGGCCAATAATAATTCTCACTAACCAAACCAAGGGTTTTATCACGACCAAAATGTCCAGCCAATCCTCCGCTATGCTTCTCCTTGATGAGATTCTCCCTCATAGAACTTCATGGAATGCACAACTGACTCCCTCTGAATAGCATATCATCCTGGATGATGAAATCCAACCATTTCGTCCTGTCTAGAGTAACAGGTTCTGTACAAGCTTTCCAAGCTTCACCAAAATCAGGATCCTCTGGATACAAATTCTTGAGTTCCTTGAACCCAACCACTTCAATCTGCATTTCTGTCATCAATAGTTGCCTTCTGCTAAGAGCATCCGCAACCCTATTAGACTTTCCACTCCTGTGTTTCAAAACAAATGTATAACTCTGCAAAAACTCAACCCATTTCAAATGCCTCTGATTCAACTTTCCTTGACTATTCAAATATTGCAAAGCTTGATGATCAGTATACAAAACAAACTCCTTAGGAAGTAAATAATGTCTCCACTTCTTTAATGCCTGAACTATAGCATAAAATTCCTGATCATAAACAGAATATTTCCTCTTGGCATCATTTAATTTCTCACTGAAATAAGCAACAGGTTTACCTTCTTGGCTCATAACAGCTCCTATTGCAGTACCACTAGCATCACAATCTACTTGAAACACCTTATTAAAATCTGGAAGTGCTAAAACTGGTTGTTCTATAACTTTTTGTTTCAACAATTGAAAACTCTTTTCTGCCCCATTAGTCCACCTAAACTCTTTTCTATCCCCTCTCATTGTTTCAGTCAAGGGTCCACAAATACTGCTAAAATTTCTGATAAACTTTCTGTAAAAGCTAGCTAAACCATGAAAAGATCTTACCTCAGTAGCACTTCTTGGAGTAGGCCATTCAAGGATAGCCTGTACCTTCTCTGGGTCCATTTTTAGACCTTCTGCTGAAACTACAAATCCCAAATACACTAACTCTTTCTTCACAAAACTGCACTTCTTCAAATTAATCAACAATTTCTCTTCTCTCAACTTTTCAAATACCATACGAATATGTATCATATGTTCATCCAATGTCTTACTAAAGATCAAAATATCATCTAGGTAAACAATGACAAACTTACCCAGAAATTCTTTCAGAACCTCGTTCATGAGCCGCATGAAAGTGCTCGGTGCATTGGTTAGCCCAAAAGGCATGACTAACCACTCATACAGTCCTTCCTTTGTCTTGAAGGCAATCTTCCATTCATCTCCCTCCCTGATCCGAATCTGATGATATCCACTTTTCAGATCTATCTTTGAAAAATACACAGCTCCACTCAAACAGTCCATAATATCATCCATTCGTGGCAATGGAAACTTGTACTTGATTGTGATCTTGTTTATTGCCCTAGAATCTGTACACATCCTCCATTCTCCATTCTTCTTTGGTGCTAATACCGCAGGTACAGCACAGGGACTCAGACTCTCTCGAATCAACCCCTTCTGCAATAACTCATGTACTTGTCTGTTCAACTCTTCACTTTCTGCTGGTGTCATTCTATGTGCTGCCTTGTTTGGAAAATTGGCTCCTGGAATCAAATCCATCTGATGACTGATCTTCCTTACCGGTGGTAATCCATCAGGTACATTATCAGATACAATATCCTGAAACTCATTCAACAAATCTGCAACCTCTACAGGTACATCCTCTACTTCTTCTTTACCAACTTTTGGAATTAAAGCAAAACACACATGCTCATGCCTCATACCATCTAGGAATTTTCTTCCATCAACAAATGTTATTCTTGCATTACCACATACCTTTTCTTCAGTCTCCTTCAATGGTTTTAGCTTATGCCGCACGCCATCCTTTGTCAGGGAATAGGTATTCACATGACCATCATGTATATCACATCTGTCAAACTGCCATGGTCTACCCAATAACATATGACATGCATCCATAGAGATGATATCACATAGTACCTCATCTTGGGACCCGCCGATCTTGAACTTTACCAGGCACTGTTCACTGACCATGACCTTGTGGTCATCCTGCACCCAGGCAATCCAATATGGATGTGGGTGTTTCTGTCTCTTGAGCTTCAACTTTGTCACCATCTCTTCTGACACCAAATTGTCAGTGCTTCCACTATCAATAATCACATCACAACATTTACCTTCACACTTGCACCTGGTGCGAAACAAGCTCCTCCTTTGCTCAGGTTCATTCTCACCACTCAACAGGACTCTTCTGTTAATCAACGTTTCTCCTCTTTCAGCATCTTCAGAATTTGATGATCTGGCATCTTCATCTACATGTGCAACTCTGGCCTGGCCTTCATTTCTCCTGTCTGTCCTGCCTTGGCGCTGAGGACATTCAAATGCCCTATGACCTTCTTCTCCATAGTGAAAACATGTTCCATGGAAGCCACCTCTTCCAGATCCTTGTCCTCTTCCTCTTCCTCTCTGATCTCTATTATTCTGATCCTGGAAGCGATTGGAATTATTTCCTCGCTGATTCTGACTGCTACTGGCCTCATCCTTCTTTTTCGGATCTTCATTACGGCCACCATATGATCGTCCACCAGATCGTCCACCGTGACCTCTTCCGTTTTGTTTGCTCTCAAACTTCTTGTTCAGCTTTTCCTCTACTTTTAGGGAAAACTGGTATGCCTCTTCAATACTGCTCATTCGAACCAGATTCAGCTCCTCCTGAATGCTTGGCCTTAACCCATTAAGGTACCGGGCAACTTTCTCCCTATCAGCTTCTGCATGGCCTGTTCTGATGAGGAGTCGATAGAACTCCTCTGTATACTCCTGAACAGATCTTCCTGCTTGCTTCAAACTTTGCATTTTCTTGAGTAGATCAAGCTCATAATCAACAGGAATGAACTGTCGCTTCAATTTATCCACCATCCGATCCCATCTCGTGATTTTCTCCTTTCCCCTTCTATTTCGCTCCAACTGAATCTCTTGCCACCATATCTTCGCATGACCTTTCAATCTGGCCTTCGCAAATTTGACCCTATCAGGATCTTCAACATCTTCATACTCAAAATATTCCTCACATTCGTTGATCCAGTCGATCAATTCCTCTGGGTTAAGATTTCCAGAAAATGTAGGAACCTCAATCTTAGGTCTTTTCCCAATCTTGGAAATCGCCCGAAAAAGTCTTTCTTCCTCGTGGTTCACAATTTCAACTTCTCCTTCTTGATATTCTTCTTCAGCTTCATCCTCGCTTTCGTCTCTGACATTAAGATTCATTCCTCTGCGAATCTCTTCTTGCAATGCTCGCACTTGTCTCTGCAGTTCTCTAACCTCAGGTGTTACAACACCAGCTCTTCCGCCACGTTCCCTTCGTGGAGGCATTTTCGCGATGTGCGCTGAAACCCTAGCCACGGTCCTGGTGCAAACTGCCTCACAGTCGGCGATCTGTTTACACACTCAAGAAAACCTGGCTCTGATACCACCTGATGAAGGGTGCTCCCCTTAATACCACAAACACATAACAGAAATAGAGAAACAACAACCATATGCAAGAACAGAAAATTGGCTTCTTATTATCTCCACAAATGTGGAATTACAAACTTTCAGAATTACAATATGAAAAGCCACATGGGCATTCCCTTACAATATTCTGTAGGACAAAGCCTCGAACTACTACCCAGATCTACTACCCAGAACTATTCTCAACTGCCTAAGACAATAATACAGCCTTCCTTATATAGGCAATTTTTCCACCGCCTAGGAAGGTTCCAGAATTTTTAGCCAATAAGGCCGACCAAACTTAGAATTATTTTATTTTACATTTTATTACATCATAGTCGGCTCAAGATAACCTTTGAAACCCGAACAGAAATTTTGAAGAAAATTATTTTTCGCCATTTCAGGTGGCCCAACTTCCGAAGACCATAAGTCATCACCAGTTGACCCACTCGGCTACTATAACCCCATTTCAAAAATGCCACGAAGCGCTCTACAGGCTTGACTAGTGCAAACGCCTGTCACCCAAATTTTCGACCTCATCCGGGGCCTCTAAAGCCTTCAAAACTGAGTTCAAAGTTTCTGTACCCTGCTGCCAATACCAAAAATCTTCAGTATCTTCCAATATACACTTGATCTGGCAATGAAACTTTACTGGCAGACTTATATGACCAAAATGAACCTCCAAGAAAGAAATCAGATCATTCTGAGCACATACGAAAATTACCAAAAATAGTAACTTTCCATAAATAGTAGCTCTGCACAAAATAGCCCTTTATTGAATAAAAACATAAATATTTTTGGGTGATGCAAGATTGCTCTTACACCCAGGATGCTCCTGCATCACATTCAATCACAAAGCCAACAATGAACAAATAACAATAAAAGTCCCATCCAAGGCTTGCTAGGTCTCTAATATAAGGACCTGAACACTAGGGGTGAAAATGAACCGAAATCCCAAGAGGAGCTAGCCAAGAGTATACTAAGATCACTTGCCACAAAACATTAGTTTTATTTGAACAAGAATAGATTCCACAATTAGGATAAACGTGGCATCATGGAGCCCATAACATCCATGCTAGCCTCTCCCATTTGGACATCTATCTTTTGACAAAAATAATTGCCCCACATAGGCTAAACAAGTCATATCTATTTCATATTTACAAGTACCGGTTCATATGTAGGATAAACTTAGCATTATGGAACCTATAACATCCATGCTAGTCTATCCTACTATGGAAACCCTTCCTTTTACAAGAACAATTTCTCACATAGACTACTCTTGGCATCGCATTGGTAGTCACTAAACCTTCACCCCCTTCAAGGCTACTCATTCCTCCCAAGGGTGAGTATGCCTTGAGAGAACCCTCAAAAATATACATCACGTAGTAAAAGGAAGATTTACACACCTCCATGGAAACCCATGGAGTTCAAATACAATAACATAAAACACCACGAATATACCTTGAGCTTTTACATGCATGGAAAAATAAGAAAGACTACAAATTTCTAAGGAAATCCAACCTTGAAACCAAATATGAAGAGATGAATTGTGGAGCTTTCTCCCCTTTAAGCTTTTCCTTCCTTCTCCAATTCTAGTGATCTCTAAGAGTAGAGAGTGGGTGAACAACCTTCTTTCCTCTCCTCTTCTCCCTAAATAGGCTTTAGCCAAGAAATATCAGGTCCAAACACTATTAGAAAACCTCTAGAGTCTTTCTCCCTTATCCTTCCAACTCAAGTCCCTCATAATGGAATCTGACTCACCAGATAAGATAAGATACTTGTCCCAAAATTCTCAAACTCTTCCATTTTCGCCACTTTGAAGATGAGATATTTTTGAAGTGTCAAAATGAGTATTCTAGGCTCTTAGTGGGTTGAAAATGACCCCTAACCCTTAAGGTATCAAGTGGGGTGGTCAAAACTAGTCCTAAACACCTTCTAGAAGCCTATTAGGTCCTCCTAAACTCCACTAGAAGTTTGCATCCGAAAATCAACTAATGAATAGGTCTTCCTACATACATTTACTAGTCATGCCAACACATAAGGACATAGGTGTCAAGTGACACACATAAATTACATTAGGCATGACTTATTTCACAAAACTTATTTAAATACAACCATACAATTTTACTTTCATGAATTAAACACATTACAACGAGGTCTATGTCTCTTCATAGACATGACCTTAGCATCACGGAGGATATACATAAGTTAGTGTTTGAAACCCTGAATTTATTACCATGGTCAACTACCTGAACACTCAATGCACACATCAGTAGGTCCAATAAAATCCACATTTAAACATAATATTGTATGTAATATAACACACACACCACTTACTATTGCATTCATTTACACATTGGTAAAATAATATCTACATTTTAATAATCCTAACTTGTATATCTCACATAATGCATCATAAACTAAACCATAAAGATTAACTACATAATTATCCATAGGCTATTACTTGAATAGGTTCACATCAACATAATGCTTAATAACATGGTATGAAATCTTACAGATCTACAAAAAAAATAACTTATGTTTCAAAGTATTTAAGAGACTCAAATAGTAACAAATGAAAACATAAATAGTAAACAACTGTGCTAATCTATGACGGGCTGGGGTAGGCCCTACAAGGTGTTCCTGTTGGACACATCTATATGTTGATGAGAGGGGTGGGGGTGTGAATGAACATATTTTTAAATAATCATAAATCTCGATCCATAACCTTAACTAGATTTCATAATTCATTCATATTATCATGCATGAAACAAAGTAACTAGAATAAAAAAGTTATATATGGTAAGACCAAAATTTTTACATGGAAAACCCAAAAAGAGAATTCATGGTGAGAGTTATCTCATAATATAAATAAGTAATTTTTTGACACAAAATGTAAGGGTCACTATAAGAGAGCTTACTACTCCAGGCTTGAAACTAAGGTTCACTACCCAATGAGAAAGATATACAAAAATAACTTGTAATTTTTTAAGATCACTTATTCAAAGCAAGAAGTACAACTTGATCTATTTATGAAAATAAATTAAACTTTAATGAAATATCATCTAATATGCCAAAGTATATTTCAAGGTGAATACTCATCTAAATTAGTCTTCATCTCTACATTGTCCACATCCAAACCTCAAAAATTTTGTTCAATACTTCTTCCTTTTAACCTTTGTGATTTTCCACATCACAATTTTCCTTTCTTATCTTCTCACACATATAAAATAATCATCAATATTATTTATATACCATCTAGATCATATAGTAGGTCAAACCAAAGAAATATGTAACGTGTAGATACACATTTGGCTAAAACCTTGACCAAAATTATAAGCTCAAGGAAAAGAAGATGTGTGGAGATTCACACTAATTCACCATATCTTCTAAAGGCATTCAAAAAATTCTTCAAGCATCAAGCATTACCATAAGTGGAAATTAGCACTTGACCCATGTATATAGTTGAAATTTTTTGTTAGATAATGTAAATAAACACAAAAAATGCATGCTACACTAACTAATTTCAATTATACCTCCAACTAAGTGGAATGGAGGCACCCTACTCTATTGATTTACTTATTCAATGGTTGTATGTGGGTATTTTATCCAAACACAACTGATTGGTTCCCAAATGATTTCTAAAACTATATATAGATTAAATAAGAATACTAAGCTGCAATCTAAGTAAAGACTATGTATGCAAGCTAATGGATTTAAATATTAAAACTATGCTAAGAATGTCATGATTTCTAAGCTATAAATGTGAAATGATATGCAAATGAAAAGATTACTAAACCATGATTGAAAATGGCTACTAAGAGCTCTAGAATGATTTTGGTATAATGTTAATGCAATTGATGATGGATAAAATGCATAAGGAGAGGCTCCTATCTATAGAGTTTGAAGAGAAATGGTCACTAAGGATTCAAAATTAGAATGAAGGGATATGATGCATTTGGATTGATGTGGTGGAATCCAAGTGGAAGCCATGTAGGTAGGGATAGTTGGCCATGCAAGATGATGTGTTTCTCACACGTGTCAGAAACCTTGGGTGGATAGGCAATAAATTTGAAATGGTAGACAAGTGTAAGACTTGACAAGATCAAGTTGTCTCATGTTGTATGAGACGAGCTAATGGTGATATGGAAGACAAATGCATAAGAAGGTAAGTAGCTATTTATGAAAGGTAGCTAGTTAAATTTGGGGGTTGTGGTCACACATGTATAAGACAATTTAAAAATGGAGGGAAATGCTAATTATTATAAGAATCACAAAATTAGGTTAATGAATCTAGGATTAATTAATGGGTAGGCTTAGGAGTGACATGATGGGCTTCTAGATTATAGATTTAGGTTAGGATTAGATTTAATCAAGTAGGAATTAATTAAATCATAGGATTAAGACTAATAGGAAAATATCCATCTAATAATATAGATTATTTGAATGCAATTAATTTTAATTAAACTTGATTACACCCTTGGGTTAGAGAGGGGCTCAATATATTAATTAATTTAAACTAATTATATTAGGATAAAAGGGGAAAATAATATAATTAATTAATTAAAATTAATTATATTATATGGTTAAGAAATTAATTAAATAAAAAATCAATTCATTACAGGGGTTATGCTAGTATGAATCTAATAAATTTATATGGGACAATTTGGGATGTCTAGTACCCAAAACATAACAACCATTGAAGAAACAAAAAAGATATCAACCAAGCCTTCTGGATGAAAGAATTAGCTCCATACCTACAATATGTCATTTCTTCACTAAAGAAGATTACCAAAAACATTCTTACATGATTCCAAAGTAGTAATATTTATGAAAGGGGTCCTCATCAAGCAACACATTGACCACTTTAAAAATATTCTTCATCAATAATTGCCCCAATCTTATAAGTTAACTATAGTCAGGAATTAATTCCCCACCCTAATGGTAGACATCAATGACAGAACATGACATAGTGCTAATACTCAAGCTATTAAAGAACAAACCCACAAAGGACACAGGTAAGACCAACTACAGAATAACAACAATAAACCAATTTTCAACTTCTAAATTGAATCAAGCATCACTAGGAAAGAAGTGAAGTCATTTTGAAGGAATATAAATATATTTGTATATATAAATTACACATATTTTCATTAATAAGATCAAGCTATAGTTGTAGATGTATAGAAGCTATCTAACTATACAAAACTATAACACAACTGGAAAGTTCAATCATTAGATGAAAATATTTGGAACAAAGAAAATTACTCAAGTGACAAATTATGAATCATATCCACAAAAGTAACTTCCGTCAAGTTATTTTTGTTATTTATACTATTTTGAATATGTTTGATTACATCTGGACCAAGAGAAATCAACACAACCACACCAACAAGTTTGACATCAATGACAACCAACATACCATTTTTACAACAATGTCCACCATTGTCATTTATAGAAATACTTGTGTAATTAAGAAAAATATTCTCCCCCTTTGATATCAAGGAAAAGGGGTAATCTAGATTTATGTCACCCAAAAAAAGTTTTTTTCTACCCCTTACTATGATATGTCCTTTGAAGATATGTACATGTTGTCACTAGGGATTGCACCCGTGATGGCTAAGTATGAAACCTAGCAATCCCATGAAACATGGGAATACTCTCAGGATGTGGGACTGCTTCACTAAGAATAGACCTCTGGATTAAGGGTCAGATTCCCCATTTGTATCACCTAAACTGCGCTAACTTTGAAGGGAAAGGGATAGAGGGATTTCATAAAACTGGAAATTGCTAAATCTAACTTAGGTGATTCACCAAACTGAATAGATCCACAAACTGAAAACAAACTCACAATACAACCCCAGCACATAACAAGAACTCCACAACTCTTCCAAATCTGATTTTCTTTTTAGAAAATAATCAGGTGCTGAATGTGAATGAGAAGGAAAGATAATTTTCACAGCTCAACATAGTTAGATGCACACAGATTTGAAAACCTCCAAGGAAACCAATGCTTGCAAAATAATCAAATGAACATACTATCATGTAAAGGATCAGAATCAATCACAATACATAAAACTAAGTTCATCAACCAACTCACAAACTGTAGAAAAAGAAGGGAACAATTTTTCTATTAGCTGGAATAAAAGGAGCTACAATATCATATTGCTTCACAAGAGCTACAAAATTCACCTCATGAGAATGAGGGAATGAAGAACTAGCCTTCTATCACCAAAGGTGAGAGTCATATATAGAAAATCTATAGAATCTGCATTGAAGTCCACTACCTTACCAAGAATAGGAAAATTCTGCCACTAGGACCATGATCATGCCACTCTGAAATTCGGATGCCCAATTCCTGAGAATATAGGGGGATGGAAAAAATGGAGTCCCTAAAATAGATTAGTCAAAGGAGACCCAAGACCCACTAAGTTAAGCAAAATAATGATATTCTAACAGTGGTTTATAGAACACCATATGTCAAATATCTTACAATGAGGCTCTTGCATTGACTTATAACATTAAAAAATATTCCCCCCTTTACTAAAATTAAGTGGATTCTAATTATATTTTGAGATATTCCCAACTCAAAAGGAATGAGGAAAATATCTAAAATATTTACATTTAATTACATATCCACATTTAAAAAAGAAAAAAATATATACTCAAACCTAGGACCCACCTAACATATGAATACTCTGAAAATAATAGCGCCCCCCCCATATGCTAAATACATGATTGACATATCATTTATAACCTAAGTAAAAAATGACACTATGGGAACCTAGGGCATCAAATAATTGATATAATTATCTTAGGAAAGATAATTATATGAATATATTAACAAATATTAACCAGCCCATGAAAAAGCATATCAAAGGGGAAAAAAAACTCAACCCTAAAAAGGGGAGATCAAAGAAAAGATGTGCCAAATATGAAACCCTACATTTGGAAATGGCATCCTCTGTAATCATTGCTTCCAATCTCGGCACCTGGGAACATTCTAAACTCTCTGCAGTCTCAAATGGAAACTTCCATCACTGGATTTAGAAACAGCACCAGCACCTCGATCCTTCATTATGAGGTAGGCATTCACATCATTGCTTATAGCATTCAATTTTTATGAAATGGGGCTATTTGAAAGATTACGGGTTTTGTTTTTTACTTGTATCTGTAGGCATTGTTCACATTTGAAATCTCTCTATACATTATACCGCATCTTGGCCACAGTACTGTCATTATTTTGCAGTAGCATGTATACTTGCTTTTCTATTTATCATGCTGTGATGCATTATAGTATTGTTGTTGATACTTGTGTGACACCACATCTATTGGTGCTCGTCCCAATGGCATGTGTCTATCCCTTGTTGAATTATCATGTTTTGATGGTCATCTAAATGCCTGCGGTCCGTGAACTATTAGGGCACTAGTGTTAACCTGCATATAGCCCGAGAACATCAAGATTGCATTGTGCCTTTTGTATTCACTATTATGCTAGTATGAAGGCGGCCTCTGTATTTCCTTTGTTTGACATTTGATTGATTGATTGCGAAACTGTTGCTTTGCATTTATCATGTTCATAGCCTGTAAGCACATGCTAGGGCATGGCATTGTATTTGTAAAACATGCTAGGGCACGACATATCACATCTCTGCATTCGATGAAGGCTCAGGTCAGGGAACGTATTTGGCATTACTCAAAAGCACAATGTTACATTCCTTTATTTGCTGTTGTATTCCATTTCTAGCCTGTGAAGGTTATGAAGCTTGTGATCGAGCTAGGGCATTATGAATTGCATTTGCTATTGCTTGGTTTTTAATGGAATCACTATTCATATGTATTGAGTAGTGCATGGCATTCAGGCTTGGCCCGAGAGTATACCACCATGCATAGTTCAAGAACTCATCATGGCATACTCATGGTGTTTGCTATTGGTGCTAGCCCGAGATAATGGCATTGGTCTTGTATTATGTTGGTGCCACTACATTGAATGCTTGATCTTCCCACACAACTTTTGAGCCCGTGAAACTGTCACTATTCATGCTCAGAATACTACCAAAGTGATGCTGGCTTGAATTCTCCATATTGACATTACCTACTATGTTTTCCATTTGCAAATGATGACATAGTGTTGGCGCATGTATAGACCCCGCAAACATTATTGCATTTCTTGTTATTTATATATGCTTGATGATTTCCCCTGTTGGCACTTGAATTCATTGCATGTCTGCATATATTGACTCTTGGCATCTATTGAAACTGTTAGGCTGAGATCCATGGCACTGCATCATTTGGTCTTTTAATCTATTGAAATGTGTGTTGGACTTGCTATTGGTGTCTTGGGGTCGAGTCTACCATTTTCAGAGCTATGAAACCATGTTATGATGTTTTGTTGTTCTAATCTCCCTTTGTATGGCCTGTGAAATTGCGGCCTGCTACTAATTCCTCATTCATTTACTGGTGCTATCATTTTGGCATATTGAATTTACTATGGCATGATGAGTAGATTGAGTGTTTACCTCCACTTATATTTTGGTGTCTTGAAGGCATGTTCTATTGTTGATATTGCATGTCTATTTCTGTCATGAGTCATGCCACAATGCAGATTATTCCATGAGGCATCCTGCCACTTGATTTGGATATCTTGAAGTCCATGGCAACCCCCATCATTATTATATGCTTGCATGCTATGAATACATTTTATGCCATTCAATGGTAATACTATGCAGGTTTAACATTTTCAACATAGCATCATGTATAGAATGCAGATTGAAGTACATATATGCCACAATGCATTGAGTTTAATCTCTAAAACATCATGTGTTGTACCTTCTCTAAATGTGTGAGTTGTTTTGTACCTTTATCTTGTCGATGACGAATTCCATGTGAACACCTATGCAACAAAGTGCCCTTATCTTCTTCATATATCTGTGTACTCTGCCATTAGCTCTATTCAACTTGATGCCATGTTGTCCTCTGATGAAGTATATCCTCTGAAACTACCAGTGCTCTGTTCTATTCTTGATGTTGGATCATCTGAATGTTCCCCATATGTACACACTGTGTGTGCTCTTGGCCCTTGATGCAATCACTTGATAGGAAACCTAGATTTTTCCTATCATGATCTGCATCAAGGGCCCAAGTCATTCACGAAATCATTATTGTATCAGCTCCCCTATGTCTACACATGAAACAAACATGTCAGTGAAAACATAGTGCCTTTACTTTGGTAGCTCCTTGATGCACATGCCCTGAGGACAGCGCGTGCCAGGGGTGCATGACTGAGTGCACGTATGCATGTATAGATGTTGTGGTACCATTCATTGCTTAGATCCATTGGATCTAACCCTTTCTTTTCTTCTCTCTGTAGGTTTAGGATCACTGGAGCACACCGGGTACGCAGAAGAATCAACTCACACTACCAGGCAATGTCTTGTACCCCTGCATCTAGCTCATTAAATTCATGTATATTTGTACTTATTTATGCAACTCCTACATCTACTATGCTCATGACATGTGTGAGCTCATATGAATGTTCCTCTTTTTAGCTTTCTTTCCTTTTTGTACAGCATATTCAGGGTATATCATGTAATCTTAGATGCAGTAATTTATCTTTCCCTTTCAAGTACTTTGCAATGAATGAACACAAATCTAATCAGATCACATAATAATGCAAACTAGGGTACAGAGCTCATCTAGTAATTAGGTTTCCCAAAATGTGCAAAAATATGGCAACAGTACAAACATATTTATCAAAGAAAGAAATAAACATCAACTAATATACTTCTTAGGTTATATCATTTTTAGCTACTTTAAACCTTCTAAAGTAGTTTCCCAAGAATGAATAGTAGCACAAAGAGTCCCACTATGACATTTTCACTGAATCAACCAATCTTTTTTGTCTTCTGCATCCTATATATTTTGTGTAGACTATTCTACATTTGTAAGAAAATTTATGAAAGTGGACTGCCAAATTTCCAAGATATCTTTGAATTCACAAAATAATTTCCCTACATATTCATCTAATCCTACCACATGTTTAGATTGGAGTATTTTTCTCCTTACATCTCCTCTTTTATCATTGTATATATCAAAAGACTAAGCAATATCTACTCTCTGAAACTCAAAAGAACCTATATCTTCTTTAAGCCTCTTTATGTGAGTATGCCACATTGAACAAAACTTGTACAATTAAAAATATCATCAATAACCTTTTTGTAATTTCTAATACTATGACTTACCTTTTTCTATATCAATTTTCATTAAATGACATGGACATCATTTTTACATATTCTTTTGAATATTCTTGTAGACACCTAAAATTGTTTATTCACACAATTGTTAATTTTTATTAATATTTGTCCTTAACATTATAGTTAATTTTATTAATTGACTATAATCATTATATTCTTCTATTTATTTAATTAAATTTACTTTAGTTACATAAATTCATTTTCCCTTTGTATTTAAATTTAAATACTATAATATATTAAATTTAATTTAATATATTATCCCTCCATTTCCCTTTATAAAATAAATTTTATTTATTGTATTCCTCCAGTAGCATAAAGTGTTGGAAACAATTGTCTGAAGGAGATTGTTGAATACAATTGTTTAAATATGTATTGTCTTTGATGTCACACAATGTCATATAATTTAGCAATTATGTGTGTCTACCGAGCTCAGTCGGTCAGCTAGGCGGTTTTCAATGTCTACCGAGGTCTCTCGAGTGTCAAAAGAAAGTATGGTGGAAATCAGTGTTAACCGAGCTTCCTCGATCATTGAAGGAAAAGTTAGTGTTTACCGAGTTCACTCGGTCTCCAAAGAATATTGCAGAATTCACAGTGTTAACCGAGCTTCCTCGGTCATCGAAGGAAAAGTTAGTGTTTACCGAGTTCACTCGGTCTCCAAAGGTTGTTGCAAATTTCGTAGTGTTTACCGAGCACTATCGGCCATTGAAGGATTTTGTGAATAAAGTTTGTTTAATCCAGCCGACTATTGTAATAAGTTTAATGATTATTAGTGCCGACTTGATCAATCTAAATGATATATATATATATATATATATATATATATATATATATATATATATATATATATAAAGGGTCAAGTGTGAAGAACAAGGTATGCGAGTGAGAAAGAAGGGAAGGCAGATGTGTGCGAATTGTGAAGGATGATCAGATATCCTTGAGGAGCAGCAAAGATATATTCGATCAAGAAGGATCTAAATAGAGCAGAATAGAGATCTGTAATCAACAATTCAGTTGCATTATTATACAGGTAATTTCATTGTTACTTTCTTATCATTGTAGTAGTGATCTCTAAATCTCTTAACCGAGCTGGTTTAACAACCATATTGTAAATCCTCTAACAAGGTGATAGTTCCATTGAATTGTTTTAAAGACCTCTTACAAGGCCACTCCTAACAGGGTGATTAAATCCTCTAACAAGGTCACACCTAACAGTGTGTTTTGTAACCTTTTACTGGGTTGGCTTCTACCCGGGCATCACTTCAGAAGAGTGAAAAATAGTAACTAGTTGCATTGGTGGTTTTTCCCATATTGGGTTTCCATGTTAAATCTGGTGTCTCTTGTGCTCTTGTTATTTTCCTTATGCATACATATTAATCACTGATGAATGCTTAAGAACAGTTATAATTAATGCTCTCTGGAATTACTGAGTTACAACAATTCTCTTTTTTTACCGAGTTAAAACAATTCTCTTTGTTTGCCGAGTTACTGCAATTCTCTTTGTTTACTAAGTGACAGCAGAAAATATTTAATAAGACATCTAAAGGGATATGTGGAAATATTTTATGGTTAACTGATTCACCCCCCCCGTCTCAGTTACTCCATCTATATTTCCATCAATTGGTATCAAAGCTTTTGGTGCTTGCTAGAAGGGTTTCAAGGACCTAAGCTAAAGATCAAGATGTCTTACAAGAGAGAAATTCCAAAGCTTAACAGAGATAACTTTTCATCATGGCAAGGTCTCATGAGACTTCATCTGGCTTCCATTGGTGATTTAGGATGCAAATACATTGATGAAGAATATACAGTTCCTACTGGCACATTAACTGTTGAAGACATTGCAGAGAAAAAGAATCATAACACCATGATGATAGACATTGCATCAACTCTCAGCTATGAAGAATTTGATGAGATCAAAGACTGCACTACTGCTTATGAAATGTGGAGCAAACTGAAGAAAATCTATGGTGGTGATGTCAATGTGAGGAGAGCCAAAGCAGAAAGTCTAAGAAGACAGTTTGATAAAATGAATATGAAAGAAGATGAAAACATTGCAAAATATGTTGAAAGGATCAAAGCTAGTGTTAGTGCAATCAGAGCTTCTAGAGGAACAATTACTGATGAAACTGTTATAAGTAAGGTTCTCATAACATTACTCCCTATCTATGCAATAAGAGTATCTGCTATTCAAGAAAGAAGATGTGAAGCAAATCATAATATAACTTTGGATGCTTTAGTGGGAAGATTGACAGCCTTTGAGTTAGACAACTATGACAACTATGTTCCAACTTCCAAAAATATTGAATCAGCATTTGAGGCCAAGGTTTCACTTAAGAAGGGCAAAAAAATAAAAGAGATTCAGTCAGAAAGTGAAGAAGAATTAGAAGAAAGTTCTGATAGTGATCTTGAAATTGTAGAAGCATTACTTGCAAAGAAATACTCTAAAGGTAGAGGTAAATATAAAGGTAAAACTCCCTTAATCTATTTTTCATGTGAAGAAATTGGACATATTGCAGCTAGGTGTCCAAACAAGAAAAGCAAGGTTGAAAAGAAAGATCACAAGTACTATGGCAAGAAGAATTTCAAATCATTCAAGGATAAAGGTAAGAAAACATGTTTTATGGCTAAAGATTCTGATGATAGTGAAGAATAAATTATCTTTATTGCTATAAAAGATGAATATGATGATGATGAAGATAAGATAACACTTATTTCTCATTTAAGCAAAGATGATATATGGATAATAGACAGTGGATGTTCACATCACATGACTGGTGAGAAAACAAAATTTGAATACCTTGAAAACTATGATGGTGGTAATGTAAGGTTTGGAAACAATGAACCTTGTTGTATAAAAGGAAAAGGAAGAATCTCATTAACCAAGGAACTTATATGTGATAATGCTTATTGGGTTGAAGGACTAAAGCATAATCTTCTAAGTGTAGCACAGTTAATCAACATTGGTTTCAAGGTTGAATTCATGAATGGTCAAGCAAGACTGCTGGATGACAAGGGAAAACTAATTGGATCAGGAAAAAAAACAAAAGGTAACTTGTTTTATCTTGATCTCAGTGGATATTCATGTTTTATTGCTCAAATTGAAGAAAGTTGGTTATGGCACAAAAGGTTATATCATGTAAATTTTGATAACATGGTGAAAATAAGAAAATTCAAGAAAGTAAGAGGCATTTTTATTTTGAAGAAACCGGATATTGGTCTATGTAAGAATTGTCAAATTGGTAAAATGGGAAAGGTTAGTTTTAAAAGTAAAAACTATAAGGCTGAAGAGATTTTGGAAATTGTGCATACTGATTTGTGTGGACCTATTGGAGTGGAGAGCTATACTGGAGAAAAATTCTTTATTCTCTTTGTTGATGACTATTCTAGAATGATGATTGTTATGTATCTAAGAGAAAAGTCAGAAGCATTTGAAAAATTCAAATGGTATTTGGTAAGAGTAGAAAAGGAAATAGGGAAAAGAGTGAAGTGCTTAAGATCAGACAAAGGTGGTGAATTCATCTCCCATGAATTCAATAATTTTTGCATTGAAAGAGGAATCAAAAGACAGGTATCAGCCCCTAGAACTCCTAAGTAGAATGGAATAGCTGAAAGAAGGAACAGATCTATCATGGATTGTGCAAGGACTCTAATGATTGAAAAGAACGTTTCTATAAAATATTGGAAGGAAGCTATCAGCACTACAGTTCATACCTTGAACCAAGTATAGTTGAGGAAAGACACATTCAAAACTCTTTATGAGTTATGGTATGGCTATAAACCTAATGTAAGTTACCTGAAAGTATTTGGTAGTAAGTGTTACATCCTAAAAGAATCTAGAAAAAGAAAATTTGATGTCAAAGGTGATGAAGGAATATTCTTGGGATATTCTAGCAAAAGCAAGGCATATAAATGTTTGAACTTGTCTACTCACAAAGTCATAGAAAGTATACATGTGAAAATTGATGAGTTTGCAGAAAAGATTGAAGAAGAAAGCAAAAGGGAACCAGAGAATTACAAGAGATTTGTTTACATTGAACCTCAAACATTGCAAGACACATCCATCAATAATAAAGAGACTACATCCACCGAGCCTAGTACAATAACTGAGTCATAGGAAGAAGTTCAAACCGAGTCACAAGAAGAAGTTCAAATTGAGTCACAAGGAACCAAGTCTCAGCCTGAAGCTACCGAGCAAACATCTACTGAGCTCGAGAAACTGAACCTGAAGAGGAAATCCTAGAAGATGACAATGTAAATCATTCAAGAAGCAAGGAACTTGTATTAGCTAAATATGTCAGGAGGCATCATACACCGGATCAGATTATTGGAAACAAATCAGATGGTACTATGACAAGAAGTAAACTAAAAGGTACATGTTTACTTGCTAATTTTGAACCTAGAAATGTCAAAGATGCATTGGAAAATGAAAATTGGATTGAGGCTATGAATGAAGAATTAGAACAAATAGAAAAGAACAAAACATGGACTCTTGTACCCAGACCCAAAGATAAAAATCTAATTGGAACAAAATGGGTATTCAGGAACAAGCTGAATGAAGATGGTCAAGTATCAAGAAACAAAACTAGATTGGTATGTAAAGGCTATTCTCAAGAAGAAGGTATAGATTATGGTGAGACTTTTTCTCTTGTTGCAAGATTAGAAGGTGTAAGAACTCTACTTGCTTATGTAGCACATAAAGGATTTAAGGTATATCATATGGATATAAAATCTACATTTCTCAATGGAATTCTTGATGAAGAAGTCTACATTGAACAACTTGAAGGTTTTATTGATCTAGACAAAAGGGATATGGTCTGCAAATTACACAAAGCATTATATGGTCTGAAACAAGCCCCTAGAGCATGGTATGCAAGATTACATAACTATCTTATTCAGATTAGTTTCAAAAGAGCCAATGATAACAGTAATTTGTATATCAAAGAAGGACCAGGTGACAAAATTGTTTTGGCATAAATATTTGTGGATGATACTGTGTTTACAGGAAATGATGATTAGTGCAAAGAATTTTCAAAGAAAATGAACAAAGAATTTAAAATGTCTATGTTTGGTCTGATAAAATTATTTGTTGGTCTTCAAATTCAACAGAGTAAGGATGACATATACATTACTCAGTCTAAATACATCAAGGAAATGCTTAAGAAATTTGGTATGGAAGATTCAAAACTAGTTGGTACACCCATGTGTACTGGACTAAAGCTTAGCAAAGATGATGATTCAAAAGAAGTAGATCAAACCTTATACAGATCTATGATTGAAAAATTGCAGTATGTAGTGCATACAAGACTTGATATTGCCTTAGCAGTTGGTATAGTAGCAAGATTCTCAGCAAAACCCAGAGAAAATCATATGATGGAAATCAAAAGAATCTTGAGGTACTTAAGAGGAACTAAAGAATATAGTTTGTGGTATAAATTTGGAGGCAATCTGGACTTAAAAGTATTTACTGATGCTAATTGGGCAGGAAACATTGATGACAGGAAAAGTACAAGTGGTGGAGCATTTTTTCTTGGCAAAAGATTGATATCTTGGACTAGTAAAAAGAAAAATTGCACATCCCAATCCACAGCTGAAGTAGAATATGTTGCTGCTGCAGTAAATTGCTCTAATATTGTTTGGTTTAAGTAGTTATGGAAGGCATGAAGGTTGAGATCAAAGAACCAGTTGTTATGTTTTGTGATAATACAACTGCAATAAACATTTCGAAGAATCCAGTAATGCATTCCAAGACCAGGCACATTGCTATTAAATATCACTTTGTCAGAGAATCGGTGTAGGACAAGGAAATCAGATTGGAATATGTTCATACAAAAGAGCAGATTGCAGATATATTCACCAAACCATTACCTAAGGATGCATTTTTGTATCTAAGAGGTAAGTTAGGGGTCATTCCCCTATCCGAGGTTCACTAAATATAGAATTAGTGATGCATCAACTAGAGCATGTTGAAAATCAATCAGTTGATGCAGCATATTCAAAGAATCATTGCATATGAATCAATACTTGAGGTACATTGGTTTACACCAGTAGTATGTGAATTGTCTTTGGCATGTGTTGTCAAAGAGGGAGAGTTTGCTGTCATTTCAAGAAATTTTAAAAAGAATCAAGAGGGAGAGTTTGAGGGAGAGTTTTTCAGTCAGAGAGGAAAGTTTGCTGACAGAGGGAGATATGAATCAGAATGAAGCTAAGAATATATTCCTTACTCTAATCTTTTGAAATTTCATTATGCAATGACATGTTGTGTTGCCATCAATGCCAAAGAGGGAGATTATTGGAAACAATTGTCTGAAGGAGATTGTTGAATACAATTGTTTAAATATGTATTGTCTTTGATGTCACATAATGTCATATCATTTAGCAATTATGTGTGTCTACCGAGCTCAGTCGGTCCGCTAGGCAGTTTTCAGTGTCTGCCGAGATCTCTCGGGTGTCGAAAGAAAGTATGGTGGAAATCAGTGTTAACCGAGCTTCCTCAGTCATCGAAGGAAAAGTTAGTGTTTACCGAGTTCACTCGGTCTCCAAAGAATATTGTAGAATTCATAGTGTTAACCGAGCTTCCTCGGTCATCGAAGGAAAAGTTAGTGTTTACTGAGTTCACTTGGTCTCCAAAGGTTGTTGCAAATTTCGTAGTGTTTATCGAGCATTGTCAGCCATTGGAGGATTTTGTGAATAAAGTTTGTTTAATCTAGCTGACTATTGCAATAAGTTTAATGATTATTAGTGCTGACTTGATCAATCTAAATGATATATATATAAAGGGTCAAGCGTGAAGAACAAGGTATGCAAGTGAGAAAGAAGGGAAGGCAGATGTGTGCGAATTGTGAAGGATGATCAGATATCCTTGAGGAACAACAAAGATATATTTGATCAAGAAGGATCTAAATAGAGCAAAATAGAGATCTGTAATCAGCAATTTAGTTGCATTATTATACAGGTCATTTCATTGTTACTTTCTTATCATTGTAGTAGTGATCTCTAAATCTCTTAACCAAGTTGGTTTAACAACTATATTGTAAATCCTCTAACAAGGTGATAGTTCCATTGAATTGTTTTAAAGACCTCTTACAAGGCCACTCCTAACAGGGTGATTAAATCCTCTAACAAGGTCACACCTAACAATGTGTTTTGTAACCTTTTACCGGGTTGGCTTCTAATCGAGCATCACTTCAGAAGAGTGAAAAATAGTAACTAGTTACATTGGTGGTTTTTCCCATATTGGGTTTCCATGTTAAATCTGGTGTCTCTTGTGCTCTTGTTATTTTTCTTATGCATACATATTAATCACTGATGAATGCTTAAGAACAGTTATAATTAATGCTCTCTGAAATTACCAAGTTACAACAATTCTCTTTGTTTACCGAGTTACAACAATTCTCTTTGTTTACCGAGTTACTGCAATTCTCTTTGTTTACCGAGTGACAGCAAAAAATATTTAATAAGACATCTAAAGAGATCTGTGGGAATATTTTGTGGTTAACTGATTCACCCCCCCCTCTTAGTTACTCCATCTATATTTCCATCATAAAGTTCTTCTAAATCATGATTAAATTAAATTTATTTTAATTTAATTCATTTTCTCTTTTTCTTACGTTTACCTTTTTCTAATATTCCTCTAATCTTAATTAAAAGGTAGATTACTTTTAATCATGTGCACAATCACCTTTTCCAAGGTGGCCACCTTCCCATCTCTTTCCTCCACCAATCATTTTAAATTTCTCTTTCCCTCTAAAAGTGAAGTTTGACTTTTCCATCTTTTGCCACTTCACCTTTTTCAAACCCTACCTAACATCTTTTTACCTCTTAATTTCATCCACTTATTTCTTTTTGCCTCTTCATTTTATCCACTTCCCTTTTGCCTCTTAATCAAGTGGTCATCCATTATTTTGCCTCTTAATCTCCAGTGTCTAATTCTTTTCATTTTCTATAAAAGAAGGCCTCACTCCTCATTTTAGGTCTAGGTTCTTTTTCTTCTTAATCTCTTAGCTCTTGTATCTACTAGAATTATTAATCATTCTAGTTCTTTTCTTCATTGCAATCTAATCTTGTTCTTAGATCTTAATCTTGTTGTATTATCATAGATCTTAATCTTATTATCATTACCATAGTCATAAATCAATCTTGCATCATTTTATTCTTTATCATTTATGAAGCTTGGGACAAGTTCCTCATACTTGTTCTCAAATCCTTCATGATTATCTAGCTTGCATCCCATAATATTTGCATTTAGTTTTACATTTAAGTTGTGTTCAGAGAGCATACCCACAATATTGTCAAAGGGCAAATCAAACAAGACTTTGGATGCCCTTGTTTTAGCTCATCAGAGGTTGCAGTGAAACTTATTTATTTTGTTGCATTTGAAATAACTAACATCTAATGTAATTTTATTTGGTGTTTTGATATATTTTATTTGCAGCAGATAGGTTAATATTTTTATTGCATATATTTTGGCACACCTGGTGGGACCCACATCCTTATTAGATCTACACTTTTGAAGATTGTTTATGCTAATGATTGTGTAGGTTGAGTTGAAGACAAAACCCTAGGATTTTTTGAAAGATTTGATCATATCTTTCAAACGATTGGGATTTCTGGTTTGAATTTTTGGTTGCAGGTGGGGGATCATCATTGTATGTCTTAGTCTTAAACTTAGATTTTTATGATCTGTTTTATGCAAGTTATAGTTTTTTTTATGATTTTTAATAAAAATTAATTTTTGGTTGCAAATCACCATATTTTTTAGAAAACTTTACATTTTTAGAAAGGTCTGAGAATTATACACATGGCATGTTCTTTGTGTTTTTCATTTTGATGCACTAATATGGCTCCAAAATTCAATCTTTGAAAACTAGTATGTTTTAATAAATCAGGTCTCTAAGGCACAAGTTAAGGATTTTTTTCCAAAAATTTTACATTTTTGGAAAACTCTATTTTTTAGCAAGGGTCTCTTCTTTGCATTTAGATTTTTGTGCCCAAAATCATATCAAATAAATAAGATCTTTTTGAATAGGGAAAATGCAAAAAAAATAAAATTTTGTGATGAATTTGCACTTTATTTGCACATTGTTCAATGCATGGTTGAGTTTTCTTAAAAGTTTATGATATTTTAAATCTTCTAATAGTGGTTTTTCAGAACGATTGACTAAGATTAAGACATCTTGAAACTACTAATCAAATTGTTTTGTAAGACGTTGTTTGAAGATCTTGAAACAATTTGAGACTACCAATTCATTGGTTTTGTAAGTTTCCTTGGAGGTTCAAGAAAACATTGTGTCTACTTTAATTTGATTTTTATATGCACTAGTTTAATTAGGAAGGTTTATTTCTTATGATTTAATGGTGTAGTAGGAGACTATGCTCTTTCATCTTTAAGGGGAAATAAAAAATCTAGACCTACTTAATTTGGTCATTAGAAAGGAATCTTGGGTAAATGAACATGTTCTTGATGTGTTTGGGAGACACTATGGAGTAGGAGACTATGCTCTTTTCCTTTTGGAAAATCAGAAATATAGACCTCCATTAGCTATCCTTTTACTTTCTTGCATTTACCTTTAGAGAGCCTTCTAAGAGAGTAATCTTTTGGGAATGACCCAAGTGGGGAACAAGCGAACCCGACTACTCCATCCCACTATAATCAAAATATTCTTTCAATCCAAAGAGAGGGGAGAATTGTCTATTTTCTATTCATATTTCTTCTTCATGTGTAAGGGCCTAGTTGTCTCAATCTTGCTAAGAAAGACAAACTTGATTGGGCACTTGTAGGGCCATCAAATGTCTCAATATTGTTTACTACAAGGGGAATATGTTCATCTAGTATAGGCCAAGAGGTCTGAATCTTTCTTGTGAGACTATACTTTTTGGATGCTTGTAGGGATATAGGCCTTAATTTCACTTGCATAACTACAGGGGATAGTCATGAATGAAGGACCTTGCTAGACACCTAAGGACTTAGAGATCAACCATTTTAGACATGTGACTTCTTTTGTGCAAGGATTGATCCAAGTGGACTTATCCAAATCACCCCAAGATACTCACCATATGTGTTCCCTTGGACACTAAAGCTTGGATATGGCAATATGGAAAGAAATGCGCCACCAACATTGTTCTTTTCCAATTGATTCATAACTTTCATAGTCATATGAAAGGATATTTAACCACTTAATTATGGGGATAAGAGCATCAAGTTGTGGAAAAAGGTTGGAACACCTCCCTTTTTACCTTAGGTAGAATGTGCTTGATGTGTCTTCGATTGTCTTGAGACCCGTGGAAATATTTTTGGACATGCACATTGTGTTACTACTTTCTATGTTATAATTCAATCCATATCTCCCCTATCATCCAAATCAATCACATCATCCATTCCTCTTGTCCTAAAACATCCTTAATCTATCCTTCCACTTCATCCATTCTTAATCCAAGTCTTATCAACACCATCTTCTAATCTGCCACTTTTGGCTTAGGAGCACCATCATAATCTTTGGACTTTAATCATCATACAAATCAAATTAAGTCAAATAAAATCCAACTTTGAGGCCCTACCCTCACAAAATCCAAAATCAAAATCAAATCAAATCGATAAAAATTCTTGAGGCCCTGCCTCCTAAATCAATCAAATCCATCATCCAATCAAATCAAAATCCTTGAGGCCCTGCCCTTTTAAATCAAAGTCCAAAATTTCTCCTAGTTTTAATTTCACATTTCATCCATCATCAAATCTTTCACTCTTAATTCAAATGTTCCTCAACATCATCTTCCTCTAATCCAATCCAAAATCTCTAATTCAAACATTATGAATATGGATTGGTTTCACAAAATGGTTGAGGAATTCAAAGTGCCAAATCCTAATCTCCAAACTATATCTCCAATCAAACTCTCCTACCAAATCAATCCTCAACACTTCATATCTAATCCCTATTCATCTTCTATTCATTATCCTTCCTCTACCTTTGAAAAGGGAAATCCACCTCATTATCCTTCATCCACACATGATTCCCTCCATCACCCGCATGATGATCCTAACATACCCAATCTTTTCCAAGAGATTGAATAACTTCAAAACATTGTCCTTAACTTACAAAATGGGGGTCAAAAGAAAAAGTTTGCATTTGAAAACATGTATTCTCCCCCCTTTACCCAAATCCATAATCTTCATCCACCATCAAACCCCAATCCTCCACATAATTCTCAACCTCCATACAATCCCAATCCTCCAAAATCCACATCATTCCTATCCTCTAAAGCTTTACAATCACCCAAAGATAGACAATAACTCCCCTTCCAGACCCTCTTGATGTCTTATTCCATCTACTTGTTGACCAAAACATGATGGTGTTTCCCAACACTATGCCCTTTGATGAGAGTAAACCTAAACCTACTTGGTATAAGGAAAATGAATATTGTGATTATCATCGCATTGAAAGGGTCATGATATCAAGAAGTGCTTAAAGTTTCAAAAGTTTATCCAAGACCTTATTAACAAAGGAGAGATTGAAGTTGAAGATCCGAACCCCTCCATCACATCACCCTTACAAGTCTACACATGTCAAGACATTGTCCCAAAGCATGCTAACAAAGATTCCTCTCATCCTATAGATCCAAGCATTCCTCCACTCCTTGATCCACTTATTTTTCAAAATCCACTTATCCCTCTTGATCCACCTCATGATTCCATTCCTAATCAAGATCAAGGCATTCTATCTATTTTGTTCCATAATATCCTTCCATCTCAAGATCCTACCATCCCTTCCACTCCACCACATAATCCTCCCCAAAGTCAAGATCAATGTACCATTTCATCTCCATCTCATTATTCCAATCCTTCTCAAGATCCCATTATTCCCCCTAATTCCCCTTATGATGATCCTAATCCTCCACAAGATCCCACTCTCCTTCTTGATCCTCCATCGCAAGATCCTAATCCTTCATGAGATCTTATTCCTCCTCAAGCTCTTAGTATTCCTATTAAGGAGCCTTTGAAGGACCAAGGAAACCCTACACTTGATGGCCTTGGTGATATCGCTCACTCTACAGATTCTCATATCCCTCGTACACCTTATATACCTGTATTCAAGCATAAACATATTCCTTCATTATCTTCCAAATCCATCTTGGGCCCATATATCCCTAAAGAAAATCCTTCATCTCATCCGTCCATTTGGGCCCTTATATCACAACGTTAAACCCTTTATCCCTTCCATCCATTTTAGGTCCTTATGTTCCTCTGGATCCACTATACCTCTTGCTCCCAGCTCATCATTTATTTCTTCCACCATATCTCAAGATCAACAAAGACACACATCCTTGAGAGACTTTTTTTCATCCATCCATCAAAACCTATTATATGAGCCTCATTCATCTATAATTCACAAGTCTTTTCAAAGCAATTTGGATGCACAACATAAAAATTAGAAATACAAGAATCCACTTACATATGAAGATCACCATGTCCTATCTAATAGACATGTGACTACAAAGAAAATAGAAATACTCAAGAGACCACAAGGATCCTCCAAGAAAAAAATAAAATCAAAGAAAATATGGGTTCCTAAATCCATCCTGGATGAATTGCGGTCAAAAGAACATAAACAGAAAGAAAAATCAAAAGCTATGTGGATTACCAAGTCTCTCTTAAAGGACTCGAATATAAAAGAAAAATCAAACTTGACATTCAAGCTTCCAAAGACTTCCACTCCGTATTCTTCCAAATATTTTCCATTCTATCCTCCATCTATTTTGGGTCCTTCTGTCCCAAAATCCACATCACTTCCTAGATCAAAAACTCATGATAGCCAATTCATTCTCCCTTCACCTATCCACTACCCTTAAAGGTGTGTGTCAATGTTGATCTTGCCATCATTTCCATCTACTCCCACAAACACCTTTCAATACCCTATCCAATATCCAACTCCTATATCTACTCCCTATCCTTCCATATCATATCCCCCCATTTCTCTTACGCATAAATTCTTATCTATCATCTACCTTATCCTCCATATCTTTCTCATATCATCACCATTATCATCATCTTTGAGCTTACCTTTTAGCGAACTTGACCAATCATAGCATATCTTTCCAAAGGAACATTATCCAAAAAGCATCAAGCTCGAATTCCTCCAAAAAAAAGAAAAGAAAAAAAGAAAAAGAAAATAAAAATCATCCAATGGTGAAAAATTGGTAATTAGGTGCCTTGGGAAAGTGCCATGATGAAAATCTGGCAAATAGACATCATGTCTAATCCCTCCCTTTAGTTTCTCTTCATACTTAGGGAAATTCCTTTTCGCTATCTATCCATAATATCTTCCCTCTCATCTTCCTATCATATATTTTCCATTCATTTATCCACCTCCCCTTGCACTCTATACTTGGGGGCAAGCTCCATCCATTCCATGCTATCATATATATCTTCCACATTACCTATCCACCATCCATTCACCTATGTAAGTTCATTACCATTTTGTTTCCCATCTTTGATCTTGACTATCCTATGCATTCCCTCTATCCATATGTACCTTTCATAACCTTTACTCTTTATCCATCCATTTTCCTACATAAATTTCATCCATTTTCACATAATTGATCTTGAAATACCTATCCTTCATCGTGTGGTCCTTTTCATATTAATTTCCTTCATCTATCATTCATAATACTTTTTGAGTCCATACACCTTCCCATGTCCTTGATCTTGATCATCCTATACATTTCCTCCATCCACTATCTATTATCCAATTCCATCTATATCCTCCTCCATATCACTATCCCCTATCCTATTCATACCCTCCTTCTCATATCCCTTATCCATCCACTTTTCACTTTCATATCTCTTCCCTTCATAAAGAAAAGATGTACTAGAATATGAACAAAATATCCTTGCATGATTTGGACAATGCACAAGCCTTCATCTCCTTCATGTGTCTCTTGCACACCATATTTCCATTTCATACATCCTTTATCCACAATCTCTCCATCCTTCATCCCCCATCTCATATTACCATCTTTCCATCCTATAAATTTTTATCCACCATCTTTCCATCCTTCATTCTCCTCCTTCGAGTGTGAGGCATTTATCTCCTTTTCCACACAGTTCTTGGATCTCCATCCCTATATCCTCCATCATATAGTCTTCCATATCCTACCCTTACCTATCCATTCATTACATCTATCTCCTATTCAATCCATCCCTTCCATCCATTATTTTCTAACCAAGCATCTATCCATCCTTCAATCCTCTATCATTCCTTGGTTATCCCTTGTCATTGGTCCCAATCCATTTATCCTTTTTCCTATCACATCTTATCCAATCCCTTAATCATCCCTTCATCATATTCAAACCATCTTGCCTATCAAATCTATTTATCTTCTAATCCAATCCATTTATTACCCTTCCATTCTTTTCAATCTCATCTTATCCAATCATCTTCTCTTTCAATCCCATTCTATCCAATCCTCTCATCCAAATAAATTTAAAAAATAAAAATAAAAATCTCTATACTCTAAAAATATTGCAAGTTCTTTCTAGGCTTACAAGTTATTTAGTAGAATGATGGTATATTCATCACACAATCTAAATATATAAAGGAAGTATTGAAGACATCATGGAAGATGCTAAACCTGTTGGAACACAGATGGCTACTAGATGTAAATTGACTAAAGAAGATAGAACTACTGAGGTAAACCAAACACTTTACCAATCTATGATTGGTAAGTTAATGTATGTAGTTCACAATAGACCTAATATAGCACATGTTGTTGGAATAGTTGCTAGATTTTCTACAAACCCTAGAGAATCACACATAGTTGCTACAAAGAGAATCTTAAGATACCTAAACAAAACTGAAGATTATGGACTATGGTATCCTAAGAAAGGCAAGTTTGAACTTAAGGTATACATCAATGTTGATTGGGATGGAAATGTGGATGATAGAAAAAGTACCACCGAAGGAGCATTCTTCTTTGGTGAAAGACTTGTTACATGGACAAGTAAGAAGCAGGCTTGCATTTCCCAATCTATAGCTGAAGCAGAGTATGTTGTTGCTGCTACAAACTGTTCAAATATTGCATATATCAAGCAAGTGTTGGAAGGTATGAATGAGGTAATCACTGAGCCGGTGATTATATATTGTGACAACACTAGTGCTATAGACATTTCAAAGAATCTAGTGATGCACTCTAAGACAAAGCATATATCAATTAAGTATCACTACTTAAAAGAACAAGTACAAGAGAAGCAAGTGAAGCTAGAATTTGTTACATCTAAAGAACAACTTGCAGACATATTTACAAAGCCTCTACCGAAAGATACATTTGAATACTTAAGGACTAGACTTGGGGTTCATCCCCTGTCTGCCAGTCACTAACGTGATTTGGATGTTGCATCAACCTAATCTTATCATAAGACCATTCATGTTGATGCAGTATTGTTCACACTTTGGATCATGTCTAAGGTTGTGAAAATTTGAAGAACTGGAATAGATTGGCATATCAGTATACTGAGATGCAAAGAATGCACCGGATAACAGAGAGTTAAATGGCAACTATAGAGCTGTATGTTTATGTGTTTCTTTGGCATTGCTGTCAAAGGGAGAGAGATCTCAATATGAAGCCAAAGACAAAGGGAGAGAGATATAGAAAAGGGAGAGCATTGAAGATCAGTTACTAAGAATAGAAGAAAACCTGTGAACTAAAAATATCATATCTGCAGACTATCAATGTTGCATTTGTAAATGTTTTTGAGTAATGTAGTAATTAAACATATTAAGCTAGGGAGAGCTTGTACAACATTTGTTGACAAAGTTTTAGAATACATGTTTGGTATGTGTATGGCATACTTCATATTGCTTGAGTTGCCATCAATGCCAAAGGGAGAGATTGATGAACTATAACTAATTTAGAACCTAATTGAAGATCTGTGATTCAAGATCATTGAGTTGCTGATTAGATATGTAAGATGATTAAATCAGTAATATGTTGTCATTGATGTCAACTAGTTTTGACAGTACTTATCTTATAAGTTACTATACCAAAACATCAATAGAAAGGAGAAAAAGAGATGAAGAACAGAAATATCTACATCAAGAAGATGTATATGATAGATGAGGATAAAGAATACATTGGGTAACTTATTGATGAGTCTATGACCTTATGTTATCAACTTGATTATGTTGCATTCATCTATGATGAGGAAAAGAGCTAAAAGACACAAGGTAGTATGGTCGGTTGATGAAGCATCATAGTATACACTGACACAATGTGGTGTATACCGAGAATAGTATAAACTAAGCTTGTGTTCACTGACACATTTCTTTGTTAATCGAGTAGGAGAAAAGAACTAAATGACTAGTTTAGCCAACAGAAGTTGATGAGCTGTGAAGTGTTATGATTTCAAGATTGAAGATAAAGTTTTTTATGAAGATCTACGACTAACAAAATTCAAGGAAGATCTAAAGTATGGAAACAAAATGTGTTACTGACACATCAGCTGAGGAAGGTTTAAGTGGAAAAATGGATGAAGAGAATAAGCGGAAAAATTTGATGGATGGAATTTAAACAATTTACTTGTCTATTTAAGAGACTAGAGTTTCATTATGAAAAGGATGCCAAAAGAAGGAGACTGCAAAGATATCATGTGAACAAGCTTCATGCATTCCTAATTAGATTGGTTAAGAAGAACCAAACTGTAGAGAATACCGAGTGTCAAAAAGCTATTAATGAGAGACAGTAAGTTACTAAATATTGATTGAAACAGAATTGATATGTTGATCAGAGGATTTGAATGAGCTTAATAAAGATCTAATAATCTACAATTGAAGTTGTGTTATAATTAGATCACATGCTGTTACATTTTAACCATTGTAAACAGATAAATCTCTTAACACAGTGGACTAGAAAGTCTTGTAATGTTATTCATAGAGTGTACATTTGTTATCCTGTCAACTCCATAGTGAATATTGGTTGGATGATAACAGTTGCTCTAAAATCCTCTAATAATGTCACACCTCACAGTGTGTTTGTAACCTTTAACAGGGTTGGGTCTTCACCGACCTTACTTCAGAAGAGTGAATAATTTTTGGGTTGCCGGTCCTAGGTGGTTTTTCCCTTTACAAGGTTTCCATGTTAAATCTCTTGTGTTATGTGTTGACTGTGATGATTGATTATTGACATACTTTACATGTTGCATATTGGATTTGATTGGTAATCATTATTAGTTATTGATTGGTAATCATTAAAAGTATAGATAGTATAGTATTTTATATTACTAAGCTGCAGAAGTTTTAGTAAATTGTTTTTGGATATACATTTTGTGATTGGGACTATGGATAACTGATTCACCCCCCTCGCAGTTATTCTAACAGATCTAACCTTGCTCTGATACCACCTAACATAAAGCAGGGGTCAAGGGGGGCTAAAGGATGGTGCAACCTGATGATCCAAGCCTACTCAACTCATACGGAAGCAAACAAACACAATAGTGAGAGAGAGAATGCAGAAGTTTTCATATCTTTTCATCAAATAGAATCATACATGTCAGGCTGTAAGGCCTTCCCGATTATGGCCTAATATAAATATAAATCTCATAAGTCCTCAAACATGTGAGGATCTATTAAAAATTTCAATTCTAATGTCTACTACCTTCTATCACAACTGACTCCCTAAACTACAACCAAACAACTACATTTATACAAGAGTCTACCAAACTGAGTCGGCCTTCAGATCAACAATCAACGGAAGAAATGGTCAGATCTAGGACCAAACGCTTCCCAATGATGGATACCAACATTAAATCTATGATCCAATATAAATGTACAAGTCAGCCTCAACAGAAATCAAAACTAAACCCGTCGGTGAGCAAGGATAATTGAGTAGCAGACAAGTAATGCCAAGCGCTAGTGAAATAATCGACCACCCAGGAAATGACCAACCACACTCAGCAACCAAAGGAAACTTACCAACTACTGACCAACTTAGTCAAAGTAGGAGCCGAGCAACACATACAAACACTAAATTCTTTTTGGTGACACAGGATTGCCAAGGACTCGAGATGCTCCTGCATCAAATCATGACCCAATTCCAATAGGATCAAATGCAGTCAGAAAAAAAGGAGAACAAAGAGCTAACCCATAGTCACATGCAGAGAACCCAATGTAGTTGTTGTGGCCTTGCAGATCATTCTAATAAAGAGATTAGAGAGGATGTACCCAAAGTAGCTGCTATTATTGTATCAGTCATCTCAAGAAAAGTTTCACCTATAAGATCATCCTATTACAAAAATTCTAGAAGTAATCTGAATCCCAAAGAGGCTTTGGGTGGGAATACTCTAAATTGTTGAAATCTATATGTGTTACAAGTGGAAGCAATATGTGATGATAGTTGTAAAATGAAGAGAAAATATAATGGAAGAGACATGAATTAACATACTCTATTCTCATCTAAAGATATTTCTATAATTGCACCTTTCTTCAGCTTTTCTTGCCCAGTGATCTATGAATGCATATCCGCTTAACCTTCTCAAAGGGAATATTATAGAAAAATGAGAAGAACTCGGGCCTCCATCAAAGTTCCCTTAAACAAAAACCCTAAATCGGGGGCCATTGCCATGACTCACAACCCTCCAATCACAAACAACTAGGAATTTGAGCTCCCTTTTAGGAATCCATCATTCTAGAGATTATTAGAAGAACATAGAAAAATTCCATTTCAACATGCTTTCCACCGAAAAAAGACCTCCCTGGCTGAAGGATTTGGCATGGGATATCCTAGTCATAAATAATTGTAGCAAAACATTATGCCCGAATGAATACAGATAGTGGGAGAGAGAGAGAGAGAGAGAGAGAGAGAGGGATGGAGGGAGAGAAATTGGTGATTTTTAATTATTATTAATAAATATTAGTTATAGGTATTTTTGTCAAATTTTTTTAATAGTTTTTAAGTTATTTTTGATTTACTTCAAGCCTTTACACTTGTTTTCTAGGGCCAAATAAACATATATTTGTCCTTACACTTGTTTCCTAGGCTCAAATAAACACATTTGTCCATTTATTTTTATATTCTTTCATTTAAATGCATTCATTTAAAATCATCCAAGATTATTAAATCATCAAGGATTGAGTTTTCATCTACACACATAAATTGGTGCTTCAAAAATAATTCACAATCTTTTAATAACTTGGGGAATACTCACATGATTGGAAGATGTTGTTCTCATTTTGTTTACTCTCAAACTGTTGATCAAGATTAAAAAGGCCTTTGTGACTTAATTGTATAGAAACCTAAGAAAGATATTTATTAATACTTGTAGAAATCAAGATGCATTGAGAAATTAGGGAACCTTGCATTGGTAAAAGTGAAGAGGATATCTCTATATACTATATAGATAAACTTTATAGGTATAATACAATATTACAATTATGAATTTGTTCCTTATAGATAAATTTGTCTTAGTAATTTTTGATCTTGAAGCCCAATAGGATTCATTCGACTCTTCAGTGCTTGACAATGTGGATATAAATCTAGATCAACATTTAATTGAGGATTTTTTCACTTTCATTGATGAAGCTTATAACCAGGAGGAAAGTGGTGATTTGGAGCAATTCTTTGCATGAAGATCAAGATGGTAACCTTTTGTTTCTCGGTTCTTTGTAGTATATAACTCTATGATATTATCAAATTTTATTATAAAGGAGTACTAATAATCATTCATTTAGTCATTTTTCTTTGGATGACTAATTATTTAGTCATTTATTTGGTCATTTATTTAGTCATTTATATTTAGTCATTTATTTACCCGATGACCAAATTGGTCATTTATTTAGCCATTTATATTTGTAGAACATGATCATTTTTAGTCACATGAGTAAACAAATGGTAGAACATGATCAGTTTTAGTCACGTGACTAAAAGTTTTAGTCACGTGACTAAAAGTTTTAGTCACCTGGTCATTTATTTCCCAAATTCTACTAGTGCACGTTTCTTAATTTCTCATGTTTCTTAGTTTCAATGCATTGAATTTATCATTCTAGTAGTGAATTGTCACTTTTTAGAGTCTAAGGTTGAGAGAAAATTAGATTTTAATCATACTCTTTCTAGTTAGAGAACAATAGGATGAATTTGTTAGTGTCTTTGATCTTTCATTTTCTTTATGGACCAACAATATAATGTCTTATTGAAGTTTTGTGTTGTACGATAACATGTAAAACAATTTACACACACAAGTACCACTAACATAGATAATTCCTTGTGTTGTTCTTTTCAATTTGATCTATCTCTTCTTTCATAGTTTTAACGCAATCTTCATTATCCAATGCATCTTTTACTATTCTTGGCTCAAATTCAGAAATCAAACATGTATTATCTCTTAACTTACTTCTTGTCATACTCTGACTTTCTTGTCTCCAATAATCTTGCTCGGTGAATGGTGTTTTATCACATACTTGGCTAGGACAAACACGTAGTTTGTGGAAGTTCTTCATTTTCAACATCCGGTGGTGGCTCTCTTTGGTCAGCTTCCTCGTCAGTTTGTACTGTAGGTAAGGTATCAGGAACTTTAGGTTGAACATATACAAATATTTTATATTCCTCAAGTTCCTTTTTGTTGTCTTCATCATTTTTCTCTGCAAATTCATTAATCCTTACATTTTCACTTTCTAAAATTTTGTTAGTAGACTTGTTTAAGCACTTGTAAGTCTTTCTCTCTATAGAATATCCTAAGAATATTCCTTCATAATCGTTATGATCAAATTTCCATCTCTAGCATCCTTTAGAATGTAACATCTACTTCCAAATGCCTTGAAATAACTTACATTTGGTTTGTGACCATACCTGATTTCATATGGCATGGCGTTTGTACATTTCTTTAGTTGTACTCAGTTTAGTGTATAAGCTGCAGCATTTACTTCTTATCCCCAAAATGTTTGAGATACACCCTTCTCAATCATCAATATACTTGCACAATCAATAATGGATATGTTTCTTCTCTCTACTATACCATTTTGTTGTGGTGTCCTTGGTGTAGATATTTGTCTCTTTATTCCATGTTCATTGCAGAAAAGTGTAAAATCATCAGATGTAAACTCGCCTCCTCTATCAGATCTCATACACTTTAATTATCTTCTAGTCTCCTTTTAAAATATTTCCTTGTATCACTTAAACATTTAAAAAGCTTTAGATTTATCCTTCAAAAATATGATAGACATCATTCTTGAATAATCATCAACAAATAAAATGAAATATGTATCACCGTAATAAATTTGTGTTCTCATAGGTCCGCATATGTTAGTGTGTAATAACTCTAAAATTCTTTGTGTAGTGTAAGATTTTCTTATAAAACTTAACTTTTTCATCTTACCAACTTGACATCCTTTTCACATGATATTTTTAGGTTTGTCTAGTCTTGGTAGACCTCTTAAACTATTATTTCTTCTCACCTTAATTAAGTTGTGTTGTAATCAGATCACCTGCTGTTACATTTTAACCATTGTAAATAGATAAATCTCTTAACAGAGTGGACTAGAAAGTCTTGTAATGTAATTCATAGTGTACATTTGTTATCCTATTAACCCCATAGTGAATGCTGGTTGGATGATAACGGTTGGTCTAAAATCCTCTAACAAGGTCACACCTCACAGTGTGTTTGTAACCTTTAACAGGGTTGGGTCTTCACTGACCTCACTTTAGAAGAGTGAATAATTTTTGGGTTGTCGGTCCTAGAAGGTTTTTCCCTTTATAGGGTTTCCATGTTAAATATCTTGTGTTATGTGTTGACTGTGATGATTTATTGTTGTCACACTTTACATGTTGCATATTGGATTTGATCAGTAATCATTATTAGTTATTGACTGGTAATCGCTAAAAGCACAGACAATATAGTATTTTATATTACCGAGCTGCAGAAGTTTTAGTAAATTATTTTTGGATATTCATTTTTTGATTGGGACTGTGGATAACTGATCCACCCCCCTCTCAGTTATTCTAATAGATATAACCTTGCTCTGATACCACTTGACGCAAGGTAGGGGTCAAGAGGGGCCAAAGGATGGTGCACCCTAATGATCCAAGTCTGCTCAACTCATGCGGAAGCAAACAAACATAATAGTGAGAGAGAGAATGCAGAAGTTTTCATCTTTTCATCAAATAGAATCATACATGCCAGGTTGTAAGGCCTTCCTGGTTACGGCCTGATATAAATATGAATCTCAGAAGTCCTCAAACATGTGAGGATCTATTAAAAATCTCAATTCTAATGTCTACTACCTTCTATCAAAACTGACTCCCTAAACTACAACCAAACAACTATATTTATATAAGAGTCTACCGAACTGAGTCGGCCTTTAGATCCACAATCAACAGAAGAAATGGTCAGATCTAGGACCACATGCTTCCCAATGATGGATACCAACATTAAATCCATGATCCAATATAAATTTATAAGTTGGCCTCAACATAAATCAAAACTAAACCTGTCGGTGAGCAAAGATAACCGAGCAGTAGACAAGCAATGCCGAGGGCCAGTGAAACAACCGACCACCCAGGAAATGACTGACTACACTCGGTAACCAAAGGAAATCGACCAAATACTGACCAAATCAGTCAAATCAGGAATCAATCAACATAGACAAACAATAAATTCTTTTTGGTGACATAGGATTGCCAAGGACCTGAGATGCTCCTACATCAAATCATGACCCAATTCCAATAGGATCAAATGCAGTCAGAAAAAAGGGAGAACAAAGAGCTAACCCATAGTCACATGCAGAGAACCCAATGTAGCTATCATGGCCTTGCAAATCATTCTAATAAAGAGATTAGAGAGGATGTACCCAAAGTAGCTACTATTATTGTATCAGTCATCTCAAGAAAAGTTTCACCTACAGCATCATCTTATTAAAAACATTCCAGAAGTAATCTGAATCCCAAGGAGGCTTTGGGTGGGAACACTCTAAATTGTTGAAATCTATATGTGTTACAAGTGGAAGCAATATGTGATGATAGTTGTAAAATGAAGAGAAATAACAATGGAAGAGACATGAATTAACATACCCTGTTCTCATCTAAAGATATTTCCATAATCCCACACTTCTTCAACTTTTCTTGCCCAGTGATCTATGAATGCATATCTGCTTAACCTTCTAAAAGGGAATATTATAGAAAAATGAGAAGAATTTAGGTAGACCTCATGTAGATAAACCTAGTGTCAGGCCTCCATCAAAGTGTCCTTAAAAAAAAACCCTAAATCGGGGGCCATTGCCATGACTCGCAACCCTCCAATCACAAACAAGTAGGAATTTGAGCTCCCTTTTAGGAATCCATCATTCCAGAGATTATCAGAAGGACACAAAAAAATTCCATTTCAACATGCTTTCCACCGAAAAAAGATCTTCTTGGCTGAAGGATTTGGCATGGGATATCCTAGTCATAAAGAATTACGGCAAAACATTATGCCCTAAATGAATACCGATAGTGGGAGAGAGAGAGAGGAATGGAGGTCCAGCAAAATTGGTGATTTTTTATTATTATTAATAAATATTAGTTATAGGCATTTTTGTCAGTTATTTTTAATAGTTTTTAAGTTATTTTTTATTTACTTCAAGCCTTTACACTTATTTTCTAGGGCCAAATAAACATATATTTGTCCTTACACTTGTTTCCTAGGCTCAAATAAACACATTTGTCCATTTATTTTTATATTCTTTTATTTAAATGCATTCATTTAAAATTGTCCAAGATTATTAACTGATCAAGGATTGAGTTTGCATCTACACACATAAATTGGTGCTTCAAAAATAATTCACAATATTTTAATAACTTGGGGAACATTCACATGATTGGAAGATGTAGTTCCCATTTTATTTACTCTCAAACCATTGATCAGGATTAAAGAGGCCTTTGTGACTTAATTGTATGGAAACCTAAGAAAGATATTTATTAATACTTGTAGAAATCAAGATGCATTGAGAAATTAAGGAACCTTGCATTGGTAAAAGTGAAGAGGATATCTCTATATATTATATAGATAAACTTTATAGGTATAATACAATATTACAATTATGAATTTGTTCCTTATAGATAAATTTTTCTTAGTAATTTTTTTTATCTTGAAGCCCAATAGGATTCATTCGACTCTTTAGTGCTTGACAATATGGATATAAATCTAGAGAAACATTTAATTGAGGATTTTTTCACTTTCATTGATGAAGCTTATAAGTAGGGGGAAAGTGGTGATTTGGTGCAATTCTTTGCATGAAGATCAAGATGGTAACCTTTTTTCTCTCTTAACCATAATTTATATTAAACAAGGATGATACTTACATCGAGAGTTCACAATGTATCATAATCTTACAAAAATACAGTGTCCCAGTTATACGACGGGATAATTCAAGTAACAAACTTTACATACTACGAGAGAAATTTATATCCAAAATAGTGACATATGCATAAACTATCTAGGAAACCAGGCCGTCCATGGCCTCTAATGATCAGCCTAGTTGAGGCACAAATCTCCATGAAAAATAAGATTGTAGGGATTAGAGAAATATGCCTCCCAAGGCAGCGAGGGCTGAACAACTACAGTTGGAATATACATGGACTTTGCTCTGGAGGGTTGGTACTCTATTGGTTGTTCATCTGGGAATGACACAACTGATCCACTATTGGAGCTCCCCTATTCTGCAATCTTAGTTGTCTCTTGTTCTGCAATCTTAGCTATGTCCTTGGTGAAGCCCTAGACATCTCCCACTTCTTGTTGGACCCGCTCTTCTTCCACTAGAATTTTTCCTGATACCCTTCTCTGTCTCGTGATCTATTCAAGCATCTAACTAATGGTGATATTGAAATCAAATTTAGTGTCTTCCTTGGTAGTCATATTGTAGACAATCTGATCTTTGTCCAATACTTGTTTGATGCCTCAGACAACTCTTAGTGCTTTGTGCTCCTTTACCTACATCACCATGGTAACCTACGAGGAGACATTGTAAACGATGAGCCTCCGCAGAGACTCGGTGAGAGAAAAATGTGCACTATTGAATATATTGTCATTCCTAAGTTTCTAGATATGCCAAAGTATATGATAGGAAAGAGAAGCCCATAATCGATTAAAACCATTGCTTAGACCCGGCAGGGACCCAGAATTAACATCAAAATTTTGAAAGTTATGCCCAAAAACTAAACCAAATAGGTTCCACAGGCCGATTGCAAACTGGTAGTCAAAAAAGATATGGGGAATGGTCTCAGGGGCATAACAGAAGGAGTAGGGGAAAGGTATACTAGAATGGTTCTTAACTGGTAATCTATGCAGAAGGAAATGCCACAAAAAGTAGAGGATCTTAGGTTCAGCAGGGGAGTGCCAGAGCTTGCCTAGAAATTTACCCCACTCACTATGGTCCAAGTTTAGGTGCCATATGGAGTTCAGGTGTTCATGGATCACTTCTATTTTGGAGAGCATTATATAGATGGTCTTAACTTTGGTTTGCAGCAGAGGGGTCCCATCTTTCCATTTGATGATGTTCATTATGTCAGAGTCCACTAAGGTGTCTCTAGGGAGGCTAAGCTGAGAGTAAGCATCTCTAATAGAGGTGTACGTCCTCCAATGTGAGGAGGGGAGGTCAAATATAGATGACAATGTCTCCCATGGTACCAACTTTTCCTCTAAAATGATGTTTGAAAGATAGCTAATGCCTACAGAGTTCCATTTCTTTGTTGAACAACCCTATAGCTGAACAAGAGGTTTACTCCCTTTATATAGATTCCACTAGATGGATCTTTCCCCACATATATTTCTCAATTGATCTAGAAGATTACTATCAGCTAGGCAGTGCTTAACTTCTTCCCAAACTCCCCACATAGACTGAAAAAGCTCAAAACCTGCCACTAAAACTCTGAACTTTCTTGTCATCAAATCAATTAATGGAAGATTCTTCCAGTGTCTAGCCCTAGAGGGGGAGCCTCTGGTGATATTATGCCTTACCAGAATCTTCCAAGGTTCATTCCCCTGTGCAGTTTTGGCTACCCATTTGACTACAAGTGCATTACCTTGCCATCTGAGGTCTTTCAAGCCAAGACCTCCATGCTCTTTGGACCTATTGCACCATTCCCATCTCACCACATGGGCCTTTTTATTACCTTTGCCATCTGACCAAAGGTAGTTCCTGATTGCTTTCTGAATGTATCCAGATTGTCCTTGGTTAAAAAGCTAGGTTGAAGAGTAATAAATGGGATAAGCCACTAGAATCTTTTGGCATACCTGGATCCTCCTACTAGTGACAGATATCTGTTGTACCATTTCTTTAGTTTAGCATCAATCTTTCCCTTCACCCAATTCCACATGCTTCTAAGGTCTGGTTTGACTGAGAAGGGAATTCCAAGATATCTCACCTAATGGAGTGGGCCTCCTCAGGCAAACCCAAATTAGTTACACCAATTTGGAGATGCTTCTTCCCACCCTAGCATAGTAGACTTAGCAATGGACACCTTACTGCTTGAGGCTAGACAAAACATATCCATTTTTTCCATGAGCCTCTTAAAGTTAATTTCACTCATCTCCACCATGAGGGACGTGTCATCGGCAAATTGGATGTTTATGAGTTCTTCTCCATTGGGAAGTTCAATTCCTCTAACTTTTGGGGATAGAGTGTTATCCCTCAAAATATGGTATAGGGAATCTACTGCAATCACAAACAAGACTGGGGCCAATGGGCATCCTTGTCGTATTGACCTGGTTAGGTGGAATGGTGCAGACCTCTCTCCATTTACCTCCACCATTGCAGTGGCTCCATTCATTAGAGTCTAGACCATCTTGTTAAATTCCTTAGGGAATCCCAAGGCTTCCACCATGGTGGTAATGAATTTCCATTCTATTCTTTCATAGGCCTTCTCATAATCAATTAGTAGCATGCTTTCCTGCTGGCCAGAGCATCTCTCCCAATCCATAGTCTCCCAACATGTGATTAGATTTTCCAAGATATATATCCCTTTAACAAAGCCAGTTTGAGTGGGGCTGATAATCTTGGGGAGGATATCTACCAGTCTCCTTGTGAGCACTTTAGCTAGAATCTTATAGGAAACATTTAACAGGGTGATGGGTCTCTAGTTCTTAATCAGATTTGTATCTCCTTCCTTGGGGATAAGATTAATGCACCAGTATTAATCTTCGTACCCAAGGTACCTTTTTCAATAGCTTCATTATAAACCATCAGCAAGTCTTGGGCAATCCAGTCTATGTTTCTTTTGTAAAACTCCACCGGTAGCCCATCAGGCCCTAGGGCTTTGTCATTGCTCATATGCTCAATGGCTTCCACTATTTCCTCAACCGACAGAGGGCTACTCAGGGTCAACGCATCCTCTGCTGGGAGAGTGGGAGGGATAATATTCTTCACCTTGTCCCTCATCTCTCTCATACTTGAGCCTATATCCTCAGATGTGAATAGCGTGGAGTAGTACTCTACAAAGGCCTAAAGAATGTCTTCTTGTGAGGTCAGAGAATCCCCATTTTGGCTAATACAGCTATTGTTATTCCTAGCCTCCTTGGCTTTAAGCAATTGGAAAAAGAATTTGGAGCCTCTGTCTCCTTCTTTGATCCACTTAGCCCTGGCCCTAACTTTGGCTCCATTAATCTTATATTGATGTAGCCTCCTAAGTGCATCCCTAGTCCATGCTAGCCTGCTAATAGCTTCTTTATCAGGAGTATAATTCTAACATCTCATCTCTGCGATGCACAGATCTTTCTACACCTCTGATTCAACTCTCCTAACATCCTTAGCCTTCTTCCTTCCAACCACTTGGAATAGGGTTCTCCAACTACTTGTGCACTGGTTCCAGGAACCTATTGCACTGTGATGTTTAACCACTTCATGATTGAAACCCCTGATCAGGAGGGTGGCATCTCTTAAATCTTCACCTTTTGTTTCTTGGTTCTTTGTAGCATATAATTCTATGATATTATCAAATGTTATTATAAAGGAGTACTAATAATCATTCATTTAGTCATTTTTCTTTGGATGACTAATTATTTAGTCATTTATTTGGTCATTTATTTAGTCATATTTATATTTAGTCATTTATTTACTCGATGACCAAATTGGTCATTTATATTTGTAGAACATGATCGGTTTTAGTCACATGACTAAAAATTTAGTCACGTGAGTAAAAAAATGGTAGAACATGATTAGTTTTAGTCACGTGAGTAAAAATTTAGTCACGAGTAAAAAAAATGGTAGAACATGATCAGTTTTAGTCACGTGACTAAAATTTTTAGTCACGTGGTCATTTATTTCCCAAATTCTACTAGTGCATGTTTCTTAATTTCTCATGTTTCTTAGTTTTAATGCATTGAATTTATCATTCTAGTAGTGAATTGTCATTATTTAGAGTCTAAGGCTGAGACAAAATTATATTTTAATCATACTCTTGCTAGTTAGAGAGCAATAGGATGAATTTGTTAGTGTCTTTGATCTTTCATTTTCTTTATGGACTAACAATATAATGTCTTATTGAAGTTTTGTGTTGTATGATAACATGTACAATAATTTACATACACAAGTACCAATAACATTTTTATCTTTAGGTCTCGATAGATAATTCCTTGTTTTGTTCTTTTCAATTTGATCTATCTCTTCTTTCATAGCTTTAACCCAATCTTCATTATCTAATGCATCTTTTACTATTCTTGGCTCAAATTCAGAAATCAAACATGTATTATCTCTTAGCTTGCTTCTTGTCACACTCTAACTTTCTTGTCTCCAATAATCTTGCTTGGTGAATGGTTTTTTCTCACATACTTGGCTAGGACAGACACATAGTTTGTGGAAGTTCTACATTTTCAGCATTCGGTGGTGGCTCTCTTTGTTCAGCTTCCTCATCAGTTTGTACTGCAGGTAAGGTATCAAGAACTTTAGGTTGAACATATACAAATATTTTATATTGCGCAAGTTTATTTTTGTTGTCTTCATCATTTTTCTCTGCAAATTCATTAATCCTTACATTTTCACTTTCTAAAATTTTGTTAGTAGACTTGCTTAAGCAATTGTAAGCCTTTCTCTTTGTAGAATATCCTATGAATATTCCTTCATAACCTTTATGATCAACTTTCCATCTCTAGCGTGATGGGCGAGAACAGGGGTAGCGCGAGCAGAAGAGGGCCTGGGGTTTCTGCTAGTAATGGAGAAGGGGACGACGCTGAGGGAGGGGAAGGCAGCAATGATGAATATGGTGGGGACAATGAGGCTTTTTCCAGCCTCCACTTTGTTGTTGTGCAGCCTCTGCAGAAGTGGCTAGGGTGTTTGTGTGGCTGCTTTAATGAGTGAGGCTTGTGTTACCTCAGCTACATTGGTTGGGGTGACTGGGTTTTGTTGTCTCAGAGAGAGGAAGAGGAGGGTGAAGCCAAGGATGACCCTAATAATGTTGACAATGGAGATTCTTATGGTGGTTCTCTACTAGTTTTAAAGGATATATTTTCCAACATTGTTGGTGGGCAGTCTCCTGGGTGCTTCCTTTCTTTCCCGGAGCTAAAGGAGGTGGGGAAACAAGATTTTTTCTATTTTTTCTACCAGTTCTGTGGTAGTGGGAGTAGTTTTCATGGGGGAGAGCTTCTATGGTACTCTATCTTTGATATGCTATGCTGGGGGTCTCAGGATGCTTTTGCTGGAAGACTTGAGTCCCCTAAGGCTAAGTTTTTCTATCCCCATTCTACTCTGTTTTGTCCCTCTGTTGGTCTATATTTTAATATTGTGTAGGGACTATTCTATCCTGGGTTTTTTTCCTCTCTGCATTACTCCTATTGAGGGGGAGTACATCCCTATCAAGGTGGGTTGTCTTCATTTGGTTTCTTGGTGGAAGATTCCTTCTCTATTTCTGCTATCTTCTTTCCTTAATCCTATAGAGGGGGAAGATTCTATTGAGGTGGAAGCCCATCCTATTGAGGTGGATAGTGGCAATTGGATAGGGGCTAGTAGCTGCGAGTGGTTTCTTCCTTTTGTGAATGACATGATGGTGCATTGGATATGGATGGAGGAGGACCCTTTGCTTAACTCAGCAAAGTGGGTTGTTTTGGATCACCAACTCATTGTTGGGGATATGCCCTTGGTGCAAGAAGGTCTGTGGTTTTTGAAAATTTCCCCTTCCAATCCTGGCACTAAGTGGAATGGTGTAGATGGGTACCATAGAGATATCTCCTTGGCACAGATCATTATGGCTTTAAGCTTTAGAGTTGTTACTAAAGATGCAGTTGGGGGCGTTTGTGTGTCCCATTTGTTAAATATTTTAGGGGTTGTCACTTTGTTGGCTGCTAGTAGGAGTATGCAAATGGATGATCTAAATTTTCAAGGGCCCTGCATGGATGATGGTATTTCGTTATGGTAAAAGGTAGTTTTGGGGCTTTCTTACCCAATGAATTTATTGTTGAGGTTTATGGGTTCCTTGATAAAACCCTGGATATCTGTTTGGGGAGATGTTATTCTCTAGCAAACAATTTGGTGTGAGGTGAAGGCTTGTTTTCTGGGCAGCTAGGATCGAAGTGTTTTATCTTTAGTTATAGCTGTCTATATTTTCATTCTGGGCTACTGGTTTAAAATGTTTATCCTCAAGTAGCGTTTCACTTGGTTATGGGAGCCATCAAAACCCTTATGTCTGGTTCAGGGAGCTTGATTCCCCTTGTAACTTGATGTTGTTTTAAAGCGTTGGCTTTACATGTTTGGCTTCAGCAGCTTGAGCCTTTTTGTGTATCTTTCTTTTGGCTGATGTTGTTTTGTTGGATTTGTGCTATTGGTAGTTCTATTGGCTTTTTGTGTTGGGGGGTGTTGTAAGGTTATTATTTTTTCCCCAGCTATTTCTCTTAGATCTGAGCTAATTCTTCCCATTGTTCCTGGGGTTATAGTTCCCATAAAAAATTGAATGTATATGGTTTCCAGGCCCATTCAAAACCTGCTTTTACCATAATCAAAAAATTTCCATCTCTAGCATCCTTTAGAATGTAAAATCTACTTCCAAATGCCTTGAAATAACTTACATTTGGTTTGTGACCATACTTGATTTCATATGGAATGGTGTTTGTACATTTCTTCAGTTATACTCAATTTAGTGTATAAGCTACAGCATTTACTTCTTATCCCCAAAATGTTTGAGATACACCCTTCTCAATCATCAATGTACTTGCACAATCAATAATGGATATGTTTCTTCTCTCTACTATACCATTTTGTTGTGGTGTCCTCGGTGTAGATATTTGTCTCTTTATTCCATGTTCATTGTAGAAAAGTGTAAAATCATCAGATGTAAACTCACCTCCTCTATCAGATCTCAGACACTTTAATTATCTCCTAGTCTCCTTTTAAAATCTTTCCTTGTACCACTTAAACATTTAAAAATCTTTAGATTTATCCTTCAAAAACATGATAGACATCATTCTTGAATAATCATCAACAAATAAAATGAAATATGTATCACCATAATAACTTTGTGTTCTCATAGGTATGCATATGTTAGTGTGTAATAAATCTAAAATTCTTTGTGCAATGTAAGATTTTCTTATAAAACTTATCGTTTTCATCTTACCAACTTCACATCCTTTTCACATGATATTTTTAGGTTTGTCTAGTCTCGGTAGACCTCTTACTCTATTATTTCTTCTCACCTTAATTAAGTTGTCAACAATCACATGATAGAATCTTTTATGCCATAACCATAAATCCTAAACTTTAGCAAATAAGGAACTCTTTGTAGTAGTATCAAGGTAGAATAAGTTACCTTTTGACTATTCACCAGTGGCAATCAGACCTCCATTCTGATAAAAAAATCTTACCTTTCCATTCTAAAATTATAGTCGGTGACCTATGTTGTTGACACAAGATAGGTAAGGACGATCCAATTAAGGACAGTCCTCGCAAGAAGCCAAACACCACAATGTAGAATTACACAACAAGACAATATCTTCAATAGGATTTTCATTAACATGCCTGACTATAAGGCCTTCCAAGTTAGGGCCAAATACAATCACAAGTATTTCTGCAAACTCTCTTAGCTAGTCCATCTTTGAAACAAATCAGTAACTGATGGAAACCCTAAGGAACATCTCAACTTGAGCTCACAAGCCTCCAAGCATGAAAACTACTAGCTATTCTATTACAACTATCAGATAATAATTTGATCTTCAAGATCTCACAGGATCTAAATCTAAGCTTTCACACTCCACCAATCTGCTTTCTAAACAACTACCTAAGAACTCCTTAAATAATAATCTTCAGCCACAAGTCGGCTGGATGACATAATTAACTCCTAAGCCAAGTCCGCTTCTACTACAAACAAATATTAAATGTAACAACAATTGACTCTCAAATAGCCTTACAAACATTTAATTCTCCATGTCAGCCTCAAGATCCACATAGGAGAATGTGACATTAGCTACCAATAATAAATACACCAAGTTAGCTTCCCAAATCTCCAAGAACACCTATCGATAAGGCAAACTACTGAGTGCCAGGAAATATACCGAGAAAACATACCAACCGAGCTCCACAAGCATTACTGAGTACCAGAAATGCCAAGTCTCCTTCTATGACTGAGCTTCCCTCAGTGACCAAGTCCTCCAATGACTGAGCCACTTCAGTGACCGAGAAATAGACATAAACACCAAGACCCCGTTGGTAATTGAGCATCGAGCAAAAAAACACCAAGTCACCGAGTGGCCATCATCCACTGAGCTCCATCGGTGAAGCTAGGTAGACTCCAATCGAGAACTACCACCAAAAACTGAGAAACTCTAGTCTTCTACCAAGATCACCAGCCAATTAACCAAACTCCACTAGATAATTATCGAGATTGCTAGAATCTTCAGGAACCGAGGATGCCCCTACATCAAACACCTAGAGTAAATAAGAAAGTGTGTCCCACACTTTTCTTCTTCAAGAAAATTCTCCATCCACTTGATCTTAATACAAGGCTTGTTAATCTACGAAGCTAGGAAAATGCACAAGTTCATCAGCCAAGTCCTCCTTAACCGATCTGCAACAAACCATTCAGCATGTCCAACATCTAGAACAAACTGATCCTTCAACCCATCACCAAGTATCAAGTCAAAATCCCATCTCAGAATCTCATCACAAGACTCATCATTGTCAACCAACGACTCAAGTCCGCAACCAAGAAACAACATCTGCATCTCAGCACCGAACAAAATCAATTCAGTAACACAATCATCACAAAGGTGTTTACCAATAGGTAACTCCTCATCAACAGCAACCTGATCAGGCACAACCAGATGCTCTGCAATCTCCATACTATCACAAGTAAGATGTCTTCTCTCTCAGACCAATCTTTTAATAGGCCAAACAACTTTCTTCTGGACTAGCATGTCCCAACTCTGGTAAGTTCTACAAAGCTCAACAACACTTTCCTTCACAAGTTTAACAACCCAGTTCTCCATACAGCTCAACAAATCTATTTCCCACCAAGAAAACCTTTCAGAAATCTTTGCTTCCTCCACATCACAGAGATCTGCAATCACTCTAGGGTCCAATATTCTTGAACACATCCTTCAAGACAAGAAACCCTCTAAACAAAACCCTACACCGATGACCTTGAGACAACCTCCAAGTTGTATGCAAGTCAGATCAACATGCCACCTTGCATGAACAACTAGGTCAAGATTTTATAAGTTCAGTGTCATGGATCTGCAACTCAAATAACCAACTCTCTTCCAACAAGATCAAATTCACTCAAGATCCAATCTTCACTCTGATACCACCTAACACAGGACAGGTAAGGAGAATCCAATTAAGGTTAATCCTTACAAGCAACCAAACACCACAACGTGGAATTACACAACAAGATAATATCTTCAACAAAATTTTCATTAACATGCTCGACTATAAGGCCTTCTGGGTTAGGGCCAAATATAATCAAAAGTATTTATGCAAACTCTCTCAGCTAGTGCAGCTCTGAAACAAATCAACAACTAATGGAAACCCTAAGGCAGATATGAACTTGAGCTCGCAAGCCTCCAAGAAATCTCCTTGTCTCCAAGCATGTAAACCACTACCTCTGCTATTACAACTATCAGATAATAATCTAATCTTCAAGATCTCGCAGGATCCAAATCTAATCTTTCACACTCCACCAATATGATTCATAAACAACTACCTAAGCACTCATTAAATACTAATCTTCAGTCACAAGTCAGTTGGATGACATAATTAACTCCTAAGCCAAGTCGGCTTATACTACAAACAAATATTAAATGCAACAATAGTCTACTCTCAAATAGCCTTATAAACATTTAATTCTCCATGTCGGCCTCAAGTTCACATAGGAGAATGTGACATCAGCTACCAATAATAAATACACCAAGTTGGCTTCCCAAATCTCCAAGAACACCCATTGGTAAGCCAAACTACTAAGTGCCAGGAAATTTACCAAATAAACATACCAACTGAGCTCCACAAGCATTACTGAGCACCATAAATTTTGAGTCTCCTTCCATGACTGAGATTTCCTTAGTGACGGAGTCCTCCAATGACTGAGCCACTTTAGCGATCGAGCAACAGACGTAAACACCAAGACCCCATCAGTAACCAAGCACCAAGCAACAAAACACCAAGTCATAGAGTGACCATCATCCACCGAGCTCCATTGGTGAAGCTAGGAAGGCTCCAACCAAGAACTACCACCAAAGACCGAGAAACTCCAGTCTTCTACCGAGATCACCAGCTAATTAACCAACCTCCACCAGACAATTACTGAGACTGCCAAAAATTTTAGAAACCAAGGATGCCCCCGCATCAGTTGTTTATTTGTGCCACACTCAATAGATTATACTTTACTCCTTCAAACCAATATACATCATCACATTGTGTATTATCTAGTAGAATTATAGAACCTTTACCTTTCATAGGATATGGAGAATCATTACCAAATCTAACATAACATCCATTATGACATTCTATAGTAATGAACTTAGGTGTGTCACTACTCATATCATGTGAACATCCACTATGTATTATCCATGTATCATTCTTACTAACATGAGAAATTAGGGTTTTTTCATCTTCATACCTTTCTTCATTCTAGAATCATCCTTGATAGAAACATACACAACCTCTTCACCTTCATCATTAGTGAGTACTTCTTCAACAATGTAGTATGGATTCTTAACATTATTCTTTAAATCTCGTTATCTCCTGAATTTATTCTCTCTTTTGTTATTATCTCGATTGTCTTTCTTCTCATCATTGTTTTTGTTAGGACATCTAGATGCAATATGATTACAATTGAAATATTTCAAAGGTAATTTACCTAGGTATTTTCCTTTGCCTCTTGATAGTCTCTTAGCTAGTAAGGCTTCAAACTCTTCTTGTTGTCTTTGCACTGATTACATAACCATCACTTGATCTAGACTCTCTAGAATCTACAATATTCAAAGTTGACTTGAATGCAGACTCAATCTTAGTAGTGGAAGGTAAACTATTGTAAAAAACATTTAGCTAAAAAATAATCAACTTACCAATTGTATCATCCAATGAAATAGGCATCTGAGGAATGGATCTCAGGTCTTGTATTGTAGACACTCGGATGACATATATAAGCAACAATGTCCTCAACAATTTTCTTGTTACATCTTCTTCTTCAATATGTCCTCCAACACCTCTGATAGAACTCACAACTTCCTTCAATCTTGTACTTTGTAACATCTTCACCTTCTCTCATTCTCATAGAATCAAATTTGCCTTTCAGAATTTTAACTTTTGCCTTCTAAACATGTTGATCTCCACCATATACCAACACAAGCCTGTCCCACATCTTTTTTGTTGTATCACATCTTTTAAGATCATTGAACTCTAGGCCAGTGAGAGTAGAAGATATTAAAATCACAACTTGTGTGTGATCTTTCCTTTCTCTTACTTGTTCAAATGTCATTGGCCCAAATGGTGGTGGTGAATACTCATTGTCAAGATAGTATAATGCATAATCTCCAATCCTAGATATGTGCAACCTCATCCTTCTTTTCCATGTAGAGAAGTTTTCCCTATTCAACTTTGGTGCCTCCCTCTTATACATCTTCAGATCTTTTACTCAAGTCTTTTAAACTTATCCCTTTAGAGTACCTCAGCTCTGATACCAATTGTTGGATTATTAAGAGTGGGGGTGAATAAGTAATCAGTGATTCTTTAAACCTTAAAACTTTAACTCTGATTCAACTTAGTAAGATAAAATTCAGTAGTAATCAATAACAATAGTAAGTTAACTTTTTCAATTAGCAACTTTAAGTAATCAACAAATAAAATCCACAATAAACATTCAACACATTTGACACTAGTATTTAACATGCAAACCCAATTTGGGAAAAACCTCTATGGGAATTGTCACCCACCAATAAAAATACTCTTTTGAAGTATGCTTGCTTAAGACCCAATCCTAGTAAAGATTACAATGCACATTGTTAAATGTGACCCTGTTAGGGGATTTTCCTTAGATCTCTTAGGATATTCACCCTGTTAGGAGCGACCTGGTTAAAGGTCTTTGAACACTCTTCTAAAATATCACCTCTCTCAAAGATTTACAATAAGATTGTTAAGTCCACTTAGTTAAGAAATTTTCCTACTACAAATGTTAATAAGAAACAATATAAAATTTGATCTATAAATATGCAACTACCTCTTGTTTAGTCAAATCCCATATGCGCTCTTTGTCTTCACTTAATTGATTCACTATTTAGTAGCCTCAACACTTCATCAATCTCTGCTATAGACTTGAATTTCCACCTTTTTCTTCTTCACTCCATCACTCAGCAACATATCAACACTTCAACTAGCCAGCCTATTTTTAATTCAATTTCATCCTTTATAGACTTTGTTTTGCCTCTCAATTTGCTTGATTAGGTTTTTCTCTATTTTTTATCAATCATTACATCATCCTCTTGAACTGGTTCAATGAACTTGGAACTCGGTAAAACTTGTTATCATCACCTCAGAACTTGAACTATTCTTGGAACGTATACCTTCACTTTTTGCCACTTAAATCTTTACCATAGATCATCAGCTTGAATTTTCTTGATCCTAGATCTCTTTAACTAACTCTTCTTCATCCTTGGAATCTTCTAGATCACTGTGGCTCTTCATTAAATGTCATTCTCATCCTTGTATTTAATTTTTATTCCGTGCTCGGTGCCCTTCCTTTTTCTTCAATCAAAATTCTATTTTCTTTGCTGGGTAACTAACTCCTTACACTTGGTGTCTTGGCTTCCTTTCTCTTTACCAAAAATCACTTTCCTTTTACTAAATGACTTCTTCCTTCTCGGTAACTAAAATATTTTCTTTTCCTTGTCAACTTTCGAACCCTTCTACCTTGTCTAATCTCCTTTACCAACTTGATATCATCAAATGTAAAGTAGAAAACAACTAAACTAGTATTACCTTATCATTGTTTGATATGTATTATTTTCCCAATTAAGTTCTTCAACTTCACTAACTCGTTCATAAATTTTCACTTTCTCTTTTTCCTTTTAACTCACTCAACTTATATCATAATCTTAATGATATGGCAACTCAATATAAACCAGAAATCAATTAATTGATATCAATGAAAAAATAACAACTCATCTAATCCTTCTACAATATTGTATACCTCTGATCTTGGTCTTCATCATCATCACCATCAATTGCGGTTAACACTCTCATATCTGAAGCCAAGTGAGGGAATACAAGAATATCATTGTGAGAAATGTGATAATCTATCTATGGACCCCACATGGATCTCTCTATCTGTATCGTGCATACAAGACTAAATCTTATGGTATACTGTGTACTTGCCCAAACTGATAGAGAGCTTGGTGAAAGAAAAATCTCTCGATAACCAATGGAATCTGTCAAATACTTCAATGGAGGATGAAATGAAGGGAAGCTTTGAATCATCCTATCACCATGGCTCGCATCTAATGTAGAGTCATCATCCGACCTAATCAATGTGATCAAACATGTGTTGCTATTAAGCTAGTTTTCCTAGGTGAGGCTGGAGAACTACTCCCTCATAAATATAAGCATAAGGCCATCTAGGATCTTTGTCTTGGGATGAAATAGGCATGGTGATAGGAAGGTGCTCCCAAGTCTAGAGTTGTAACAAAATAGCACCTGCAAATAATGCCACACCATGATGATAAACTACATGGTGTAACTTGTGATACAACTGAGCAAGGAAAAAATAGCTCCAATCAAATATGAGTGGATGAGTGATCATGTCCTCAAGGATCCTACCCCAAACAAGAATGAATATATGACCTCTTTGATCTGTTAGTGATCATTTTCTAATCAATACACCTAGAATTCTAGGAAGTATAGAAAAGGAAACAAACTAAGCCCAAGGAATGATCTCCTCACCAATAGTAGCATCTAAGAAAACCCATCTGTAAGCTAATCCATCATATACCTAATCATAATAAACCAACTCAGCCTGAGTAAGAATCCTCAATAATCTATACACATCCTCGGGGGTGATTGTCATCTCACCCATCGACAAATGGAAGGTATTATGGTTGGAGTGTCAATGCTCTGCCATAGCCATGAGAAGACCTATTCATACAGAATCGAGGTATGTCTAAAAGGAAAAATAACCCACAACAATCGATGAGCCATCGCTCCTGAGCATTGAAATGGTCAATTATATCTAACGACCATGGATAAAGAACTTAGACATATAAATTAAGAGGTGAACTTGTTGAATCAAGTGGTATCATATCAATAATCAAGCATTTACATCAATGATCACAAATGAATCAAAGAAACTCATCATCCTATCGCTCATCTAGAGCACATCATTTTTTTTCCAATTCTAATCAGAGAAGATGGAAAAACATCAATCAATCATACCAATTAATCAGGATTAAAAGTCAATATTTATCAAACATTTGATCAAGCTAACATGATTTTTTTTTATTATCATAGGCATAACATTTTTCATCATAATCGATCACATAAATCAATCAAATTAGACATGTTCTTTAATCAGAGGAAAACTCACAAAAAAATTAGCTATGCATCATTCAATCATATCATATGCATTGAAAAGCATACGCGCTATTTTGTTTCTTGTACGCGCTGAGAAAATTATCAAAAATGTTAAACTATCTTACATGCATCATTTTACATTGTACGCGCTATTTCAATTATGTCTGTGTACTAAAAAAAAATTTGTTCATGCCGACCTATGCTTACATGCTATAAAACCCATTGAACACACTTAAACACAACTAGGGCACAATATCGTACATGCTATTTCATCATTCAAACATGCTATTTCAATGCATGCATGCGCTAAAAAGATTTCCTACATACTATTAAATCTATACCTACGCGCTATTTCAAGAAATTATAAAAAATAAAGCAGAACGACACCTAAAAATTCAATTTTTTTTACTAAAATTGACAAAATTGGAAACAAGGAAGGATCAATATGCTCACCAAAGGTCCATAATCATGTTGAGGCTAGAATCTGTGACCTTTCTCGAAACTATGCTCTTGAATCGGGACCACAGTCACTGTTATATCACTAGGAGGCTTAGAGAGAATATTCAAAAGGAGATGTGCAAATGAATAGTAAAAATGATATTTTGACTACTTTATATAGCCCTTTGACCTAAAAAGGAGACTTTTATCACTTTTTTTTAACCCCTAAGGATCAAAATTATTCAACATATTGTTTTGCAACTGGGTATCATCAACAAGTCATCATATCGTTATCCAAAATGAAATTAAATTTGCATAATTTTTTTGAGAAAATCACAAATGGATCAAAAATTCATCAAATCGACTTCTATTTCATTTTTGAGAGGGAAACATATTCTAATAACTTGCAATCAAGTGAATCAAAGAATTTTTTTAATTAGGGACATGGAATGCAAAATTTTTGAAATCATTAGTGTGGCATCGAAATTAGTGAAACTTCCTAAATCAAGCATCATATCAGGAATTTAATATCATGACAAGAATCTTCATCAAAAAATCAAGTTTTATCATCCAATCATTTGTGAATTATTGGAATCAATCATTAAGATCAGATTAGGCATTAGTTAATCAAACATTAGACATTCTTTGAACCATTGTGCTTCGCACATTTATTCAAAGAGGGGCATTTGTATACACCTAAAAATGGTCAAGCTAAATCAGAGTGAACAATCAAGAATTAAATCAGGGATTAATTGCAATCAAAGCCAAAAGGATTAATCAAATAAAAAATATCAAATAATTGTACAATTGATTTAAATCAAATTCATTGTATAGTTTAAATCCAATCAAATCCAACCCATTCAAGGGTACACATGGCTAAAGAAAATCAATTTAATCAATTATTAATTCTTATTTTTCTCACCAACCACATGGGGACGAAAAACTAAATCAACCAATGGGAATTAAGGATTGAGCTCACATGGATCAAAGCCAAATCAATTCTCCATCACACATCTTGGAGAAGCATCTTGACTATTTATTTTGTCTCTTTGTTCCAACCTTTTAGATAAAATATTTAAATTGTCCCAACATTTGAAACCATTAACCTAACTTAAACCTAATCATGGTTAATCTTACCCTACCCCTAAGTTTTGGGAAAATCTATAAAAGGAGGCAATAATTAGAAGAAAAGGATCCAATCTCATTAGTTTTAATTGCATCTATATTATAAGCATTTTAGTTGTGATTTTCTAGCATATTTTTGCATGTTTTAGCATAATTTGAGTAAAGATAGACATAATTGCATCAAATAGCTTTAAGATTCTCATTCTAGAGATGTCTCTAATGATGTTTAAGTTGGGAGAAATTCAATAGCTTCTTTAGATAGAGAGCCATAAGATGTTTCTTGATTTTTATTTCAATTCAATAGGATTAATTATTAAATTTGCATAATTGAATTGATATTTTAAAGCAAACTAATCTCATGAAGATATTTCTTATACACAGTAAGCTATATGGATCTCTATGAATATGAATCACCTATCTCTCTCTCTCCCTCTCCCTCTCTCTCTCTCTCTCACACACATCAAGATATTGATTTCATAAATGAAAATATTTTTTTCATAAATAAAAATATTTTTTTCCTTAATTAATATATTTAGGTAAAATGCATTAACAATTGTGTCCACTCCTAAAAAGATCTTTTAAAAATAATTTTTTTATTTTTTATTTTTTTAATTATGTGAACCACACATGAATTTCATGAGTAACCATTAGTGGGTGCCTTTGCAAACTATCTATCAATGTAACTATGTAAAAAACCTATAAACTAATCTGTATATATTTATCTCTTCCATCTCTTGTGATTCCTCTCTCCCTCTCCTCTTTATATCCGTCTCCTTCTCCATCTCCATCTCCATCTATAAATCTATCTCTATCTCTATTCCCTATTTATATTTGTGTACCTCTCTCTCTCCCTCACTATTGTCCCTTTTATCTCTAACTCTTTCTATCCCTATTGCTCCCTCTCTTCTTATTGCAAATGAAACACAAGAATGTTGGTGATAGAGCCTAATTTAGAGGTTTCATTTTAATCCTATTTGGATCCATGTAAGTAGATGCATAGTTGATGTAAATCTATCACTTCTCCATCGATGTATTACTTGCACAAACAATATCATTTGCTAAATTATTTACCAATTGACCTCATGTACTACATAAATATATACAAAAAATAGACCAACATTTCTCCTATTGACCTCTGAAAGCTCTTCAACATACCCGTTGTACACCAAGGTGCAATTGCTAGTAAATAAAATATAAAAAAATATTCCACAAACATTCACTAAATGTGATTATCTTAACATCTTTTCATACAACTAATAAACTTAAAAGTATTAATCAACAATTGTTAGATAAATTTAAAAAATAAAATAAGCTGTTTTCTAAACCTACCTTTCAAATTTAATAGTCACCCATTCGCTCAATAGTGTTTCCCAACTTCTAGTGATAAGTATTTTTAATGTCATGTCAGCTCCCTTGATTATTAATAATTCAAATTAAATTGATTCGTCCCCAAAAAATAAAAATATCAATGACTTTTACACGGAAGCTTCGTTTGCATTACTGGGAAAATTGGGGGTTCTAACTACGTGTGTGGCCGACAAAGCTAGACCTTCCCACCCACAAACGTTGGCCATTCGTTTCTACTTCAATTGAATCCAATTTACAGTTTGTACAAGTTGCTCCTCTTTCTATTTTCTGAATACATTTTCCTTGTTCTTTCCAGGAAGGAATGTACCTGCATGCGACAGCCCCAACTTTTATTTTATCTATGCTAACTCTTATCTTTTGATAAGTAGGAGATATTTTTTAATTGTCTCTGCTCTTGCTCTTTTTAATATATCATTTAACACGTTGTGAAGGTTTGAGCTGCGATCAATGGCATCGTCTTCATCATCCCCCCAACCAAGGGATAAATATCATGCTTTTTCAGGACTTGAACCTGACGGCATAAGGAGAACGGTTTCTGAATCAACAGCGTTGTATGATGTCTTCATTAATCACAGAGGCCCTGATTCCAAATTAACTCTGGCTCTTCCGCTCTACAATTCCCTCAAGGAGTTAGGAATACGGGCTTTCCTTGATTTGGAAGAGATGGAACTTGGTCATTCCTTTCCATCTACAATTGAGAGGGCCATTCGCTCAGCTGCAGTTCATATCGCTATCTTCTCCAAAAGATATGCAGAGTCCCCTTGGTGTTTGGCGGAACTGGTTCTCATGTTACAAAGCCCAGCTAAGATTATTCCTGTGTTTTATGGAGTGGAACCCTGGGAACTACGCCGTGTAGACAAGGGAGTCTACGCTGATGCATTGATTCAATACCAAAAGAAATCAAGGTACCTAGACAAGCTTAAGCAGTGGAAGGAAGCCCTCCAATCTATTTCCTTCACCACAGGTTACGAAATAAAAGATTCCAAGTAAGTTTTCTTTGTCTTCTTTCTGCTCTCTTTTATTCCACTGCCTCTGTAAATAAAATATGGCTGCGTTTATTGGCTAAAATTTATTTCTTATGAAATTAATTTTTGGGTTTAAAGTATCGGTGACCGTAAAAGCATACTATCAGCAGTCCAAAAGGAAGTGGAGAGGATAAGGCCTTTGCTTGTTGCCAGACATCCAGTAGCACTGGACAAACTTGTACAAGATTTTGAAAGGCGATGCCTTCATAAACTTGTTCAAGATTTTGAAATCCATTGCGGAATGAATGAAGAAGGGGAAAGGAAGACGAAGATAGTTGGTATCTTCGGAATGGGGGGAGTTGGGAAAACAACTCTTGCGAAAGAGTTATTCAACCGAAAGCGTCCACAATATGCTCGAGCCTGTTTCCTATTTGATGTCCGCGAAGAATCAACGAAAAGCAATTTATCTTTTTTGCAGAGCAAAGTTCTCAAAGATCTCTTCGACAAAGATGGGGGCCCTAGTTTTCAAAGCACGGAGGCAGGATCAGGCTATATTTATAATTGCATAGAACGAAGCACTTCATTGAATTTCCTAATTGTTCTAGATGATATTGATCATCTGGAACAGCTAGACGCTCTATCAATTATTAATATGCTAGAAAAGCCAGGCAATAGTCTAGTAATAATTACAACCAGAGATGCAGGGATACTTATAGCGGAGGGAATTGAGGTTGGTTATCATTTAAAAGGAATGGATAAAGATGACGCCACACAACTTTTCAGTTGGCACGCTTTCTCTCAACCTCATCCAGCTAGCGGATATGAGGATCTTGTTGACGACTTCATAGGCGTGTGTGGAGGCTTGCCCCTCTCTCTTCGAGTTCTGGGAAGACACGTTCGTGGTCGAGTCCAAAGTTACTGGAGGTCAGAGCTTCAAAAACTTGGAACGACAATGCATCCAGATATTAAGAAAAAACTTAAAATAAGCTTTGACGCATTGAGCGCAGAGGAAAAGCAAATTTTCATGGACATGGCATGCTTTTTTGTGGACCAAATGAAGTATATAGCCATAAGTGTGTGGAAGGCATCGGGATGGAGCGCTCAAAATGGACTGCAAGCCTTAAAAGACAAATGTCTGGTTGAAGAAATAGAAGATCCGGTGCCTGTATTGAGAATGCATGACCATCTCAGGGACTTGGGAAGAGAAATGGCAAATGAGCTGAACCAACCTCATCGCCTGTGGCGTCCTCAAGATCTTAAAGATTTGGTATGTATGATCCTTCTCAAAATGTTACGAAATTAAAATGCTATTTTAAATCGCAACTTCTTACTGCAAGCCCGTAAAAGAAATTTGTTGAATGTAAAATTGTGAAATCATTAATAGTTATATGAATGTTGCCAAAATTTCATTTCTTCATTTTTTAGGCTGTTAAAATATTATCTAATTTATTCTTTATCAGGTGTTAAAAGAAATAAATGATATTTTTAGGTACTACAGATTGTAGTTAGAAAATAAAATAAGAGCATTTTACATTACATTCAGCAAATACGCTAGATCAAAAACATGCAGCTCTAATAAAATGATAATTATAAAACAAATATTACATAATGCTAGCATTAATCAAATTTCTAAAAATCAATAAAAATAGAGTTAAGAAAATTATAGAAATATATTTTAGGCAAAAATATTATCATAGAAATACGGAGTTCAAAATAAATTATGAGAAATTAATCACAATTATCAAATCCTGTTCTATTTTAAGAGATGCCGAGATAAATATATATTGCCCTTTGATTTGCATATTGCAGCTTCAAAAAGCATTACGTTTTACATTACTTGCGGCCACCACAACAGGAGAAAAAAACATGCAAAAAGTATTAAAAAGATTAACTATTAAAATATAATTACATTCAATTTTCCTGGATAGAATAAAATAAGTTAGGCTGTTCATTGAACAACAAACATCTTCACCTACTAAAACACAATTTAAGCCCCTTCTATGACTGCAGGAACCAAAGGGATTTGAAAACATCTTTGCTCAAACCAAAGGAAGATGTTTTCATTCTATATTTGACAAGTCCCTAAATTTTGAAGTTAAATTCTTTCTAGCGGAATCGGATGGTAGTACTGGAATGTCACCATGTTTGATATGGCTTCACCTTTGTTACCCATATATATATTCTGGACCATATTCCTCCAATTTAAATCATTTAAGGCATCCGCATCGTATGAGTTTCAGTGTTCAACCGACAATTCCTTCATGGATTCCGCTTCAAAATATACAGTGTTTAAGAATCAGCAATGGGTATTTCAAAAGATTGTGGCAGCAAGATGCAGAGGTATTCTATTATTTTCCATAAAAAATGAAATCTCCTGCATTATGTTATTGTAGATCCCCCAATTATTTCTACTCTTGAAAGCTTAAAACAATTTTGTTTATAGTTTCAGGCTCCCTCCGAACTGAAAGAGCTGGAGATTTCCGGAACATTCTTAGAAGAGTATCCAGATTTTTTAGGAATATTAACTGATAAAGGACAGGAAGTTGAAAAGAAGGCCAAAGAGCTTCAACACACGTCGAAAGCGAAGTCGTTGATAGTGAAGGCATGTAGACTGACGAATTTTGTCAGTAGCTCAGAGTCTGCTAATGTTAAGGCCCCATTGAGTTTACTTCAAGATCTGATAATTAAAGAACAAGAAAACATAAAAAAAATTGTACTTAACGGAGATTATTGTCCAAGCCTTCAATCCATTGAGCTTTCTTCCCTGAGAAATCTTACTGAAGTGCAATTTACAGGAGTTGAAACATTGAATTGTCTTAATATTAGCAAGTGTGAATATCTCGAATTCTTGTCAGTAACATCTGAACTTACACAGCTAGAAGAATTGAGCATTAGTTCTTGCTCTATGCTTGAGGAACCGAATCTTGGCCGTCTGAGGCGCCCGAAAAAGATGAGAATCGCAGATTGTAATATGAAAAGTGTGCCAGGAATGCCCAGTTTTAAGATGCTCGTAGAATTGAATGTTACTAGATGTCCAAAGCTTCAGGAGTTGTGTCTTACATATCTAGGTTGCCTAGAAAAAGTCATAGTTAAGGACTGTTATCATTTGGAAAGTGTGACAGGAGTGTCTTATCTTCTGAAGCTTGTAGAAGTTAGCATTTCTTGGTGTTGGATGCTTCAGCTTGATTTGTGTTTGGTAGGTCTGAACAATCTCAAGAGCGTAGAAGTTAGGTATGTGAAGGTGAAATGTTTTGAGCTGATCGGTTGTAAAAATCTGAAAACAGTATCAGGAATATCATTCGAAATGATTCGAGTGGTTAAGATTTGTGACTGTCCAGAACTTCAGAATTTCCCAGATATTTGTCGTTCGGATTGCCTGGAGCTGATTACAATTGATGGATGTCGGAAACTGAATCACCTCAAGTTGACTGATTGTGAAATTTTGAAGAGAGTATCCGGTAACTTTGATGTTGATGAATTATCAATATCGGATTGTCCAATGCTTCAAGAGCTGCCGTCTTTTGGGCGTGTAATATACCTTGAAAAAATTTGCATTCTCCGGTGCCTGAGCCTGGAAAGCATCACTTTACCAATGACTCTGAGGCGTCTTGAGTTAAATTCATGCACACAACTGAAAACAATGATGGGAATTTCTGGTCTTATAAAACTTACAGAGCTAAATTTAAAAAACTGTCCCCAGCTTCAGCTTGAATTGAACCTTTCTAGCTTGAACCTGCTGAAGAGTATTACCATTGTTGAATGTTGTAGTGTGTATAACATGACATTGCCAACTACACTCATCGGATTCACAGTGCAGCGGTGCATGAAACTACAATTTGCAGAAGGAATAGGCCATCTGACAAAGCTTAGAGAGCTGCATATTAGTGAGTGTCCAGAGATTGAGGAGATGCCAGTTGTTCGTGGTCTAAATTGCCTGGAAAGAATTACAATTGATAGCTGCAGGAAGCTCAATTATCTTCATGTGGGTGACTCTGCGACTTTGAAATTTATCAGGGGTAACTTTGATCTGGGCCATCTGGCACAGTTGTGGATATGGGATTGTCCTGAGCTTGAAGAGCTGCCTTGTTTTGCACATTTAAGTTGCCTAGAGGAGATTCGGATATTCAGGTGTAGGAGGCTGCAGAAAATGACTTTGCCAAGAACATTGAAGAATCTTCAGCTGGATTCTTGTAAAGAACTGAAAAGTCTGTCTGAAATATCATGTCTCGCGAATCTGGAAGAGCTGACTATTTCTCAGTGCGGGCAGCTAGAGCTTGAGTTGCGCCTCGAGGCTATCAACTCTCTCCAGAGCATTAAATTTGATGGTTGTGGAAAGCTCCAGTCTCTTCTATTAAGCAGATTGCAAAATCTGAAGAGAGTGTTGGGTAACTTTGATGTGGAATGGATTTCGATTTGTGGTTGTGACGAGCTTGAGGAGTTGTCGATAACTGATTGTCCTGGACAGGGCTGTTTGGAGAAGATTAATATTGAAGCATGTGCTAAGCTTCAAAGCATTATTCTGCCAGCAAAGCTCACCAATCTAGTTGTGCAACGTTGCAAACATTTGCAAAGGATTGCAGGAATGGATGATCTTTCAAAGCTAACAGAGCTGTGCATTAGTGAGTGTCCGGAGATTGAGTTTCTGTTTTTTGCCGAATTGAGCTGCTTGGAGAGTATTATCATTAACTCTTCCGACAAGTTGCATAAAATAATATTGCCTGCTTCACTTTTGAAAGTCTCAGTGCAACGGTGCCGAAAATTCCAAATAGTAGGAGGAATAGGCAATCATTCAAAGCTTACAGAGATATACATTACTAAGTGTCCTGATCTTGAGGAGTTGCCTGTTCTTTTTGGTCTAAATAGCCTGGAAAGTATTGCAATTGATGGATGCGAGAAGCTTAACAGCCTTCAGGTGGCTGATTGTGCGATTCCGGAAAAGGTATCGTCTAGCTTTGATCTGGGCCGTCTGGCACAGCTGTCGATATCGGATTGTCCAGCACTTGAAGGGTTTCCTTGTTTTGCGCGCCTAACTTGTCTGGAGAAGATTTGCATAATCAGGTGCAGAAAGCTGCAAAAAATAACTTTGCCCGCAATATTGAAGTATCTCCACTTGGATTGCTGCAAAGAACTGAAACATTTGTCAAAAAAGGGCGATCTTTCAAAGCTGACGGAGCTGTATATTAGTGAGTGCCCGGAGATCGAGGAGTTGCCAATTCTTTCCCGACAGAGCTGCTTGGAGAGCATTACTGTTTACTCTTGTGAGAAATTGCACAAAATAACAATGCCAACGACACTGATAAAACTCACAGTCGAATGGTGTAGAAAATTGACAAAGGTGGCACCAATGGGCGACCTTTCAAAGCTTACAGAGTTACATATTAGTAAGTGTCCTGATCTTGAGGAGTTGCCTGTTCCTTTTGGTCGAAGTAGTCTGAAAAGTATTAAAGTTGACGGATGCATGAAGCTTAATCGCCTAAAGGTCGCTGATTGTGGGATTTTGGAAGGAGTGTCAAGTAGCTTTGATCTGGGACATTTTGTACACTTATGGATATCTGATTGTCCGGCGCTTGAAGAGCTTTCTTGTTTTGCACGTCTAACTTGCGTTGAGGAGATTCGCATTTCAAGGTGTGGGACGCTGGAGAAAATAGCATTGCCAATAACATTGAAGAACCTCCACTTGGATTCATGTAAAGAACTGAAACAAGTGTCAAAAATGGGCGATCTTCCAAAACTGAAAGAGTTGTATGTCAGTGAGTGCCCGGAGATTGGGGAGCTGCCAATTCTTGCCGGAGCTCGCTGCTTGGAGAAGATAGTCATTTACTCTTGTGAGAAGTTGCACAAAATAACATTGCCAGCGACACTCGTGAAGCTCACAGTGCAATGGTGTAGAAAATTGCAAAGGGTGGCAGCATTGGGCGATCTTACAAAGCTTACAGAGCTGTACATTAGTAAGTGTCCTGAGCTTGAGCACTTGACACTTCTTTCTGATCTAAGTTGTCTTGAAAGGATTACAATTGATGGATGCGAGAAGCTTAATCGCCTTCAATTGGTTGATTATGCAATTTCTAAAGAAGATTTTGATCTGGGACATCTGGCACAGCTGTGGATATCGGATTGCCCGGCCCTTGAAGAGCTGCCTTGTTTTTCACGTCTAACTTGCCTGGAGGGGATACACATATTCAGGTGTAGGAAGCTGCAGAAAATAACTTTTCCAATATCATTGACGAATCTCCAATTGGACTCTTGCACAGAACTGAAAAGTGCGTCAGGGTTATCCCATCACAAGAATCTGGTTGACCTGATTATTTCTGACTGTGGGCAGCTTGAGGTTGAGTTGCGTCTTGAGGATATGGACTCTCTCCAGAGCGTTACATTTTGCGGGAAGCACAAGTCTCTCCTTTTGAACAAATGTCAAAATTTGAAGAGATTGTCGGGCAACTATGACGTAGAATGGTTATCCATACGTGCTTGTCCCAAGCTTGCGGAGTTGCCAAATCTTGCAGGATCGAGCTCATTGGAGGGGATTAACATTGATTCCTGTGATAACCTGCACAACGTGACACTACCAACTTCACTCATTAACCTCACTGTACGGCGGTGCACAGAATTGCAAATGCTCGCAGCAATAGGCAGCCTTCCAAAGCTTGCATATATGTATATTAGTGACTGTGAGGAGCTTCAAGTGTTACCAGATCTTACCGGGCTCAGCTACTTGATCATTGACTCTTGTCAGAAGCTGCACAACATACCATTGCCAACGACACTCACGAAACTCACAGTGCAACGTTGCAGAAATTTGCAGACGGCGGGAATTGGCCATCTCACAAATCTTGCGGAGCTATACATTAGTGAGTGTCCGGAGATTGAGTTACCATTTTTTTTTGGTCTAAGTTGCCTGGAAAAGATTACAATGGATGGATGCAGGAAGTTCAATTATCTTCAAGTGATTGACTGTCCAATTTTGAAAGTAATTAGGTGTAACTTTGATGTGGCCAATCTGACACAGTTGTGGATATCGGCTTGCCCGGAGCTTGAAGAGCTGCCTTGTTTTGCACATTTAACTTGCCTGGAGGAGATTCACATATTCAGGTGCATGAAGCTCCAGAAAGTAACTTTTCCAAGAACACTGAAGATTCTTCAGTTGGATTCTTGTAAGGAAATGAAAAGTGTGTCAGAAATATCCTGTCTCACGAATCTGGTGGAGCTAACTATTTCTCAGTGTGGGCAGCTCCAGCTTGACTTGCTGCTTGAGGATTTGGAATCTCTCCAGAGCATCACATTTGATGGTTGTGGGAAGATGAAGTCTTTTCAGTTGAACAAATGTAAAAGTCTGAAGACAGTGTTGGGTAACTTCGAGGTGGAATATATTTCGATTTGTGGTTGTCACGAGCTTGAGGAGTTGTCCATGCGTGACTGTCCGGGACCGAGCTGCTTGGAGAAGATTAATATTGAATCATGTGATAAGCTGCACAGCTTAACATTGCCAACGACACTTATCGAACTCAAAGTACAGTTATGCAGAGGATTGCAAACTATGGCAGGAATTCACAATCTCAGAAAGCTCGAAGAGTTGTCCATTTCTGAGTGTCCTGAGCTTGAGGAGTTCCCGATTCTCGCCGGACTGAGCTGCTTGAAGATGATTGTAATTGATTCTTGCGAGAAGCTGCACAGCATATCACTGCCGAGGACACTCGGCAAATTCACAGTTCGTAGGTGCAGAGGATTGAAAATCGTGGAAGGAATCGGTGATCTTACAAAGCTTACAGATCTGTGCATTTGTGAGTGTCCTGAGCTGGAGGAGTTACCGATTCTCACCGGACTAAGCTGCTTGAATATGATTGTAATTGATTCTTGCGAGAAGCTGCACAGCATATCACTGCCGAGGACACTCGGCAAATTCACAGTTCGTAGGTGCAGAGGATTGAAAATCGTGGAAGGAATCGGTGATCTTACAAAGCTAGAAGAGTTGTCCATTTCTGAGTGTCCTGAGCTTGAGGAGTTGCCGATTCTGGCCGGACTGAGCTGCTTGAAGATGATTGTAATTGATTCTTGCGAGAAGCTGCACAGCATATTACTGCCCAGGACACTCGGCAAATTTACAGTTCGTAGGTGCAGAGGATTGAAAATCGTGGAAGGAATCGGTGATCTTACAAAGCTTACAGATCTGTGCGTTTGTGAGTGTCCTGAGCTGGAGGAGTTACCGATTCTCACCGGACTAAGCTGCTTGAAGATGATTGTTATTGACTCTTGTGAGAAGCTGCAAAACATAATACTTCCAACTACACTCTTCAAACTCACAGTGAGCAGGTACAGGGTTTCTAAGCTGCTGCCAGCAATCGGCAACCTTACAAAGCTTGAAGAGTTATCCATTTGTGAGTGTCCTGAGCTTGAGGAGCTGCCGAGTTTTGCCAAACTGAGCCGCTTGAAGATGATTGCAATCAACTCTTGTGAGAAGCTTCACAGCATAACACTGCTAACTACAGTCATCAAACTCACGATTCAGGGGTGTAGAGAATTGCACCAAGTTGCTATTAGTGAATATCAAAATGTCGAGGAGATGCAAGTTCCTGGCAGACTGAGCTGTTTCAAGAGCATGATTACCATCGACTCTTGTGAAAGGCTGCAGAACATACAAGGTGTCGAAATATGGCAGGCATTGGAAGCAATCCAGTTTCTATATTGCAGCAATTCAATAATACAGGAGGGCATGCCCAAGCTGAAGGTATATTATTTCAATCCTCCATTTAACATGCAATCATATAATTTCTCTTTTCAACCGTAGTGGATTTTGAGTTCAAAATGAACCATCTGCTTTTTCTCCATAACACTGGATAGATCTTTACATTAGTGTTTAAAGTGGAAATTCCTTTTATGTAAACTATAACTTTTTCATTTAATTTGATTTCACTTTCCAGCGTGTTCAATCGGGCCTTATTCAAGTGGTTGGAAGAGCAGCCAACGGAGCGAAGTCAAATTTGAATCCTTCCTTGCTTTCGGAGGATTATGTCTGCCATTCAGAAATTTCGAGTTCACTGAGTGCTATCATCATATGTGGTGTGGTTGTGGTGAATAGCTCTGATCCACTTCACACCATAAACGAATCCCTTGAAGATTCTACATTGAAATTCAATCTGCGACGAGGAGAATGGATAATTACCACGATAATTACCGACCGTAATTATCGACGGCTTTACTGGCAATTTGATATTCTTAGCGAGCAAGGAATTCTCAAGAAGTGGTGTGCATGGGGCGTCAAGAAAGGGGAAGATAGGAGAATCTGCCACGCTCTAAGTACAATTATTGATAAGCTCCATCATCAGACATAAAGAAACAAATTTTGACCAGTCAAGTCACTTTCACATCGGTCTCCTCGCATCCCATCAGAAGGTAAAATAATCATATTTTCTTCATTGATTTAGTTGACAAACGAATTTTATAAGATTTTTAAATTTATATGAGTAGGTGCTTTTATTTCTTTGATTGTTCGATGTTTTAGTTTTATATTAACACTATTTTTGCTAAATTTTCTAATTTTAAATATTTATAAAGATGAATTTTTAAGTTGGAGTAGGTAAAGACTCGAGCAATAATATATACTAAAAATTGAAGAATGTAAAATTATAAAGAGTTGCTTTCTATTGAAACATTGTTAAAAGTAGAGTGGGTTAATGATAATCGAGAGACTAAGATTTGGAATTTCAATTTTGTTTTGCAGGAAACTTTAATTGTAAGAACAAATGAAAACCAAATAGAACCTAAATTCAAAAGATATTATCAAACTCCTTTTTGAAAGGAATGATAATAATATATTTGTTCAAAAATGGGTCCCTAATAATATTTTTAAGGTGGGCTCTATTAAAGCATATTGTAACACAACTATGTATAATTTTAAGTTATTTTTGTTTACAATGCCATGAATTTTGGTGGGGCAATCTCATGTGGAATTTTGCTAGACACATGTAAATAAATATGTAAACATTTAATTGAAAGATTTGTGTATAATGATATATATTGAAAGAGGAAAAAAATGGCTTCTACATAATTAATGTTTATTGTTGTGTTCAGCTTAATTTAAGCAAGAGAGGGCCCAAACCCAACATTAAATTTGATCAATGTTTATTGATGTGTTTTTAGAATATATTATAATTCTATGAATGTTCTATTATTTGATTACCCACAATGATCAATATAAAATTTATATACAAGTGAAGCTAAGAAAAAAATTGGGGTTCACCACTTAGTGTGTTGGTTAAGTGGTGTTCATGTTGTTGTTGTTGTCCCCACTGAGGTTCAAACCCCTATTGGGCCATTGTGATCATGGGCTTGTTCCTTCATTGATCCAATGTGCTTGTATGTTTGGGCCTCATCTTTGTAATAAGGAGATGAGATTACAAAGATGAGGCCCCCCATTTGTGACCTCATTGGCTCATAGCTCCAAGTCACAAGCGATTCACGTCGAGTCGGGCAACATGTCGTGCCAACATCATCAAACACATTAAAAAGTTTACCAAGGACTTAAAAAAAAACTAGGAATATTTTTTCACTTGGCCTACATTCACCACTAAATAATTACCTTATCATGTGCATGAATATTATTGTGTTTTTATCACCAAAATGTGATTCAATATATCACTTTAATATGCCAAAGTGGAGTAGGGTGTGTACCAGTGAAATTCTAAATCCCCTATAAATCAATTTATATAGGCCAATCAAAAAGTATCATCTACTATGATAACCTTATCAAGGTCATGAGGCAATATTTTTATATAATGCAGTTTTATGTTAGATCCTCATAATCCTAAAGGAATGCATGAGCTAAATCTATTGGAATTAACAAAATAAATTACATTCAAATCAAAATAAGTTAGGTTCAGTACAATTTTACCTAGTTTTTTAGAACAATTTATTTGATATCCTTTGGTAATAGTTTAATAGTACCTCGAATAATCACTAAATGTCTCTGTATCTCTTCCATTATAAATTGATTTGTATGTATATAATAATTAAGATATGTGTTGTTAGGCGTATTATTGTAGGTATTGTTGTAGCTTTTGGGGTATGTGTAAGTGCATTCAATGAAACAAATTCTATGACATCTAATACTTTTCAAAGCTTATTTGGATTTTCTATGCCTTAGATTTAATGTATGAGATGATAATCAAATTTAATTTAATTTCATATGAAAATGTGGGAGATACTAATTATTGATATGCTAGAAAGAATAAGGTGATATAAAAAACTATTTTGAAAAGTAGTTAAATTTAATATTTGTAAAAATGAGGAGGTATTTAGTTGTTTTAATGTGTTTTGAATGAATCTTGAAAATAGAATTTGAGGTATGAAGAAAAATTAGATGTTTTTATTTGTACCTTATGAATGTGAAATTTATGCCATTAGTTTACTTGAACCCTAATCTCATATGTTTTTGCTAGGTTTTTCATTTTTCACATCTCAAATCACATTTTGAAAGAATTTTAGATCTCTTGAATACATCCATGCGCTTTCTTTGGAATCTGCATTAGTAGTTTTTGTTTATCTTTACATAAGGTTATATACCTTTGATGAACTAGCTGACATTGCTAGAAGAAATTTCACCATAGGTAAGTTTTGATTTTAATTCAATTATTTTGTAAATTTATTTTTCTATCAAGGATAATAATATAGGACAACTTGTAGATTAGTCTCATGGTTGCAAACATATATAGGTCGGAGCTGGCATTGGTAGTGTTGTCCCTTCACTACCAAGGATATATGTTAGCTCACTCTTGAGCACATGAGGAGACATAGAGGAAAGGTACATGAGAGTTCAATTTTAGATTTTAATTAAACTATTGTTCACTATGAATTTGAATGTTTATTTTTCATATGTACAAATCATATAAATTAAGTAATCTAACTTGGGGCTTCACCTTTTTGTTCATGCAGGTTCCATCAGTGCTAAAGAGTACTTCAAAGAGGCTCTATTTTGATTATCCACCAGTAGCATAGGATATCATACAAGCATTTATAGTTATAGTTATTTTGAGATTCCATATGGCATATTTTGAGATGGCATATGCCACATTGTATCTAGATGCATAGATTTTGTAGATATTTATAGATGGCATGTGCCACATTTTGTAAAACTTTGTTCAAGTTGACATTTGTACCATATTTGTATCTGGAGATACTTTCAAAAGCAATATCATAAAAATAGAAAATGTTCATTTTTATATTATATCTTTTTCATGTGGTGTACATGTATTGTTCATGTTTATGGAATCATAGTTTATTTTTAGTAATAATGATTTATGGATTTATATGTATTTATACTATTATGAGACCATTTGTTTTATTTTGAGTTCAAATAATGAATGCAAAGGAAGCATTGGTTTCCCACAAACTCATGCTTTTTCCCTCCTAGACACACAAATCGAACCTATGGTTCAATGCTTCAACATGCTCTAACCATCCCCTAGGCTTGCTCTGACTTGGAACATGTTCTCAATAAGGTAACTTGCCCTCTAAATCATGGATAATATCAATGTATATCATTCTACAAAATGACTCTCACCAAATCCCTTCATTCCATCCACCCTCAAACAATCGCTTCTCAATAGTGCTTAGTGCACATTGGGGACACTTTGGTTAAAGGCATGTTCATGGATGTTCTAGTGACTTTGTGGCTAAAAAGAGGTTCTTAGTGGGATTCACCTGGGCAACTAGAGATAACAAAGAAGATAGTTTGGTGCCAGGATGAACAGTTTGAAAGATATGTAGTGGTACAAATTTCAACTAAGCATTACTATAAGGTTTCGCATCAAGCGAGATTGCCCTGCCAAATTCAAAGAATGTAGAATCTCCCTAAATGGAGAGAGATTATTGTATACCTCGGTGACAAAATCCTTTAGCACCTAGCATTTTTTTGATACCTCTTACAAGCTCTGAGATGTGGGCCTATGAAGATGTCTACCCAATGTTTCTTAGTGCACCTTGGGGACACTTTGGTATTGGGTAGTCGTGAATGTTCTAGCGACTCCATAGCAAAAATGGAGTTGCTATTAGGGTTCAACTAGCCAATTGTAGCTAATAGAAAAGACGGTTCAATTCCAAGATGAATGATTTAAAAGATATGTAGTGGTGCAACTTTCAACTAAGTATCACTACAAGTTTTGGCATCAAGCGAGATTATCTTTCCAAATTCAAATAAATTTGAATATCCTAGAATAGAGAGACCTTATTGTAGACATCAACGACATGATCCTATATCACCTGATAGTTTGATGATACCTCTAATGAGCTCCAAGATATGGGCCTCTAAAGATCAATACTTAATGTTTCTTAGTGCATCTTGGGGACACTTTGGTCCAAGGTGGTCACAAATGTTCTAGTGACTCTATGGGTGTGACAAGGTTGTAACTGGGGTTCACCCAACCAATCATAGCTAACAACACAAATGGTTTAATGCTAGGACAAATGGTTTGAAAGATAGGCAATGGTGTAACTTTCAACTAAGCATCCTGCAATTTTTGGTATCAAGTGAGATTGCGCTACCAAATTTAAATGAAGTTGATTCTCCTAGAATATAGAGAGATTATTGTAGACCTTTTTGACACGGTCTTGTATCACTTGAAAGTTTACTGATACCTCTCACGAGCTCCAATATATGGGCCCCTAAAGATCTGTTACCAATGTTTCTTAGTGAACCTTTGGGACACTTTGACATGGGGTGGTCACAAACATTCTAGAAACTCTGTAGGTGAAATAGGATTATCATTGAGTTTACTTGGCCGATCAAATCTAACAGGATAGAAATTTTGATACTAGGATGCATGGTTTGAAAGATATGCAGTGATGTAACTTTCAACTAAGAATCACTACAAGTTTTGGCATCAAGCAAGATTTCCCTTCCAAATTCAAAAAAAGTTGAATCTCCCAAAATGGAGAGAGATTATTGTATACCTCAATGATACAGTCCTGTAACACCTTATGGTTCATCGATACCTCTCATGAGCTCTGAGATATGGGCCTCTAAATATTTCTACCCAATGTTTCTTAGTGCACCGTAGGGACACTTTGGTCCTAGGTGGTCGTGAATTTTCTAGCGACTCCATTGGAGAAGTGGGGTTGTCACTAGGGTTCACCTAGACAATCATAGCTAACATCATAGATAGTTTAATGGTAGGATAAAACTATTTGAAAGATACAAAGTGGTGCGACTTTCAACTAAGAATCAGTACAAGTTTTTGCATCAAGCGAGATTGCCCTACCAAATTCAAATGATGTTGAATCTCCTAGAATAGAGAGAGATTATTGTAGGCCTTGGAGACACTGTCCTATGTTACCTAACAATTTTCCAATACCTCTTATGAGCTCTGAGTTATGGGCCTCTAAAGATCATTGCCCAATCATACATAGTGCATCTTGACAACACTTCAGTTTGAAGTGGTC